>BLKR01009080.1:0-216970 GCA_011170035.1 Teleogryllus occipitalis | reverse complement strand
AAATATATTAAAGACGTGAGAGATATTTAAAAAATATACGTGTGTAATCCGTACAATAAGATTAAAATTAAATATTGGAGCTATTATTAAAAAAATATTTTTAAAATTGCCTTTGTTTCACAAAAAATTAAGTAAAAACGACTAATATTTAAAATAATGCGCATGAAATTAATTAAAGAACTAACTGTGGAGAACTAATTTTATTAGAAGAAAAAATCTTTATCTCAATAATGTAGTTGTAAGAGTGGGCCCAAAAAATTTCAAAACAATATGAGGATTAAAGCAAGGAGAAAAACTGTCTTCTATTTTTTAACGTATGTCTTGAGAAAAAGTACGGAATATTCAGATCAATGGTAATGGAACAATTTTTAATAGAACAGTACAAATTTTGGCTGACGTAGATGACGTAGTGATAATTAGCAGAACACGGAAAGACATGGAAGAAGCATTGCAGCAATTAATGCAAGGTGCTCAAGGAGTGTGTTTGGAAATAAATGATGAAAAAAAAATATGAGAACGACAAGAAGAAGTATTAGTAATCTAGAATATATCATATGAAGCTAGAAAACAAAAAAGTAATTCGTGAATGCCATCGAATACATGAGTTCCCTAATCACGAAAAACAACGTTATAGAGAAAGACTTTAAAAAGAAAATAGCGGCAGGTAATAGATGTTCAAATAGTGGCAGATTGTCTCTATCAAACCTTTAAAACCCAAAGAATCTCAAAGATCACTAAGTTAAAATTATATAACAGATTGTCTCTATCAAACCTTTAAAACCCAAAGAATCTCAAAGATCACTAAGTTAAAATTATATAACACCATCATAAAACCAGTAGTATTGAACGGTACTGAAATTTTGATTCTAAGAAAGAAAACAGCAAACATACTCGCTGAATGAGAGAGAAAAATCGTACGAAGAATATTTGGCCCGATCAATGGAAATGAAATCTGGAGAAGTCAAACCAACACAGTATAGGAAGAACTATTAAAACAGCTCGAATAGTTGCATATATTAAGGCGAAAAGACTAGAATAATTTTGTCACCTACGGCGAATGAATGAAGAGAGCCGTTTAAAATGTATACGTAAGGAGCATGGCCCGTAGGAGAGGAAGAGGTGAACGTAGATTAAGATAGAATGTTCAGAGGGAGGAATATTTGAGACATCTAGGGGTTAAAAGATGACAAGAAAGTAGAAGATAGAAGAAATTGAGCTGTTATAATAAAAGAAGCCAAGGCAAAACTATGAGTGCCGGAGACCTGATAGAAGAAGAGGAAGAGGAAGAGGAAGAGGAAGAGGAAGAGGAAGAGGAAGAGGAAGAGGAAGAGGAAGAGGAAGAGGAAGAGGAAGAGGAAGAGGAAGAGGAAGAGGAAGAGGAAGAGGAAGAGGAAGAGGAAGAGGAAGAGGAAGAGGAAGAGGAAGAGGAGGAAGAGGAAGAGGAAGAGGAAGAGGAAGAGGAAGAGGAAGAGGAAGAGGAAGAGGAAGAGGAAGAGGAAGAGGAAGAGGAAGAGGAAGAGGAAGAGGAAGAAGGAAATGCTTTAGAAAGCCACGGACTTTCTCGTAATAGTTTCCTAATCTCTCGTGTGGGCTAGCTATTCCTGCAGGAAATTTTTTACATCATTTAAATTTTTCACATTTTCTCAATAATTTTAAATATGACTTTAAAAATATTTATAAGAAATAGGAATTTAAGAGTATTAATTTAAATGAAATACCAACCTAGTCCCTTAAGCAAATTTTCATTGACAATTTAGGAGCAGCCTTTGAGAAAATATCGATTTAGCGTTCCGAAAAATCTGCAATTTTAAGTTTATTTAATTTTTTCGGGAATCTTCATTCGAAATCACTTGTACTTTTATGTCCTTTTGTGTGATGTAATCGTAAGGGTTTAGAGAGTAAGGAATTAATTTCGTTTAGAATTAGTTATTAGTAAGCATTTGATCTTCAAATGATAAAGAGTTATAGAATTTGAAATGTGTGGATTTGAAATTTCAATTTTTGTAGCACTGAACATACTCGTAATAGCAAATGTTTGGAAAATAACAGCACTTATATCTTTAATTTACACAAAAAGAACAGAAGAATCAGTTAGATCTCAAGGACTAGATCCTCCATGCCCAATGTTATAATCAAAATATAAAGTAAAACGGAATATCCTATTACTTGAAGCATGTTTTTTGAAATTTTGCAACAACTTTAGGAGAAAAATTACATGTAATATATTTAAAATAATATGATGCCCACTAATGATTCTTTCGCCTTTAAGTCGTCTTGTTTTATGTTAAACTCTTACAACAATACTTTCTATGTACAAAAGAAAGTATTGACCCAGTACGAATAATCATCTGTAATAACGAGGCAGCAATAAATCAATTGTACCTCTTTTCATATACGTTCGTCATTGAATGTTATCAAAGACTATAATGAAGAAAGAGTAGAAAGGTCCTGTTTTTCTGTATTAATAAAAACCAACTTTAATAAATTTAATTAATTTCATTTAATTGTTCATTAAATATAATTTATGATTCAACTTTATTGTTTCTTTCAACAGGAAGTAATTTCTTTAGAATTAACCCATTACACTGCTACATTTTATAACTTTTGAGACGATGTTTCATTACAAAAAAATTATTTTAAAAGAATTTGTCATTATGATTTCAAATCAGAGATTATTTTTTCTGTAGCACGTCAGGTTTTGCACAAATCGCGTTTGAAATTTTAACAACAATCGCATGGTTTTTAACAAGGAAAAGTACTTTTTTCAATTAAAAAATGAATCAGATGTTTAGTAACCTGTATAGAATTAAAATGTATTGCATTAGTGTGGTCAATGGTATGTATTTACTTAAAAATGCTAATTATAATGAAAACAGTTTAAATATTTCTCGTATAAATACAAAAGACAGGTACAGATAACTTTATTTCCCGTTTCCATTTAATACTCTTGAAGTTCTTCAGATCTAATGTGAAACCTTTTTCTTGATAGCCTCCCTTCACTAAAGCCGTCTCTCTTTAGAATAAAACAGTAATTACCCATCATGATTGTATTCCACCTCCCCTCATATCTCTTAACCAGGTCTTTGATATACTGGTGGAAACGTTCTTCTTATCCTTCACTGATATCACCAAGGTTCTCGGGTAAGAAGATAACACTAGAGTATAGAAAATGAAGTTTTACACACTTTGTGATGCATCCTAATTCCCTGAAAATCTGCAACAATGTTTTAACTATGGTTTTGTAGTTTGGTTCTTCGTTGTTGCCCAAAAACGTAGCCACAACTTGTTTATAAAAAACCTAAGCCCTTTTCCCACTGAATTCATTGGACTTTCAAACAATTTTTCTTCATTAAATTTCTAATCTTCGGGATCAAAATGATTCCTTCTTTAAGTTTCTCATAAGATGCTTTCAAAAATCTAGTTGTCAAATAC
The DNA here is from genome assembly GCA_011170035.1 of Teleogryllus occipitalis. Taxonomy (NCBI): domain Eukaryota; kingdom Metazoa; phylum Arthropoda; class Insecta; order Orthoptera; family Gryllidae; genus Teleogryllus; species Teleogryllus occipitalis. The sequence continues at coordinate 213,538 of BLKR01009080.1, read as the reverse complement.
TGAAAGCAATCACCATCTTTTGAAAGTGCTTTAGTTAACTATTTCATTAAACCATGCGTGATGTGAAGTGGAGGTAGTAGTATCTTGCTACGTTGAACAACTGGTTCACTGATTACGTTACTTTTTTTGAACTGAATTGAAACGTTATAATTTTGGGCCAGTCTGTTATCTTACATAGCTTGTCTTGGTCTGGGCTGATCCATTCTCAAATTATATGAAATTTTTCTGTAGCCGGTTTGTTGAGCATATAGCATTTCAACTACTTTCAAATCTTCACAAACTGCCCAAGAATGTGTTTCATTGTTCACGAATTTCAGCAAAGCTTTGAGATTTTCATAAGATTTCTTTAAGTGTACTGAATGGGAAAAAGGTGTTGTGGGAAACAAACTCCATTATGTAAAAGTGCTTTTGATGCTACGTATTGACGAGGCTACAAACATCTACTGACTTGCACCATAAGTGACATTAAAGAAATTTATTAAACCCTCAATATCACAGTAAAAACATCACACTGCCTTCCTCTTTAAATAATTTATTAATTATTTTTCTCTGTTTCTGTGCCAAGAGAACGTTTCTCCATGTGGTAGAAGATTTTTTGTTTTTAATTTTAACTCAATTTAGCGGCATCGTTTGTCTGATTCATATCACGAGTTAAATCATTAAGTTCATTTTGACGGAATGATTTTGGTGCAGAATCTCTTTCCAGTTTGTAATAATTAGCATTATTGCTTTCGTTTGCTGAGATGCTCTCAATAACATATAGACAATCTTTAAGAATGGTAGGTCGGAAGGAATATAAGGATTTTCTTTTACTTTCTTTCTATTTGTGTTATCGTCTTGAACATTAACCATAGAAAATAACAATCGTATAATGATTTTGTGGCTCTCCCAACACCATTAGAATCGCAAAATTCATTGATTTTTCACACCATTTTTCCACAGTCTCAGATTCTCAACATATGTTCGGCATACTATATGTGGTTCACGACGTACCACATGTGGTTCTTGATCGTTCGGCATACCACATGTGATTTTTGATCGCCTAGCCTTATGACGAAATATGCGCAATAGACATTCTTCGCGAAACTGTAAATTTCATGTCTTTGCTTAACAGTTGTATAGCTGGCAGAACATGGAAAAGCGCGTTTGGGTTATCCATTTCTAAGAATCGTGAGCTCATTTCTAAAGGAACTGCACGAACAAAATGTTACAGCACTATAGTATGTAGACAATGACAGTGTTTCTTATCTTCAGCGCTAATGAAACATATGAACCGTACACTTCACCTATTTGAAATCTACATCGCCCAGAGGTCACTGCTCGAGAACGACTCCTAGACCGCGAGCGGGAACGTTTGGGGACCCAATCGTACGGATTTTACGCTCGACGAAAGTTAGACTCGTGCGGGGTCCACGTTTATTGGTATGGGCACCGGAGCTAACATCATCGAGTGCACTCCAGTCGGAATCCAATCTCAATTATTTTCGGTTCAATTCAAAAAGTCGAAACGGTCGAAATTGTTTTTATCCGATTTTGAGTCGCAATTAGAAATTATTCAAACATTTCAAAATATATGTATTCGTTCTAAGTAATGGTATGAGCTCCATACCAAAATGATTTCAATATATCCATTTAAAAACATATGTACATCACACTTCTCCTCTACCAACTTCCCCCAGAGTTCATAGTTCACCTCCTCTGGAATGGCTCCTACTCCATTAGTGGGAACGTTTTGTCCCAAGCGTCCGGATTTTCGTGTTCGTGGAATGTTTAACTTGTGCGCTCGTTGCAGTTTTTCCATTCGTTTGAGCTATTATCATTTATTCCATGGAAGCAAGGGAAGCATTGCTTCCCCTGTCTAGTTATCCTGCATATCTATTTAAACATTACTGAAGTACAGTGGTGGGTTAATAATGTTGTTCAATGGTACAATCACCCGGGAGAACTCTCCAAACATAGTTCTGTCATTGGCCAATAGCTAGCGCTATATTTGCCTAATGTTACCATTTCTCAAGAGATGGCGCTTTGTGCTCTCTAACGAGTTCTTCGACTCTTGGTCGACCTTCACCCTCACTTTAATTAGTTGGTTTCATTCCGGGCGCGTGAACAGCTTTGGTCCCGTACGTGTATTGCATGTTTTTCCATCAGGAGATGGCGGTGATCTTCCCCCGCTGGATGGCGAGATCCGGCGCCGACCTACCGTCGGCTAGCGGGATTTCCCCTAACCAGGACTCTCCCACTAGCGGGGCACCGCCCCAGAAGGGACAAGCTCTAAGCTCCCGATCGGTCTCCTGGAATATGTAGTAATGTAATGCATGTTAGTGTAAGTGTGTGTGTGTGTAAAGGGAGAGGATAGGACAAGGAAGAGGGAAAAATCGCGCACAGTCCGTGGCCCGTTTGTTAGGGTATTGCTCCGGCATTCGCCTGGTGTTTATCGGAGAAACCACGGAAAACTACCGATCAGAGCAGCCGGCCGCTAGATTTCTCCTCCAGACAGCAACTGAATTGGACCTAGCTGGAAAGCTAGTGTCGAAAATCCTGCCGCCGTTAGGACTCGAACCTAGGACCTCCCGGTCAGAGGCGCTGCAGTGGCATCACTTGATGCCCTGAGCCACCTTGTCCAGTGCAAAGATTTCGACGAGAAATTTTCATCTTAAATGTGTGATATCACTTTAAATGAAGTACACCAATAAAATGACTTCGTATAATAGTAGTAGAGCATACTTTAAAAGATCCAGGCTCAATAAAACTACACAGATTTAATTCTTTGGGATTGGTACTGATCAGATCTAAATATTTTCTCTCATTCAAAACTATAACAAACCAAGTTCTTAAGAGGTCGCCGCTCACCTCTTACAGAATGGCCCTGAGTAGGGAACGCTTTTGTTTCCTCAGGGACCAGACTTTCTGGTCGCCGTTAGTTAAACAGATCAAAACCACGTTCCACGCTTGTATAGGCTTCTACGCATCAATGCCACTTAACGGTGAAATCCTTAAGTGGTCTCACCTATGAACTGCGCACCTAACTCTCACGATGTACTTCCTCTTAGCACAATTACTATTAGTATAATATTTTATTATGAATCAAATGCTTAACTGGATGACTGAGGTGGCTAAGAGCATCCGACCGACTCAGCCCCTTGGTCCGAAGGGTCGCGGGTTTGAGTCCTTGCGCATAGTTGTTTGCCCCTTGTCTCTCATGTACGTGTTGTCGCGAAGGGCCTCGCGTTCTGCTTACCACAAATCAGAGGTGCCCGCAAGTGTGTTCGTGTCTATCGCATGGTCGAATACGTGTTCCGTCGGGACGTAACGGGTAACTGACAGTCGGCTGGGTAAAATCCAGGGGAAAAAATGAATCACAACTATAGGGTGTCCGATTTCCTTTTTTCTTTCTTACAGAAACCTGCCCCAGTTGAAATTTCAGACCTTGTGTTAAAAAGTTTACATTATTCATCAACGTGATGAGCAAGGGAACTATTTAGGAATAATGGTTTGCTTGGCCACCTAATAAGTAATCAACAAGATATGGAAAATGTCCTTTCTAATAATCTGAAATTTCCAGTCGTTACTTGTTAAACGTTTTCTAAGTGGGTTCTGCCGTCTTAGGCATGCTCTCAGGAGGGAATGTAGTTCCTCTGACCGGGAGGTCCTGGTTGGAGTCCCGACGGTGACAGGATTTTCGACACTTGCTTCTCATCTAGGTCAAATTCAATCGCTGTCTGGGGGAGAATTTTAGCGGCCGGCTGCTCTGATCGGTAGTTTTCCGTGGTTTATCCGATCAACACCAGGCGAATGCCGGAGCAGTACCCTAACAAACGGGCCACGGACCGCGCGCAATCTGCCCTTCCTCTTCCTTGTCCTATCCTCTCCCTTTACACACACACTTACACTAACATGCACTACACTACCACATATTCCGGGAGACCGGTCGGGAGCTTCGAGCTTGTCCCGACTGGGGCGGTGCCCCGCTGGTGGGAGAGTCCTGGTTAGGGGGAAATCTTGCTAGCCGACGGTAGGTCGGCGCCGGAGAGATACAGCGGGGCAAGATCACTTCCAAATCACGAGGAAAAAACATGAACTACGCTTACGGGAATAATGACCTAACCTGTGGACACGCCCGGAATCACTAACAACTTACCACCCAACCGACCGACCGACCGACCGACCGACCGACCGACCGACCGACCGACCGACCGACCGACCGACCGACCGACCGACCGACCGACCGACCGACCGACCGACTGACCGACTGACCGACCGACCGACCGACCGACCGACCGACCGACCGACCGACCGACCGACCGACCGACCGACCGACCGACCGACCGACCGACCGACCGACCGACCCGACCGACCGACCGACCGACCGACCGACCGACCGACCGACCGAGCGACCGACCGACCGACCGACCGACCGACCGACCGACCGACCGACCGACCGACCGACCGACCGACCGACCGACCGACCGACCGACCGACCGACCGACCGACCGACCGACCGACCGACCGACCGACCGACCGACCGACCGACCGACCGACCGACCGACCGACCGACCGACCGAAGCTGCAGGTCCGCCCTTGCCGAAGCCGCCGCCGTCGCCCCTGCGGCGGCGCTCGTATCGCGGCATCTGATAATTCGCGAGTGGCGTGCCGCGGAAACACGCCCCGCCGCCGCGTGTGTCGCCGTAATGGCGGTTAATTCCCGAGATTGCCGAGCGCTCGCGGCGGCCGGTCCCCTCGCGCGCAATTAGCACGCAGAGCGAGAGGGGGGAGCTGATAGACGGAGAACTGGTTGCAAGGGACAATTGATGCAGGAGTGTGCCAAAGTGTCCCTGTAATTCCAGTTTTAAACCTTTTCATTGCTAAACTTAGAGTACTTAAAGTTTCATAACTTTGTTTTGGGAGAAAATTTCATGTGCGCATGTGTGTGTGTGTGTGTGTGTGAGAGAGAGAGAGAGAGAGAGAGAGAGAGAGAGAAAGAAAGAAAGAGAGTGAGAGAATGAGTGAGAGTGAGAGAAAATGAGAGAGAGAATGAGAGCTAGAGAAAATAAGAGAGAATGCGAGAGAGTGAGAGAAAACGAGAGAGAGAGAGAGTGGAGAGAGTGGAGTGAGTGGAGAGAGAGAGAGAGAGAGAGAGAGAGAGAGAGAGAGAGAGAGAGAGAGAGAGAGAGACACCCCAACATTGTGTTTCACTGGAGGAAAGACTTACGAATGGACATGAGTATAGGAAGAGTGTGTACGAGTATTACTATGCATGGCTTTTTAGCCGTCTCTTTTTGTATAAATGGTAATAACAAGAGTGCTTTTGCAGAACTTTTAGTCTAATTTTAAAGCACATTCACATTATATCAATATACAGTTACAAGTAATGACATAATTTTATTTATTATTTGTTTTTTCCATTATTCCATACGTTTTAAATTTTCAGGAATATATTTATCTTGTTTTTCACGAGAAATACGTTCTACGATAGGAAGCTTTATTAATAGGAATTATTTCGCGAATGCAGCAGATGGAGGAATGAAGAGAAAGAAACAATGCAGATTCAGAATTCAGAAACACTTGATGTAAGGGTACAAATTAAATATTTGTACTTCTACGTAAATAATGTACTTTGCGCCGACTTCCAATTCGCAAAGAAATATACGAGAAGAATTCATGGGAATCTATACCTTATGTCAGAGACCGTACATTAGTATCTCTTTGATGTTTTGATCTTCGCTAAAGCTCTCTTCTTCTCCCATCCCTTCACTCATTTTCTCTATATTGACATAAAAACATAGTTAAATTGCGGTAATAAACATTATTTTCTAAATAATTATCATTAATTATTCAACTTATTTGTCGCTAAACAATTAAATGCACTGCGTGAATTACGTTACAGGTTATGGATTTTATGTTACTACATGTGGTGACGGACATGTGCGTCCAAGTCAGCATCTTATATGTTGGCATCATGTGACAGGGGCGGTAGAGTAAACGAGCGCGAACAACCAGGATAGTCCGTAATCAGTGTTCTGGAATTGCATTCCTTTTAAGAAACGATTAAAGCCATTAAATCTCTCAGATGAATTGTAATTTGGAAAGCCAAGTCGATGAGAATGACTGACAATAACATTAAAGAAAATAATTAAAGCAGTTCACCAACTTTCAACTACCTCCAGCTTCGATTAATTATTTTAAATAATACGTCTCCTGTTTAAATGAGAATTCATATGTGAAACATGAAATTTAATAATCAAAAATCAATTACTGCAATCTCAAAATTATTTGCAAAATTTAATGTTCGTAATTTTCGCTAGTACCATTTTCCAGTAATAGTTTATTAATTACAACAGTCATCAGCTAAATTTATAAACTTAAGTGAAAACGATATTGAAATGATTCAACCTTCAGAAGGCCTCACACTGTTTGATTGATTGATTGATTGATTTTTTCGTGTTTTTGCGCGCATAAACTGCTTTGGTTATTAGTCCCGTGAGTGTAGTGCATGTTTTTTTCGGGAGATGGCGGTGATCCTCCACCGCTGGATGGGGAGATCCGGCGCCGACCTACCGTCGGCTAGTGGGGTTTCCGCCTTCCCTCACACTGTTTCTAACTCTTCACTACTACCATGATATTACTGTAGTAATATTTAGAAGAAAATATTTTGAGTGAAAGAGTCAACTGACCAATATCAATTTAAAAAAAACATGAAATGGATATAATTACAAGTTTGAGATATATGAATACTTCTCTAGATAAGAAGCGAAAAATCAGAGTAAGTGTGTAATAATTGGCGTAGGTAATTTTAAAGAAGTAAATATTGCTACTTCATTATTCAGGAAAATTTAGATAAATATTTCACATAAAAATGTATCATTGACTCGAGCCATGATTTCATCATCTCTGCCTGCGTATATAGAAGTAGTAACCGAATGTTCAGTGCAAATATTAAGAAAAGCATTCAATCAAGAGATATTTCTGTAATGCAAACGTTGCTGAATTTAATGGCAACATTATCCAATATATAAGAGATTGTTACATTTTATATAAAGTGTTAAAAAGACATGTAGTGTTAAAAATGTTATTAAGTACACCGCAGAAGATGTAATTAAAATTGACGTAATTATAAGTTTTCTAGAATTATTTTTCTGATGTATAAAGAGATTTGCCGTAATAACAATGACAAAAATCAGAATGATTAACACAAAGTGGTTTAGAAAAGTAAAAAACGAAATAATAGCATTATACGTGTTTTCTTGCATGTTAGAGACGGTGATTATCTATGTTCTGAAGTGGTATTTTTAATATTCTTGCCAATCACCTTCTATTGATTTACATCTTCGGTGTATGCATTTCTCACTCGTAGCACATAAATGAACACCAACACTAAAATAATAAACTTTCTGGATTAGTGAACTTCACATCTGCAGCAAGTCACATATTTCATCCTTCACATCATTTCCTTCATCTCAAAATACGTTAACAGGTCTTTTCGAAGTGCATTGAGGCGTGAAGTAAAGAAGATGATTTCAATCATATCAGTTTATCGTAACCACCGCCGCATAGTTATACGAAGACAGCGTAACGGCCGATGGTTCCTGGTAACGTTTTCTCACTAACCTGCAGGTGTTTGAACTTCGGACAGACGGCATCTGCCTTCCTGGCAGGTGGTTTCGGTTTATCTTTCCTTGAAATAGTGACGTTTATTAGAAGTATTTTATAATCATTATCGTAAAGAACCCCTTTCTCACATTTTGCCAGATTATGAATCGTTTTCCAGATGATTAGCCGGAAGGGGTGAAGGCAGTAATAAATGTTTGAATCAAAATGCGTAGCGTTCATTGTGTTTACGTTATGTTTAGTCATAAAATAAGAAAGCATTTCAAGCATTTTTCTGCAACAGGTGTTCTTAATATAAATTTCATGTTGTCGTTCTTCAACATCATAAAAATAGAATGGAGGAAAGTTACGCTTGCTCATAATGATCACTTTTTATATGCCTTTCTTCTTTCGATGTTGCGTTTTAGCATCACTAATATATCATACAATTAAACAAGTTTTTTTTTTAAAATATTTTCTTCCTGTTCGGCAGTTTTGCCTTTCAGGGATTTATATATTTTTATTTTCAATACTTAACATTTGGGAATACAACCTCTCACTTTTATATCTTACCACTAGCTAATTTACAAGATTTCATACTTATATTTCTAATGCATACATCTAAACAATTTAACATACAATATACAAATTTTGAAATACATTATATATTCTTAAATCTAGGTATTCTGCATACATACAGTCAGAAATTATATTTATATTGGGATGAAAATTTACATACCTAACATACATTATTACAGAGATTTTTATGGGGGTTTTAGCATGTCTTTGGGATATCCTGAGCGTATTCTTTTGGGATAGTTGAATATTTTCCCCATTGTGAATGTTATACTGCAAGGAGAGGATGGAAGAAGTGTAAAAAAATTGTCACATATTTTTCTTATACGTTCAATTATGTGTTTTATTTGAAGTTACCTTTGAATATGTGTATTCGAGCTTAACCAAGGAGAGTTTGCACTTCTTCTTAAACATTTGTTCTGTATCATCTGAAGTTTTTCAATGTTCGTTTTAGCTGTGTTATTCCAAACAGGACAGGCATATGTTAGGGTCTAATAAGAGATTTAAATATTAAAATAGCACATTCTAAATTTAAGGATGAGCTGAAATTAATTAATGTATATAGTCATCATGTTAGCAATAATGTGAAATACATTTTCCGTCGTTTTTACATCTACCACCTTATATTCCAAAACTTTTGAACTACCTTTTACTGCTGGCAAGGATTTAATGTCTGGAATGGTTTCTAGTGTGGTTAATTCGTGACTGTTACAGTGTTCATCATTACAGTGTTCATCATTACAGTGTTCGTCATTACAGTGTTCATCATTACAGTGTTCATCATTACAGTGTTCATCATTACAGTGTTCATCATTACAGTGTTCATCATTACAGTGTTCATCATTACAGTGTTCGGTCATTACAGTTCTTCCTTTTCACCGAAATTGCCAGAGCAGCTAATAGAACTCTACGAAATATTTATTTCAGAGTGTTCTTATTTTCTTGATTTTCCGCGAGGTCAAAATTTTGACCGCATTGTACTCGCCCCGGCTTCTTGGACGCCCCGGCTAATTGTCCCTTTGCTTCTTGGTCAAACCTGGGTTCATTGGGTGGGCAAGCTGTTGTAGCGTAAAGTGCCAATTCGATCCACATGTCGCGCTAGCCAGATGCTGGGTGAACGCTGATTGAGGAAAGAGGAGACGTGAATAACGGTTTTGAGTGCCCCAGCATGTGATTCGCCCAGGAAACTTTCAAAATAATTTTGTAATAATATTGATAATTAATATAGACAGTAAACTTAATCGCTGATTAAAAGTCGCGGCATGGTTTTAATGAAATTAACACTTCGACTCCGTTTCTCCAATATTAACGTGGATTTTTTGGGTGACTTCTTTTACCCCAACAGTTAAATTTTACTGTAATCATTATTTTCTAAATAAAGTTCTATGTAGTCGAAGCTTAAATTGCAGTTTAACGATATTACCACATACACTGGAGAAAATGCGAATATGTAACGGTTTCTTACCACCTGATGAACGACAATAGTGACAAATATCAATGGCTGTTGATTGCGAGCAATCCACAAATAAAATAGTTACTGGAAATTTTAATTAAACAATGAGATTTTGTCTTTGAAAACATTGATGTTTCCAAACAAATCGATATCATTCTGAAGAAAATATCGAAATCTCTTATATCGCTCTGAAGAAAACATCGAAAACAAAACATCGATGTTATAATATCGATGTTTCTGCTCGAAATATCGATGTTTTAAAAATACTTGTTTTTTCCCATCCCTCTTCCCAGCGCGAGTAATATCGATGTATATGTATATATGTATATCGATGTATCGATGATAATAGTAAACGAGTAATATCGATGTTTCTGCTCAAAAATATCGATGTTTTAAAAGTACCTATGTTTTTTTCCATCCCTATTCGCGACGCCGTGTGGCCACACCGTCGGCGATCGCGAGGTGGGTGAAGGCCTAAAACATACAAGATGTCAATAAATGCATGTCCCCATCTGACTGTTGAGATTTTAATAATTTTTTTTCGCCTGATAAAATAAAACAAAAAAAAATACGTGTGAATATGATTAAGTTGAATGATTAAAAATAATATAGTCTTTGCTTCACTTCACCCCTTTGGGAAACGAGTAATGGATGTTATAATATCGATGTTCCTACTCGAAAATATCGATTTTTTAAAAACACCGATTTTTTCTCATCTCTATTCCCGGCGCCATGTGGCCCCGCGGGTAAAGGCCTAAAGAATCCAAGATGTCAATAAATGCATGTCCCGTCTGAGAGTTCAGATTTTAATAATTTTGTTCACCTGATAAAATAAAAAAAACTACGTGTGAATATGATTAAGTTGAATGATTAAAAATAATATAGCCTTTGCTTCACTTCGCCCCTTTGGGAAACGAGTAATGGATGTTATAATATCGATGTTCCCATCCCTATTCGCGGCGCCGTGTGCGTGCATCGCCGGCGGTCGTGAGGCGGGTGAAGGCCTGAAACATCAAAGATGTCAATAAATGAATGTCCTGTCTGACTGTTGAGATTTTAATACTTTTGTTCGCCAGATAAAATAAAAAAAACTACGTGTGAATATGATTAAGTTGAATGATTAAAAATAATAGTCTTTGCTTCACTTCGCCCCTTTGGGAAACGAGTAATGGATGTTATAATATCGATGTTCCTACTCGAAAATATCAATTTTTTAAAAACACCGATTTTTTCTCATCTCTATTCCCGGCGCCATGTGGCCCCGCGGGTGAAGGCCTAAAGAATCCAAGATGTCAATAAATGCATGTCCCGTCTGAGAGTTCAGATTTTAATAATTTTGTTCACCTCATAAAATAAAAAAAACTACGTGTGAATATGATTATGTTGAATGATTAAAAATAATATAGTCTTTGCTTCACTTCGCCCCTTTGGGAAACGAGTAATAGATGTTATAATATCGATGTTCCTGCTCGCAAACATCGATTTTTTCCCCATCCGTATTGACGGCGCCGTGTGGGCGCGCCGTCGGCGGTCGCGAGGCGGGTGAAGGCCGGCGCCGCGGCGCGTCGGGGCAGCCGTGAACTTGGCCCTGGCGGCGCAGCGCGGCGAGCGTCGAGGCGGGAGGCGCCGGCTGGCACGCCGCGCTGGGCCGCCTGCCCGTCCACCCACAGATAAGCATCGGACCCCGGCCCCGGTCCCGGCGACATGTGGCCCTCGGCGCGGTGGCGGTCAAGGTGACGGCGAAGCGCAGAAGGTGAGATGGGAAGGTGGAAGCGACGCGATGGTGAGACGGACCCGGAGGTGACGATGGTGATGGAGATGGTGACAGTGGTGATAGTGGTGGCGATTATGGTGGGGGTAATATTGATGTTGGTGGGGATGGAGGTTGTGGTAATGCTAACGGAGGTGATGATACTTGTGGTGACGGTGGTGATGGCACGTGGGATGTCGGTGGTGACGATGATGGAAGTACATGTGTAATAGTGGTAATGTTGACGGTAGTGACAATAGTTGGAGTAGGGGTGGTGGTGGCGGTAGTGATGTTACTGGTGATGGTCGCTGAGGCGACGATGTGGCGGAATGATTGATTATTTAGTGTCTCCGGGCCCATCAACTACGGCCTTTTTAATCCCTTCAGTGTAGTACATATTTGAATAGAGATGGCGGCGTTGCTCCTACGCTGTAATGTAAGGTCCGGCGACGATTTACACTGCACGTGGTGGCGAGGCGGCGGTGTTCATGGTAGTAGTGGTGGCAGAGGTGGAAGCTGCGTTGTAATGGAAGTGATAGGGAGAGCAATGGCGGTGGTTGGAATGTTATTGATGTCTGGGGTGGAACGTTGGTTGTCTCGAGAATGGTGGTGGTGATCAGGGGGGAGTATATATAGTCTGGTTAAAATCCATATTATAGCTAACTTATATAATATGATTAACTACTCTATTTACTGAAATGAGAGTTTTCGTGATTGTCCTAGGTCAAAAAATGCTTAACTTTTAAATATCGAATTAAATGTTAAAGTACAAATGTAGACAATGGAAGAAATGGATTACTGGCATTGCGGCAGAGGGGGGGTACACATACACGAACTGAAATCAACCTTACAACGAACGTAAAGCTAGTAAGTCTAAATTAGCTATTTATAGAATTGCGCTTTGGCCGTTTTCCTAGGTCTACAAAACATTTAAGTAAAAATATCGCGTTAAAGGTTAACGTATAAAAGTCGGCAATGGAAGCGCGGGGTGGGTGGGATTGTGGCGCGGGGACGGCGTGCGCTCTCACGGGAGTGCGCATGCGCAGTGGCGCGGCGCGGCGCCAACGCGTCTGTCTCCGGGGGCGGGGCGGGAGCGGACCCGCCGGATGCGCGCTAGTTTGCTCTTTCGGCGTCGGCGTCGGCGGAGGGAGTGGAGGCAGCGAGGTAGGCGGTGGGCGCGGGGGTCGGCGGAGGACGGGGCGGTGGGGCGGCGGGGCGGCGGGGCGGCGGGGGCGGCGGGGCGGCGGGGGTGGCGGGGCGGCGGGCGGCGGGGCGGCGGGGCGGCGGGGCGGCGGGGCGGCGGGGCGGCGGGGCGGCGGGGCGGCGGGGCGCCCGCGGCGGGGCGGCGGGGCGGCGGGGCGGCGGGGCGGCGGGGCGGCGGGGCGGCGGGGCGGCGGGGCGGCGGGGCGGCGGGGCGGCGGGGCGGCGGGGCGGCGGGGCGCGGCGGGGCGGCGGGGCGGCGGGGCGGCGGGGCGGCGGGGCGGCGGGGCGGCGGGGCGGCGGGGCGGCGGGGCGGAGGGGCGGAGGGGCATTGGGGGGGCGGCGGCGGGGCAATGAGAGAGAGGCGGGGCGGCGAGAGAAAGGACGGCAGGGGGCGGGAGTGAGGGGCGGCGGGGTTGGCGGGGGCGGCGGGGACGGCGGGGACGGCGGGGGCGGCGGGGACGGTGGGGAGGCGGGGGCGGGGTTGGTTGGGGGCGGGGTTGGTGTGGTCGGCGCCGGCCGCGCGAGTGGGGGCGGCGGGGACGAGAACGCACGCGGCGTTTGAACTCGGGGCAGCCGGCACGCGCCAAGGTCTCGGCACGAGGTTCCACACACACTGGCAACGTGAGAACTGTTTTTAGGTAACCATTTTCCAAAATACCTTTTACAGTACAGTAGACTCCTGATTATGTGAGTTTCATAGAAGAAAGGCCCCGTGCTATCTGAGACATCAGGAATAAAGAAACAAAACAAGCTATTAAGAAATGTAACACAAAACTGTAAAATGCAGTTGCTGTGGTGGTAGTGATCTGGCATATTTGCTGGATGATTCTGGACGATTTTGGGAGTTTGAATTCTATAATCATCGGATTCGCTGGACACGTATGAATATAAAAATGAGTTTGTAATTGTCATTGACTTAATTTGTAGAAGGTTCCCCTCTGTAACGTGTGTATTCATTTATATCGTGTTCTGTAATTTGAATTTTGATTTTTATAATTTATTCGGGTTACCCATAATTTTTGTAACTGAGGTAGTGTAATTACCCCGGATAGTCGCGAGTCTACTGAACAATGCTAGAGTGAAGATTGGGTTGCGAGCGTCCAAGCTTGCACCGAAAACGCTGCGGGTTTTCTGTGTGGGGCACTTTTTTTTTCTTCTAACTGGACCATAGAATTTTCCGACTCGACCAAGACGCTGCCTGCTCCATGCTGTGCAATGAAATGTAAAGAATCACGTCCAATATTTTAAAGTACTTGTTCAAATTAAACTACATTCACCATTGAATTATTTACTTGAATTTTATAACAATTCAGTCAATTTTACAATATTCTAACGAAGGACAAAAGAGTGTATAGTTCCTATTAGAAAAGTTGCCTAAAATACACCGCAGTGAAAATGTTGAAAACCAACTAAATGCTTTATCGGTACCAATCAATTAACATCACCCTATGTCACTTATAGAAAAACAATCTCCATTTCAATACATTTAACAGTACAAAAAATATTTCAAGTGCTAGATGTTGCTGAATCACATCTTAATGAAGACTAACCTCTCAGGAATGATCCATTTAGCAGAAATTGACATTGGATATCTGAAAATTTTTATCTAAATGTCTCCATCGTTTTTTCGCATGCTTCTAGCATATATAATAGCTGTATGCATTAACTATGCCTCCTAAAAACCGCACATACCCGAATCAGAGTCTCATTAAAAATTGCATTCATGTTGGTAGCAACCAGATTACTGGAAAACGACTGAAAAAGACAACACATCCAGCATCTATTAGGATTGTAGTGAGTACACAATTTACGTTTCCAAGCCGCAGCATTATGCACGACTAACATAATTTCTCTTGCAAGCACCCTCACCAGCAAAGTACCACTGCAGAGAGACATTCTCCACGGGCTGTATTAAATATCATTAAAGCCAACAAACTTGACAACGCGTTTTTTTCACCAAAATACGGCATATATTCTCCGTAGAATGGATTGAAACACCCACAATAAAATTTTCTGCGGGAAATTAGAAATACCTACTAAGGTGCTACTTTCTCGGCATTACATTGTTTGTACGCAGTAAGGCAATGTGTTGGAGATCCGTACACCGGGGTCTAAACATCCAGGTGACCCGTGCGCAGTAAGAAGATGGGTTGGCGATCCGAACACCCGAGTCTGAACAACCAGGTGACCCCAATTCAGTTACGGCAGTTCATAATAGTCAAGAGTTATTGAGGAGGGGCTTGATCCTACGCACGTGAGTAGCGTCCAATTACTCCGGTAATAACGTGGAAAGTTGGTAAGCAACGAGCCGAGACGACCCCACTCAGGTTATGGGTGGAAGTTCTACCTCACAATGTGGTGTATCTGAATCCAACGGTTTATTTTTTTATTAGTTATTTAAGATCGCATCAACATCTACGTCATTAGCGACCACTATTGGTGTTAACGGTATGGAAACTATGAAGATGAAACGAAATGGTGATGATGGGTGACAGGACGAACATAAATGCCATGCCCGAGGCGGGACTCAACCCGCGACCCTTCGGTCCGAGATCACTACGACACTACGGCCTTAGCGATCTCGGCCACCAGACCGACAACCGTTTATTTGTACGCCTGCGAAGGATGTGGATAACAGTCATAAACGACGTATGTGCTAACAGCAGAGACAAGACAAGTTCTCGCAGGATGGTGAGCAGGAAAACAGATTTTTATACGGTTTATTTTGGCTTACTTCCTTTGCGTCACTCTCCAAAACATTTCTACTTAATTAAATACTTCGAGAATTCCACTCCTGATCCATTTATCCCTGTGATTTATTTGTTTGTCGGACGCATGCTTGCCAACCGCATCACGTCTCCCGTTACTTCTACAGACATCCCCACCACCACCTCCTCCGTCGCCTGCATTTCCTCCACTTCTCCATCACTCTATCGCTCCCATAGCCACCGACATCACCAATTCCATCGTCGCTTCCGCCTCCTCCGAGTCCCCTGCTATCGTGCCTCCGCCATCCCACAGAACCTTCTGACTCCACCTCATTCATCCTTCTTGTCCTTACCCTTTCATCTCTTCGCTCCTGTCTGCTCTCACCTCTTCCATTCCCCCTCTTCCTCCCTTCCTCCATCCTGTTCATCCACCACGGTCATCCCTTCATCCTCCTCTTCAAACACCACACCCTGCATCGACATTTACTACACTTCTCCACCGCTCCATCCCACCCACAGTCGCCGTCATCTCCACCTCCATCAGCGCTTCCTCATCCTCCATTTCCCCTGCTCTCAGGCCTCCGTCACTCCACCAATTCCACATAGCCTATCGTCTCTTCCTTTTCATCCTCCTCTGCCCTCCCCCTCTTCCCCTTCTCCCTCGTCTGATCCCACCTCCTCCATCCACTTCATCTTCCACTATCAGCCGCGCCTCCGTCTCTTTAATATTTTTCTTCAACCCCCCTCCATTGCTTCAATTTTCTCCATTTCCCCATCTCTGCATCACACGTACATCCACTGCCATCTGCCGTTGTCTGTTTCTTCAGCTTCACCGTCTCCGCCATCCCATCGTTCCAACAGAGCGTACTGCCTCTAGCCCGTTCATCCTATTCTGCTTCCTGCCTCTACCCCTTCATTCTCCTCTTCAACACCAACGTCCTCCATCCCCTCGTTTTCCTCGCCTTCAACGTTTCATCACTTCCAAAACCGCCACCTTCATCACTATTGTAACCACTAGCACTTCCCCCTCCTCTTCCTTTGTTTTCTGCGACTCACCCACCCCTACACTGCCACAGAGCCTTTCCCCTTCACCCCCTTCATCCTTCTTTCCCCCACTATCTCCCCGGCAGTCAGTCGTCGCGTCCTCTCTGCCGGACGCAACCGCAAAAAACCTCGGACACTCAAGTGAAATCCCAAACAATATCCCGCCCGTCTCCGGCAGTTTGTTCGAGTAAATACGCAAATTATTTGTGCTACGTGGTCATTACATCCCTCTCCTTCCCCTTAGGCGTTTCGTATCCTGCTTCGCACTGCAGTCACGAACCGACGCACTCTGGTAGAAAGGCTGCCCGTCCCCTCCTGGTTTTTCTCGCCTGATATTAATTTCGACATTGTTAAAGATTAAAAGATACGTTACACGAGTAATAAAGTTTTTTGGAGGAAAGCTGTTATGACGAGCAGATGCGCTTGTGTACTTTGTCCTGAGGACATGCAAAGGGTGTGAGGCGGACTGGAACGTGAAGGTCTTTGCTGAGAACGAAAAGTTTTGCTTTTTCCTTTGGGGAAATAATGTAGAGAATGTTTCGAATAACTTTTTTGTTTGGAAAATGGTTGCACTACGTATGGCAGATTCTGCCTTTTAGAAGCAATGTCTGCCTACATTCCTTAGACGTGTGAATGTTGTGTGAACATGTTTATTACAACTCATTTTTTTAATCAATTACTGGGCATTAAGAACGGTTTTTGCATGAGAAAAAATACGAGTTTTTCTCAAGTTTTTTTTCTTGAACTGCAGTAGATGTTTAATAAATGATGTAAACTTGAAAAGCTTCTTGTATTGAGAAAAATAAATGTCAGTCTCCAGGAATAACTCGCAAACAAAAACAATCTTAGGTTAGTTTGGAGAGTTAAGGAAATTTATTTTCATTTACACTAACCTTATATTACGTTTTTTAAGATTTAAATAGAAATTAAAAAGAAGAAGGGTAAGCATTTGATTGGTTAAATGACAAATTGATATCCCTCTTACATCTTTAATATATATATATATATATATATATATATATATATATATATATATATATATATATAAAAATTGCACAATGAAATCTATAATTTTGTTGTCAAAGCACTCAATTTATTGAATATTACGAAGTTCCCTACTAATGAATTACATTCTTCTCAGAGTCACTTCGCTAAGAAAATCCACTTCGAAAATGTTATTAGTGAGATCATGACAAGCAAAAGAGCTATTTCTTTCATTCAGTTCTTTCCAGTTGAGTCAAGAAGACGATATATTCTCAAAAGATGTTATGATAAATCAATTTGTCTTGTAAAGGACAATCGAATAAGCAATTTATTACTTCTGTAGGTGCCTTAAAGCGAGGCAAAATACATTTTATTTGCTTGGAATTCCCAAAAACAAGTTTTACGAGAATTTCAATTATCTCTGAATGTTCTAGGTAGCACAGTTCTCAGCCCAGTAGGCCGAATTGCAATTAATGGCACTTAGCCTGAACACTTTTTTTTTTGTTTCCAAATAATGTACCAGAAGAGTTACTATGCTCGCACTTTTTCTTGATCCTCGAGCTCCCTAGTCCTCGCTCAGCCCGGCATAGCACGGCCCGGTAGAAAATATGAGCTCCACTCGGAACGTCACGACTCAGTGTGCAGTGCTGCCCACCTCCTTCCTTTCCAATACGGACTTCCTAGTTTACGGCCTCTCTTTCTATCGACTTGTGCGTACCATGTTCCTTCTTGTTACTCAATTATTTATATAACTATTATTTATTTCTTCAGAATTTAAAAAAAAATCTTCTGTTGTTTCTCATAGCTATCTAGTCCAAAACGAGTTATTACGCCGAGTTTTCTGTCAAAGTTGACAGCCCTGCACTGCCGTGACGTAAAGTGAACCCGCCTCTCCCCGCACCTCCCGCTGTGGAGTATCAAGAAAAAGTGCGCGATTAGTATATTAGATCGCTACAAGGATGCGCGCGCGCACACACACACACACACACACACACACACACACACACACACACACACACACACACACACGCGCGCGCAAGCACATATACACATAGGTTATACGATTACTTTATGTAGTATTTTATTCCTTTATGTTTTTATTGCTTGACGTATTTCTAGTTTTCATTAAATTAGTATTTATTGGCTAAAAACTGAAGAGCTGTGTCTCCCAACATGAAACGTGTTTTCTTCGCAATGACTAACCACACTAGCCACTTGCCACGGCGTTAACGACTCAAACCGCTGTATCGAATTCTGGCTCCTAATATTGCTGAGATAACAGACGCGTCTAACTAGTTCGGGAGGAAGACAGGGAAAGTGGTCACGGTAGTGAGAAGTGTCATGATACCAAGGGCAATCAATATTGCAAGTAATGTTTTATAACAGACTACATAAAAAATGTGCATTTACGTTTATTCAACGTCTCTTTCTTAAGATAGTTTAGATATTAATTTAAAAATAAGGATTTAAATTATAGATTTGAATTTAGTACGTTAATTGGAATTATTTTAAAAATTTAATCAAGTCAAGTTGTAATAAAATGCAATTTTCCAACTTTTTAAATCAATGATGCTCCAAAGTGGCATTCGAAGAAGAAAGAAGTAATTACTAATAAGGAGAAAAGTAATGTCAAAGGAAGAAACTAATTCAATACGAAGTGTTCACAAATGGATCACAAGGAAGTATATCAATACGAGGCAAAGCATAAGATATTGAATGTAGGATAAAAAAAGAAAACATATTTAGGACGAAGGATAGGAATGTAGGAAGATAGTAGAGAATATATAGATTCAACGTTGATTCAGAATGTGAACGAAGGAAATGAAAGACTGAAAATTTAAATTAATTCAACAAGAAAACATCTATACTAATAAAAGTGAATTCAATACCATGAAATCAACATCGATTCCACAAAAAGGAGTGTATGTTGATCCGAAAAATTTACAGGCTCTTCTGTAGGATTTGACGCAGTGTCCTTGCAAAGTTTGGTAAAGATTAAGTCAACGCAGATACAGAAAATAAATAATTTACATAATATGCTGGTAGATGCACCACGATCTTCATTTTTCGTCTGTCGCTACAAGACATGTTCCTAATATATTCCGCCAGAGGCCAGCAGCGATGCGGTAGAACCACAGTGTACGCATAGCCGTATCGTTCACCGATTGCTATAAAACTTTGTCAACTTATTTCTTGCACTTGTAGGAAGAATATAGGCTTAGTACAATAATTGTAACTCCGCTAGATGGCGCTGCATCACAAAATGTCGCTTTATTTAAATGCAATTTCCAATACGCCTGAACTTCATTGTTGCTGAGCGTTGCCGTGTGACGTGAGGCAAGGTCGAGAAGGACAGGACGAGCGAGCGGTACAAGATGGAGAGGGGTGAGGGAAAAGAGAAAGAGAGGGAAAGAGGGAAAAGAGAAGAAAAAGGGAAAAGAGAAAAACGAGAGGGATAAGAAAGAGAGAAAATGAGAGGGAGGGCAAAAGAGAGAGGAGCAAATAGAGGAAGCGGAAGAGAGAGATAAAAGGGGAAAAATAGAGCGGAGAGAGAGGGAATAAGCGAGAAGGAAAGAAAGAATGAAATATGAGTTTTGTGTAGAGGAAGGAACGAGTGTAATATGAGTTTTTCTGCCGAAAATTTGCCTTTTTTTCGCACAGCTTTACATAACTCTCCTCTCCCTCTCTCTCCCTCTCTCTCCCTCTCTCTCCCTCTCTCTCTCCCTCTCTCTCTCCCTCTCTCTCTCCCTCTCTCTCTCCCCTCTCCTCCCCCCCTCCTCCCCCTCTCTCCCTCTCTCCCCCTCTCTCTCTCTGTCCTCCATAGCGAGAAAGTAAAAAGTGTACTACACTGACGGGACTAATGGCCGTGGCGGTTGATGTGACCGGACACTCGAATTAATCAATCGATCAACCACGAGACCCCCAGCTACTGATGATTTATTCCATCAAAGTCTTTAGGAATCATATGCGGGTGTCGAGGAAAAGTGAAAATCGCGAAATTAGCATAATGAGATAGCCGCCGCCCGTTTCACTAATGGCCAGTCAGCGGCCGAGTCCATCGCCTCCCGATTCATCCCTGGGGCCCCCAGAGATCCCAACGCATTCCTCGCGGTGGCGGTGGCGGTGGCGGTGGCGGTGGCGGTGGCGGTGGCGGTGGCGGTGGCGGTGGTGGTGGCGGTGGCGGCGGCGGAGGCGGCGGCGGCGGCGGCGGCGGCGGCGGCGGTGGCGGTGGCGGTGGCGGTGGCGGTGGCGGTGGCGGTGGCGGCGGCGGCGGTGATGGCGGTGGCGGCGGAGGCGGCGGTGGCGGTGGCGGTGGCGGTGGCGCTGGCGGTGGCGGTGGCGGTGGCGGCGACGGCAGGGGCGGCGGCGGCGGCGGCGGCGGTGGCGGCGGCGGTGGAGGCCGCGACGAGTTGGAACACGCGCTAGCACAGTAACCCTCGCAGTCGAACATCGTGGGCGAAAACCTCTTCACACTTCGCGATGCTAATGCGAGCAAACCAAATTAAGAACAAATACCAATCAAGTAAATAACATAGATCTGCAATCAAAATGATGTTATAATTTTATCTAATCCTTTCGTTTTTGGGTGTGGCGAATTCGAAAATGATCATTGTTTCTTCCTGGGAAGTCAGGTTATTTCACAATTAAAATATAACTTGTTAAATATGTTGCTAAATTTTGCTATAAAAATTTGTCGCTAAATAAATTGTTAAATTTCATATTCATCACGCTTTGGGGAAAAACTGAACATAGAAAATCAAATTTATTTTCATTGACAGTGCTTCCATACACATTAAAAAACATTAAAATGAGCAATAATGAAACAAGGTAATTGTGGCTGGGTTGGCAGCATAGTACAGCGTGCCAAGAAAACCTCTCGACAGAGGCACCGATCTCCTTGCAACAAACATTACTTTGGTTGCTAACAAAGTAATGTTTGTTGCTGTAACAAAAGAAAACGTAAATACCCACTCACCACAATCATAATAAAGGCTGAAAGTGATGTCCCTTTCACTTGTTTCCGAGATATATGTTTGCTAACATCATTGTTATTTTTAATAGGAGACCCTGACTCAACCCAATGCGGAAAGAGTTTCCTGGCGCTCTATACTACGTCTGTTTAAAGCGAGATCGCGTGTCACTAGTGACGGTGTTTCTGTTGTCTGTGCATGTGTGTGTGTTAGCATCTTATAATACATTACCCTCATCGAGTAACAAGAGCTAACTATATGAAAATATCCGCTTTAGAAGGTTTTGAAATTGAGAGCTCACGTATGTGCTAATATGAACAAGAAGTGTCTAGGTTTTGGCTGATTCTCTCTCTTAAACCCCTTAAAACGTAAAATTTTACTTTTCTTATCGCTGATACCGCAGTAAGCACTAATTATTTTTAACCGTTCAAAAAGTATGCTCACGAATTTCTGTAGAGAATGAACAAATCTTTGTCAAGCACTGTGGTATTATTTGTTATGTTTTCACAAAAGACAGAAAAAACGTTTCGGAGTCTTTCAAAACCGAGACTGGAATCTAAACCGAGTGTGTTTAAAAGCGAATACGATATTTGAAACGGTTTGTAACTTTAAAAATGTCCGCGTTCTAAAAAGGTCAGTTAATACACAATAGAGGGTTTTCTTACAAGAACAAAACAAGTCCAACATTTTATATTTTTACATTTTTCACCAAATTATTCCCTTCAACTGGCGTTATGTGCTAGAACATTTCCTTTTGACAAGTGCCAAACAGATTAAAAAATACAAGCCAAGTAAGATGATAAATTTATTACTATGCACATCTACGCTATGCATTATTTGGTACCGCCTGAAAAATCTGTAATTTGGAACAGTTTGGTTCTTGTAAGAAACTCATCAATTGCCAACACTTCAGTCTCACATGTGTGAATATTTCTACGAATCCATACACAAATATCTACACTCGAGGCGAGATTCGATTGGAAGCAGCGTCGGCTCTTCAGTCTTAGCGACATCGGCTCCACAGACCGGCGATGACTTTTGTCTCTGGAGGTGCGGGTGCGTGGCACTGGGAGTGCCAGAAGCCGTCGGAGCAGGAAGGACGCCTGCAGCAGCAATCGGGCGACGGCGCGCCGGGCCAACCTTGGAGCCGGTGGCGGCGGTGGTGGCGGCGGTGGCGCCGGCGGTGATGACGGTGGCGGCGGCGACGATGGTGGAGGTGGAGGTGGGGGTGGTGATGGCGATGGCGGTGGCGGTGGTGGCGGCGGTGGCGGCGGTAGCGGCGGTGGCGGCGGCGGCGGTGGCGGCAGCGGGGGCGGCGTTGGTGGTGTGGCGGTGGTGGCGGCGGTGGCGGCGGTGGCGGCGGTGGCGGCAGTGGCGGTGGCGGTGGCGGACGCGGCGGCGGCGGCGGCGTTTGTCGGAGGCGGCGGTGGCGGAGGCGGAACCGGCGGCGGCGAGGGCGGCGGCAGCGGCGGCGGCGGTGGCGAGGGCGGCGGCGGCAGGTGCACGCGTTCTGGACCGGCCAGGCGTGCAGCTGCTCGCTGGCCACGCATTCCTCTAGCGGACGCTTCCACACTGCCCGCCGCGCCCGCCTTCGCCACTACAACGCCATTCGTCACACTTGTTGCCACATTCTGGCGCAGTTGGTAAGGTGACTCCTCACATTCGACGAGCGACCACGAGCGAACGCTCACCGAAACGCGCGAAGTGTAGATGGGTTGCTTGGTATTTGCCGAGCGACTAACAATCGGTGATCACACCAAAGAAAGAGAACATTCGCCGTGTACATCAGCTGCTCGGGATTAGGCGAGCAGTGGCTCGCTACTAAGCGATTGCCGAATGTGTGGAGCCGCCTTTATATTCATTCGTTGTCACGTTGCGCGGTCATTACAAAAGTCAAGCACGGTCGCATTTAGTCAGTTGGACTGACGTTGATTTGCGTCCAATATTTTCATTGAAATTCGTTACTCATCCAATCACTTGCTATTTCGGAAGACATCCATACCATTTCCACCACTTTGGCTTGACCGCAATCACTGTTTGGTGATCACGCAAAGTTTACATTTATAGTTGCATTTGAGAGGAACAATACATTAAATTCGTATGGTTGCTTTTGCTTGTTTCCTATGTAGTGTCATTATTGATGGCCACTAAGTTTTGTTTTGCTACATTTCAAAACTAACACATACTCGTTAGTTCAGTCGTCTATTCCACTTCTATGTCTGTTGTCTTACCGCGATCTTTGTTGACATGTTGTTACATAGGCATTAGCGTGATCATGTTCAGAGTCCATTTCATCCGACTGCATTTCATCAGTACTCTATTTTGCAAGAAGGAATTCTACACGATCAAATAGTCACTAGTTTACACGTGTACCCACACCATTTTCTGTAAGAGATATAGAACTTGCTTACCTGGATTACAAAATGCTATTCTAATAATATGTGTCTAATGTTGTAATATGTCGTTCTAGACTTATATTTCCAATTAGTACAAATACGAGACCATTGAATCCCGTTAATTTCTTGTTGAATTGTAAAAGCATGAAAATTTGGACTGAACATGAATAAGAAGTTAAGAATTGTCCATAGGTAGAGTAACAAAAATGAAAAAAAATTTAAACCCTTTCGGATATTCTAGAAGAAATTACTGATAATTCATTCATAAATTCATTCATATCACTCATTCGTATCTTTGTATTTGTAATATTTTATCTTTAGTGATGAGATGTATGCTTAAGAATGCTATATAAGACTCAGAGTTTTCTCACTTGTTGTAGGATGTGAAAATAGATTTGCAAGAGATCAACTCTCAATGGTACCGTCCCCTGTTTTGAGTGCGTTCACAGAAACAAGGACATTTCCTGGAGTGCAACCTTGGAAGGAGAGAAGGACTATTAAGAATGCATTATATTATGTATTTCATTTAATTATCCTTCATTCATGTTACGTGCATAAATTTGGAGACAGGAACCTTGTACAAGATATTGGCGGTGGTAACATACACGCACTTGCTTTTCACCTCTTGCTTGAGCGAAAAATACGAACAGATATTGACAGATAATCTTTCTCCTCCTCGCATCCTTCTTCTTGTTCTCCACATTATTATTATTATTATTATTATTATTATTATTATTATTATTATTATTATTATTATTATATTAATTGTAATTTCCAAAGCGCGCAGAAGTGGAAAGAAAACTATGCCTCCGGCCATACGAGAGGTGTCTATGATTTCGTTAGGTACCGAGAGTCTAATAATAATAATAATAATAATAATAATAATAATAATAATAATAATAATAATAATAATAATAATAATAATAATAATAAACATTTTCGATTATAGCTTAAAAATTCAAATGTTAATATTATTATTATTACTGTTACTATTACTACTATTATTATTATTATTATTATTATTATTATTATTATTACTGAGGATAGGCAATTTGGGAATACAGAGTCAGATTGGCTAGCAAGAAATTTGGTGCAGGATGTGGTAAGAACTCGTCTTGAATACGAGTGAAACTCTTTAAGCGCAATAGAAAACATTTGGTTCTATTTCTTCAGATAGGAAAACATTTTTTGCCAATAAAATGCGTGAGCATTAGGTATTCCGGGAGTTTAAGGTCGTTCGAATCATTAATCCGGTCCAGGCATCTCCTTTTGGAGTTCAGCGGCCGGTGAATGGTCGCGTGGCCCGAGAGGCGGTGGCGGTGGCGGTGGCGGGGTCGGCAGCAGTGATACCTGTTGGCAGCGGTGGAGGTGATGGAGACGGTCGGTGGGCGGTGGAGGCGAAATAGATAGAGGAATAGATGGAAGCGGCGGACACCGTGGAAGAGATGGAGTTGAAGTGAATCTCATAGCTGCAGTGACGGAGGTGGAGGAGGAGGAGGAAGAACTGGAGGTGGGCTAGTTGGTGGAGGAGGCGGGAACGGAGTTGGTGGAGGTGACGGAGGAGGTGGTAGAGGCAGAGGCGTTGGGAGAGAAACCGATGGCAACGGTGGAGGCGGAGGATTGTGAAGCTCACAGCTGCGGAGGAGGAAGAAGAAGAAGAGGAAGACGAAGAGGAAGAAGAGGAGGAGGAGGAGGAAGAAGAATAGGAGAAGGAGGAAGAATAGGAGGAGGGAGAAGAGGAGAAGAACGAATAGGAGGAGGAGGAGGAAGAGGAGGAGAAGGACGAATAGGAGGAGGAGAAAGAAGAGGAGAAGGACGAATAGGAGGAGGAGGAGGAGGAGGAAGAGGAGAAGGACGAATAGGAGGAAGAACAGGAGGCAGCAGAGAAGTAGGAAGAAGAAGTGAAGGAGAAAGAAGAGGAGGAGGAAGAAGAGGAAGAAGAAGAGAAGGAGGAGGAGGCGGAGGAGGCAGATAGAGGCGGTGGCAGTGAAGCACATAACCGAGGCGGCGGCTACAAGTAAGGAAGCTGTGGAGGTGGATAGGAAACGAATGAAAGCGGCGATGGAGGCGGCTGTGTCGAAGGTTGGGATGGATGGCGGTGGGGATGGAAAAGTAACGTGACATTCCTCCTTGGCACGCGCGCGCCGGCCTCTCCTCTCCCCCTCCCTCGCCCGTCCACCAGCTTCATTATCGTGGGCGCGCGCCGGACCTGCCCCTCCATCCATCTCAGAGGTCAGCGCGGTCGCCGCCCCCCAAGTGCGCCGGACCCTGGGCCTCCCTCCCGCAGCGCAGCCTCCGGAGGGATTGATTTCCACCTTTCAATGAACGATTGATTGATTGATTACCAGGGATTCCGGGCACGACAACTGTTAAGTCACAAGTCCCGTGAGTGTAGTGCATGCTTTTTGCTCAGGAGGTGGTAGTGATCTTGCCGGATGGTGAGATCCGGCGCCGACCTACCGTCGGCAAGTGGGGTTTCCCCCTAACCAGGACTCTCCCACCAGCGGGGCACCGCCCCTACCGGGACAAGCTCTAAGCTCCCGACCGGTCTCCCGGTATGAGTGGTAGTGTAATACATGTTAGTGTAAGAGTGTGTAAGGGGTAAGGATAGGACAAGGAAGATGAAGGAAAGAGCGGTGTTCCTTCCCCCTGAAACGTGATATACTCTACCGATCTACGTGTTTGTCTGCGAGGTTTTACCCTCCAGTGTCTTGCACGAGCCGGAGCAAGCTCTAAGCTACTGGGCTCTAAATATTTGTGATAGTGTAGTGCATTTTAAGTGCAATTGTGGGTGAAAGGAAAGAGAGAACAAGGAAGAGGAAGGAAAGATCGCGCGCTGACCATGGCCCGTTTGATAAGGTTTGGCTTCAGCATTCGCTTGGTATTGATCGGAGAAACCACGGAAAACTCCCAATCAGAGCAGGCGGCCAACAGAATTCTCTCCTTCATGTAGTGACTGCATTTGTCCGAGTTAGGGATAAAAATCCACCTCCGCCGAGACTCGAACCTGAGGATCTCTCAGTCAGAAACAAATGGTATGTATGTATGCATGTGTGCATGTGTGCATGTATGCATGTGTGCATGTATGCATGTGTGCATGCATGCATGTATGTATGCATGTATGCATGTATTATGCGTGTATGCATGTGTGCATGTATGCATGTGTGCATGTGTGCATGTATGCATGTATGCATGTATGCATGTATGCATGTATGCATGTATGCATGTATGCATGTATGCATGTATGCATGTATGCATGCATGTATGCATGTATGCATGTATGCATGTATGCATGTATGCATGCATGCATGCATGTATGCATGTATGCATGTATGCATGTATGCATGCATGTATGCATGTATGCATGTATGCATGTATGCATGCATGCATGCATGTATGCATGTATGCATGTATGCATGTATGCATGCATGTATGCATGTATGCATGTATGCATGTATGCATGTATGCATGTATGCATGTATGCATGTATGCATGTATGTATGTATGTATGGATGGATGGATGGATGTAGTTCGCCAACCTCCAACAAAGCCTGGGCCTATCAGCTGCATCCCGGCCTTACGGCCATGGGTAACGTGATACTTGTGGTTAGCACGTAGGCGTTCCGGTCTTTTCAACCTGGTAAGTGAATTTTCTCATTGTCACACAACAACATATACTGGGCCATTGCAAGGAAAACGCTCTCTATAATCTGCCCGACAGGGAATCGAACCCGGGGTCGCGTCATCGAAAGCTGACCAATGACTTACCCGCGAGGGCAGATACAAAGAGTGGCAACCGTTATTTCCGTCATAGATCACATGTTTTTCGTCGTTTCAAGATGGATGTAATGAGTTTGCCTGAACACGAGCCTCATACTTGAGCTTAGAAATACGTATTTTTCGTACATTTTCGATTACACTTCATATTACATAAATTATATTATAATAACTATTTATTATTTTATTTGAAGAATACTTGTTATGGATTTTTGTTTTAGAAAAATTACTTCCACTTATGAAAATGCTGCACACAAACATGCCACAGATTATATTCAAGTGTGTCTGCCGTTGAGTAAATGAAGACATGGAAAGATATTTGTAATAATGTTCTACAACGTGTTATAAAGGTAATACTTTGAGTTACCAACCGAATCGAATATTATTCGATGTACGTGAACCTGCCGAAGTCATGAATCTCTTTCTCGAATACCAAATACAACGTGAAAACATCTTCTCAGAACATCGCTTGCTATTCTGTACGCGATTCTGCAGATTCGATACGCATGGAATGCCGCCCGTCTCGATGCCTCACCTGAGTGAGATCCTCAGGATTCAAAACAGTTGCACGAGCCGCCAAGATCTGGGAGCAATTTTTTGCTGTTCTCGAGTATCGTTTTACTTTCTCGCCTTACGTAGTTTTTTTATTTTCCATGCATCATAAATATTGAATTCAAACTGAAATCCTTTTCTCCAGTATCGCAATAAACATTACACGAGTAAGGTTTCATGCAATGACATTCTTTAAAACGAGGTAATGTTTAAATAGTCACCGGTAGCGGTAGCTCAGTGCATCAACTGATGTCACTGCAGCGCCTCTAACCGGGAGGTCCTAGGTTCCAGTCCTGACGGTGGCAGGATTTTCGACACTAGCTTTCCAGCTAGGTCGAATTCAGCTGCTGTCTGGAGGAGAATTCTAGCGGTCGGCTGCTCTGATCGGTAGTTTTCCGTGGTTTCTCCGATCAACACCAGGCAAATGCCGGAGCAGTATCCTACCAAACGGGCCACGGACCGCGCGCGATTTCTCCTTCCTCTTCCTTGTCCTATCCTCTCCTCTTACCCACACACTTACACTAACATGCACCTCCCCATTTTGCATATTTCTTTAAAATAGAGACTTATCTGAAAACATTTTGTCTTTTCATTGATTCTACTATTTATTTGTAAGCGTTAATTAATTAGAATGAGTTTGTCACAGTTTTTTTTGTTTTTTATAAATGAGAAAGTCTTGTGAAAATATAGGATATTCCTTGCTTAATTCCTTGAAATATAGGATATTTATATTATTTAAACCAGGCAGAACAAATGCTACAAGACTTAAAATTTACTTCACGAAGGTTATGCATTTACTGCAATTATTTCTCCCGCGAAGTAAGGTAAATTGTATTTGGATTGCACAAAACTCTCTCTCTTCATTTCAAGCATACTTCTCCTGAATTTTATTTAGAAAGATTTATACAATATATGAAATATTGTTAATTTTTATTGAATATTAAAATACAGAACATTTCAGAATATGTAGGTCATAAATGCATATTTTTAATAGCATATTTCATAATTTTTAGGGCACAAAACTCCTCTCCCTACTGATTACTAAATGTGTGGGCGGGTCATGGCAGCAAAGTAAGCAAACATGCTTGCTAACTCTGTGGAGCTCTGTTCAAACCCTAGTAAAGCTGAGGATTTTATCTGGCTATGTCATATTCAGGGCAATCCTGAAATCCACTATTTCCTCACAATATACATTGGGCAAGGCATGAATCATGGCGTTTGCCACGCCATCGTCTCCTAATTTTTAAAAACATACTATATATGACTTGTTATATGTGCTGTTTGCCCTGAAATGGGGAAAATAAGTTCCAATAAAAAGGCTAAGTAGAGGAGACCTGACCTCATGTAACCCTAACAAGGTAATTCCTGCAGTAAATACTTCTACAAAGGCAAATAAATACATTACGTTTTATGACTTAACTCTAACAGTTAATTGATAAACCTCCTAATGGTAGTTTTTGGTTTTGATGCCAACACTACTGTAAAAATCGGAGACTCATAACGCATAACGACACTTCGAAATGACAATGCTCAACTGACAAAATAGAACAAAATGTTTAGTTTGACAAGGTTCTATCGGACTTCTGCTACAATAGAACATTCTCGTTCTGCAATCTGTGGACCAATAACAGTAAAAATCACTAATGTACTCGGAGAGATGTTTGAAAGTCGCAAGGATTATTTTTTCACAAATTTATTAGAAACAATTGAAATGTTTCCTGTAATCCTATCAGTCCAAAGAGTCGATAAAGGTGAAAATTCTGGATTGACAATGACCTGATAAACTGATATTGTCATCAATTGCATCGCAATCGAATTCCCAATTCTCGTCAAATTAACCTTATTTCTAAGTAAACTAATTTTCTTTTACCTCATTTGTAAAAGAATCTATTTTTGTGTCAGCTCGCGGGTTTTTTGAGTATTTTATTTTCCAATAATACAATACATGCCCATTAGACACACCTTTCAATGGACTGGGAACCAATATGTTCTTCATGGTTATTTTAATGTACAATTCATGTACACACGATTTTTGATAATCTGAACTACAAAATCCTTTATCTTAATTGCAGAGGTTTTAGTTCAGTACAATTCTATTATAAGAAACCGTGGAAAGCTATGGACACTTTGATGTTAGATTTTAAAGGTATAAATTCAAAAAGGAAAACCTTTGTCGGCGAATTTCAGGAAGGAATATAACACCTTGCCATAGAGCAGCTCTCATTGTAACAAATCAACCTCTGGCAAGACTCAATCTCCTTTAAGTTATCGAAGAAATGTGTAATCATTTCAGCTTCAGTGAAAACTCCTTTGCGAAATGGCACGTGCTGGGACAATTGAAGTGTAGACAATTTCCATCCAATCCAATTTATCGTTACAAGAACCATTACCATCAGGCTCCGCCTCCGGTGTCGCCGCCTCCGCAACCTCTTCGTGGCACACCTGCCGCTGGCGCCCCTCCCCTCTCCGAGGCCAGTCTACCTGGAGACCCCAACGCGCGGCTCCACAAGAAACCCAAGCGGGCCCGCGTGCTCCGAGTCACAGACGGTAAACACATCTCCGAGGGAGGGGGAGGCGCCGCCAGCCCGCAGCTGCCGCCGAGGACCTGGGAAGGAGGGCAGGGGAGAGGGGGGAAGAAGATACAGGCGATGACCGTCCAAATAACGGATGCGGAGACGAAGGCGGCATAAGAGGAGGCGTCAAGGACGGTAAAGAAAAACTCTGGTATAGGATGTGATGAGCTGGGGAGGAGAGGGTGTATGAAGCAAACACGGCTGAAGTGTGGTGATATGGCAAGACAAAAGGTGACATGACGACGAAGGCGAAAACTGCTCGAATCATTGAGACGTTGACGTAGAGGAGGAAGAGGGGAATTATGCACCAGAAATGAAGTGATATGCAGTGGAAAAGAAGATAAACATGGTAGAGGGTACAGTTAGGATAGAGGTGGCGAAGGAGAAGCAGATGAAAACAAATGCGGCTCGGTTGACAAGGAAGGCGACGCTGAGGAAGCAGCGGCTGTGATGACAGATAAAATGATGGAAGTGGTGGTGGTACTAGAAAAGAAAGAGGAGGCTGCGGAGAAGACGTTGGTAGCAGAGAAGAGGACGTCTGTGACGGTAAAAAGGCAGGCGTGGATGAGATATTTGGGGCAGTGATGGTGACGGGAAGGTGGTGGAGAATGAGGAGGAGATAAAGACTGTTCAAATGACGAAGGCGGCCCGACATGAAGCACGAGGCACCGACTGAAAAATGGATAAAATTTTGGATGTGGCAACATGAAGGCCAACGACATGATGACAAGATGAAAAGGAATTGACTACACCCATATGGCAAGAGCCAAGTGAGGGAATAAAGGTGATAGAGGAAGAGAGGTCCGAGGTGGTTAAAGTGTAGGAGATAAAAGAGGATGAAGCAAAGACGACCGTGGAGGTGACGGCGATAAAGACGAAGAAGGAGATAATTACGGCTGCGTAGGAGATGACATGAAAGAAGGGAGCGATGAAGGCGATAGAAGAGGACGTAGAACTTAGACGTACGACGTAGACGACGTAGTGAAGTAATAACTGGAGGCAGAAAATGAGGAGATAAGAGGCGACGGAGCAAGGGTAACAAATGAGTGGATGAGAGGAAGATTAGGTGGCTAACGATATTCTGAAGGGTACATCGACAGAGCCAGAAAACGAGTGAGATACAGAGAAGGTAACCGTGAAGATGAAGAAGTGGGTTGTGATAACGGAGAGACCAGAGATGATGACAGGAGTCAACGGTGATAAAGATAAAGCCAGCAACGACCGTGAATGCGAGGATATGAAAGAATGGCCGGAGATCGCGGTGGTAGAGAAAACGATGGAATTGCAATAAAGAAGGTAACAGATGGCGGAAAACAGTTGGAGAAGAAGATGCTTTAGTAGAGACGACTTCTGGGAATGCGAAATA
Source organism: Teleogryllus occipitalis (assembly GCA_011170035.1). NCBI lineage: Eukaryota > Metazoa > Arthropoda > Insecta > Orthoptera > Gryllidae > Teleogryllus > Teleogryllus occipitalis. The sequence continues at coordinate 181,601 of BLKR01009080.1, read as the reverse complement.
AATTTCGACAAATTACGTAAAGCAAACAAGGCAAGCTAAACATGAACCTGCCATACGTCGGTTGTAAAACTGTATTCCAACTTCCTTGTTCACACAATGGATGGCGAAAATATTGCAATTGGCGCGTTGCTGGCTCTTCGAGTTTAACTGGCCTGTAGATAAACCGCTGAACAAAGGAGACGGAGACGATGGAAAGTGAGATAGCGTCGGCGACTCAGTTGAAGGAAGTGGTGGAGGTGACAGATTAGGAGGATGTGGCTGAGGAAGAGGCGTTAGAGGAGTAGGCTTGCCAGCTGCTGTGTGTCCAGGGTCACAGCTCTTCACCTCCCCTCCCTCCCTCCCTCCCCCCTGTGGAGCACATCCGGTAATCTGGACCGCCTCCGGCCGCCACAACACAATCGAAGCCTATAGAGCGCATGACGCTGGCTTCCATGTGGGCAATGTAAGCGACCAATACGCTTTCTGAATGAGGCTGGTGAGCTTTAAAACACCACCTTGATGACGAAAAAAGAGAGAAAAAAATAATCATTACGATTGGGAAAGGAAATTATTAAGTTACACGAATACGTCATGTTAGTCTGCTCTCTACTTTACTCATCACGAACCGACATCCGTACGTAAACTGAATAGACCTAATTTTGCACGAGTGAAATAGGATATATACACGACAATTACGAAAAGGTTTTGTGAAATAAGAGGAAAATACGCTTTTTCTTTTCTTTTTCCCTTGGTCTAATCAGTAAAAGTATCATTTTCCTTTTGTTTTACGGTTACTAACATATTTATTTTTCGACTCGCATCTTGGATTTTTAACGACAGGAGTTGGAGAGAGAGTTCGATTTAACATTTCTTACTGTTTCTAATCGAACACAAAGGTGTAGTATATTTACACAATTATGATAAAATAGTATAAGAAAGAAATGTTGGAAAGAAATGTTCGAAAGAAATGTTCGTAAGAAAAGGGTCAATGAGAATCTGAAGAAGCCCTGTTGCCAACACACGACCAAGGTGCCGAAGATGACAACTTATTAATGTCTCTCTATATCGCAATGGCATTACAGACTCCCAATCACGAAAGTAATATCTCATCGGCTGATGTACAAGAAAGTATAAATATCCAACACAGGATTTCATACTTATTCTATTTTCTAAATAAAATATCACGGGTTTGTGAATAGTGAAATTTCTTTTTAAAAACAATTCGAATTACATGTAAAAAATGTTTCAGGTGATTTTCGATTAAGAGTTTACTCTCCTGCAACTTCCGTCCACCCTGTTCTGAAACTTCATCAAATTGTATTTGCTGGCAAATTTCAGGTTCCTTCTTAATCAATATAAAAAAATATCAGATGTTTAAATTAATTATGAATATTTCTAAACATACAACATAACGTTTTATAAATAATTTAAATAAAATATTGATTCGACAATATCTATTTCCTTTTTAATTCAGGTCGTTTTCATTCCTTAAACGTCATGTTTCAATAGCGTTAAATTCATTGTCAGTCATAATATATTGGTAATGGGATGTTGGTGATGAAAATTAAAAATATTTTAGTTTGCTAACGCCTATCTTCATGAAAAATGAAGGTTTGAGATATTCACGTTTAGTTTTTTCGTTGGTTGTTTGAACGCGAGCATTACACACTTAATTCGTGGATTACTGAGCAATCATTACTAAAATATTTTCTAGAACGTATGTTAATAGTACATAAATAAACGTTACAAAATAACAGTCCTAACTCAAGATTCATATTTCCCAGGTTGTCAGTGTTGTAAACAATAAAAGATACCTCGAATTATTCGGGGATTCAATTTGTTATTATCATCTTTTAATTAGATACACCTATATCTCTCTGTACAAATTTTCCTACATAAAATATACTTAAAACCATCGCAAAATACTCTACTACTTAAATATATTGCAAAGTTTGATTTTTTCCCTTAGTCTGATTTGACCCAACATGATACCGCCGAGCCACAGTTCACATTCACACATACATATTCTCAGATCTAAATTCATTACGTTATTCACGAACTATTCATTCATTAATCTCATTCACAAACTGAATGGCTGTAGTCACCTTTCCCGTTTCCACAGCCACCGGGTCCTTCTACGTCTTCCCGTCGCTGCGAGGACGTCGTTGTGTTCAGTCGTAAGGGAGCAAGTGGTTTCGTGAGGCCTATTCAGTCCTCAGGGTGAATGCTCCAGGCGGAAGTACAACCAGTTCCGTTGAGATTGTCGGGCCGGACGTGATTGTCCTGCCCGGCACTGCAGTCGGTAGCTCTGTGCAGTCGTTCATGCGGATCGGTGAATGGGGGCCGGTGTTCTCTTTTTTACAGCGTTTGTTTAGAAGGTCGATGTGCTGTCATAATCAGGTGTAGACCCGTTTCCGTGACGACTATGTTTGTCATGGTACATGCTACTTAATGATTTACTTTGCCTTAAATTGTATTCTAATTGAATATTCAGAAGCAATTTTGATTAATATTAAATATATTTAATATATATAATATTTATAATATATTTTGGATTGTTGTCTTTTAATTCAATCCATAAATATACACGAGGAAGGAGTTGAGGAAATTCATGACACTTCAATTAACTGTACGGAAACATGACTATTTCTGCATTACTCTAAATATCTCCGCAGGTACATGAGAAAAACTTAAGTTTATTATCATTGATTATTTCGCTTTCTTAAATAATTTTAACTTTAATCTCTTATTATACTGTGTTATGAAGAGCGGTCGCCTTTAGATTTAGTACAAATTGTTGGAATCTGTAAGACTGAAAAAATCATAGAAAAACTGGCGTAATTGTTATGTAATGAATTGTAATTGTTATGTTATGTAATTGAACTTGTAATGAATACACGAAATGTTTCTTCTTCTTCTTCTACTAATATAACTCAATGAAGTTAAAAGATAAAAGTATCCTGTTTGAAAATATTGCAGAGATGTTGCAAGTTTTGTTTCTGGATTTTAAAGTATTTTTCTTACTTTTATTTACACGATATTTTTGTACCGGTTGAGGTTTTCAATCTTTCAAAGAGTAAACGTTTTGTTTCTGACAGCACACGCCTTTATTAATTCAGAACGTGTTCACTCTCCAATCTTCCCTTGCTTTCTCTACGGTTAATAGTTCAAATATATTCTCAAATCTTGTACTATTTCATTAATTAAAAAATAATATCTTGTGGCGTACAGATTTGCTCAGAACATGGCTATGGGTGAATACATTGTCTCCAGAACTGAGAGGGTGAAGTCTTAAAGAGCAAATCGCGGGTTTTCGTGAGCTCCTTTGCACATTACATCACTACATTTAACGCAGGGTCGACGCAACCGAAGGGAATGGCCTCGCCGCATATCACACGGAATTTCTCGTTCAGATTACGGCAACCAGCAGTCGGCGTGCGTCTTTAAAACTCTTAATTTCTCAAAAATTTTGTTATGTAACATATGGCGATATGCATATTTATGAACTCGTCTCTTCACGCTTGTTATGATGAGCTAAAAATCTATAGGGTTCCATTTACAAAATCGAAGTTGGGTCAATATCTCTGCAATAAAAAATGCAATAGAATAATATTATGCATGACCATATGTGCCTCTTGAATATAGTGAAAACCACATCTCAGTATCTGCAACGGTTCAGGAGAAAATTGAAGGGAACATTTTAGATGGGTCACACGGTAAATATGACACTCCTTTGTAGAGTGTTTAAGGGAACCTACCTGCGTCATATTTTCTGGCGAATCAATTGACATTGCAATAATATGTTAGCATAAAACGTGTTACTTGAAAGTGAACTTATGAAATAGTTCCCTTTTCACCGCAAAAAAAAATTACATGATGTTATAGGAATCCTAATTGTTTGCGGTGTAAAATTAGTACGAGAATTGTGGAATAAGTCATGGCAACCATTTCTTTTTGTGAGAATACAAGCACGGGAGGAAAATGTGAAATGTATACATGAAAGGTCATAGTACGTACTACGTGCACAGCATGTAACAACACACAAAAAGTTTGATTCTCATATTCATTAAGATATTTGAAATGACAATACTGGTTTCATGTTCCAAAGCAGTTTGGCATACACAAGTTCTCAAAAGCATTATATAACCATTGTAAAGTCACGATTAGGTAGATTACCACATGTGCCTCTTTGGTCCGCACAGTCACATGTCACATGCGTTGCTGATCGCTGGTTGCTAAGCGTTCTGCTGATCTCACGACTGCTCAGTATGGAGAGAGAATTATTCCCAAAAGCGTCCACCAATATGAAGCATAGGCCAGAACAAAGTTGTAAGCGACACAAATTTTAATTGCTGTTTTCTGTAGAACAATGTTGAATGTTATTATGTTTAACCGTACGAAAGTTTCGCGTAAGTTACGGCTACGTTTTATGTGAATATTCGGGATTGAAAGATTGGCCAACCCATTGTGTAATATACGGGTAAAAATTTAGTATATCCTGTAATATTTAGAATCTACCGCTTACAACTTTCTCCCGTGGAGAACGTGTATCTTTGCCAATGAGCGCTGCTAAAAACGGGATCAATTCATCTAGCACGGCAACAGTCAGACAATTGATTTCACATTGCTCCCTGAGCTAATAAAGTCACTCACAGAGCCATCTGTTATTGTGAACACAAATTAGTACATAATTTCTTTCACGCGACAAATGAAATTGCCTGATCCGATAACATTTCTTTCAGAAAAAATGTTCGCACGGATTCTGTCCCAACCCACGTATAACGAATTTGAGCGAAATCCATGCGTGTAAGTGCGAGTATAAGGGATGAGGATAGGACAAGGAAGAGCAAGAAGAGGTAGCGCGCGGTCCGTGGCCCGTTTATTAGGGTACTGCTCCGCCATTCGCCGGGTATTATTCGGAGAAACCTTGAAAAACTACTAATCAGAGCAGCCGGTCGCTACAATTCCTCTCCAGATAGCGTCTGAATACCTATCTAGCTAGTACTGTCCTGCTACCTGGGTAATTCTGCCACCGTCGGTAGTGAAACCCTAGGACCTCCCGGTCATTGATGGCACTGCAATGACGTCAATTAATGCTCTGCGCCAGTCATTCTCTTCAGACTACTACGCAATCTTTCTTTAACCCTGGATTCACAAGGCTCATTTCAACGATTACTAACTACAAGGCAGATTCACTGATGACCCCGCCCTCTCTTAAATATTCTTTATTTTCTTCTTGTTTAATATTCAACAATGAACGATGCAATCTTTGTTTTAGTGAAAAGAAAGTTTATTTATTTATCATTTGTTATTCAATAAACTGTAGAACAAACCATATAAACTACAAATTCGATCAACTTGCAAACAAGACTATTATTCCGAACAGATACACCTATGAGATATACTTAGTGCCGTTAGCATACAGAATAACTTCAGAAAGAAAACTGTTGAAAGCTTGATACAAAACTACAAATATAAAAACATATTAGGAAATTATGAATGTAGTTAATCTGACTTTCCAACTGCCAAGAAACTTTGGAATAAAACTGAAAGGAGCAAAGAATAAATAAAATTCAATCTTCCAAGGTATTCTTACAAATGGGTAACTTATGATGAATTCGTTGACATTCTAAAGGCCCATTCACAATGCAAACATAAGCATAAGCATGGCGTTAACATAAAATTTAGGACTACGTCTACAAGTGGACTCATTCACAATGCGTTCGCATAAGCATAACACGTAAGACGTTAACTTAAGAGCTTGAAAGCTTCAAGCTTCTGTGCTTATGCTTATGTCAGACATAAGGAATGAGCCAATCACAGTTCGTTAACTTGAAATCGAGTATCGAAGTCGATAGGCGAACGATTCGTATCGATTCGTGTGCTGCGTCTCATAGTCTGAATGGGCCTTAACAGAAAATAAATGAAAACCATCAGCAAAAGCGTACTCACAAGTTAGAAAAGTTGGTGACGTTAATTACAGGGTGGGGTCAAACATAATCCACACTACGTTTTATTTTATATTACCTGTTGTAGAATAACGGGAAGAGAAAAGATACACAAGTCAACTGTCGAGGCGGAAGCAGAATGACTGGAATGCAAGACACAATGACCGAATGACAGCGCTATTAAAGGGTGCTAAACGTAAACGGGATAATTTCACTCCGGAGTCACATGTGACCCCAGCCTAGTGACTCCAGGGTTAAGACTCGTTGTTCGCCTCGTCACTACTTCACGCTTCACGGCAGTCACGACTTCTGACTGGTTTGCCCGTTGCCGTGACTGTGCATCGCGATTCGGTGAATGGGGAAGTTTTATGATCGAATCTCCTGAGCTCGTTGAGCTTTTCAACCTGCACTGTCAGGAAACATTATCACTTAAGTGCATATGCCCCTCACGTACTGTGCCAGACTAACAAATTATACATTAACTGCCTTTGAAAATGTCTATGAATATGTTACAGCGTCCCATAAGTGTCAATCCATACCGTACTTAGGAGAAAGGGATTGTCATATATGAATGTTATTATGTTGTATGACATTATTATGAGTTCCTTAACCAGAACACATTCATGATAGCCCTTGTAGACGCTCATGTTTCATCCCAGTGAATGATTTTTCACACGATGATTGTGACGTGCGTGTCGGAATAAGTTGGGCATTTGAAAAGTGACTCATCCTAAAATGAACTATTTATTAGTTTAGTGTAGACATCTGTTTATAACATAGTATATTTTTGCGAATACAATTTTGTTGAAGAAAATCGTTCTAGAGAATAAAATGCATTGTCTTTACGTGCTAAAAAAACTATTTCTTTCAGTGAATAACTGTTCAGTAGAATGGCATTATTTTTAGATCTGTCAATTTGTTTGTGTGCCAATGACATGTGACTTGCTTGTGAAATGAGTTCGTATCTTTTCGTATGTGTCTTGGGTTCACATACCGATTAGAGCATATTGTCGAGACTAGCTAAAGAAATAGGACAAGAAAGTATCTGCATCGAATGTCAAAAGGATGGCTTTTCTCAACGGTTGTTACGTCTGATGAATTCCACAATCATGGTGGAGAAGTATCCTGAACATCGGGCCATGATCCGTGCACTATTCATTTAACCTACTACATGTCGTTCATATCACTGGAGTATTCAGAGGGGGGAATATGGAGGCCATGCCCCCCCAAAGGAGCAGAGTTTTCGTTTACCTTCCTTTCTTTGGCAAAATTCATTACATAATACATAATATAATTAATATAATACATTATATATATATATATATATATATATATATATATATATATATATATATATATATATATATAAAATTCAAACAACAATACATAATAAACAAAATAATAAGATTTGTTTATTATTTAACAAAAATCTATGACCCCCCCCCCAGAAAATGATCTGCTGGATCCGCCCCTGATCCACATCTCCCACACCAGTGAACGGTATTCGAACATCTGTTCTCAGAGGAAAGATACCACGCGGGAACTAAGATGTAGATGGTTCTAAGTCAAAACGAAAAATAGGTTGATATTTTTTTATTTAACTATCAATTAAACAGCATTTACTCCATATATTTTTGATTTGAGCAACCGACATTTTGAGCCTAGTTATTGGGACTTTTTTGAAAAATTGTGAGTCTCAAAGCACGGAACCATGTAGAGTAGAATTAATGAGAAATCAATACACAGGTTAGATTTGACTGTGGATGGACCATCATGTTACATAATTAAATCGATTCCTTACAACTGTATGACTAATTCAAATTTGAACTTTAAGTAGGTATCCAATTGTAGTCAATTTAACTCTTCGTAGTTGCGACTAAGTAAACCCCAGCGCGTTGAAAAAGATCGAAATGACTAAGGTGGAAACATTGACATAACTAACATATGTAAAGTGTTCATGAATGAATGCCTTATTTTACGTGGCGAGTCTCAGGCCATGAGGTCTGCTCTTCCGTCTGACCACGCAAATTTCGCTACGCTCCTTTCACCCACTAGGGGAGAAAGAAGGTATAACTTAGGCGACGAAACAGGCAATTTGAATTTAGCTCAGAGGCTTCATTTAGGCTTGAGGATCTTTTACATGCTGTAAATTACTAACATGGGATATCCGGCTGTACTTCCTCTCCAAAGGAAAGCGTACGCAGGATTCTTTCGTCCTTCAAAATCTACGTGTTCGATCGGGTTCGTACCCGCGAGCTTGAGTACAACAGCCCGATATGAAAACCGTTAAACCATCGCCGCCGCCGTCGCCGCCGCCGCCGCCGCCGCCGCCGCCGCCGCCGCCGCAAATATACATGGGATTTAATTGTCTTCTATATTAATATATCTCTTTTGAAAATTGTATAAGAGACATTTATCTGTACTTACCAAAGAAAATAAGCTAAAAGACATGGAGGAGTCACAAGATGTGTGGGAGGGCTGGCGGACAAGGCACAGCCGGCCGTTCCAACGATGCCTCACAGCTTTCGAAGCAGCTGCCACCGCAGTCGCAGCCGCCCCTTCCTTCCATTAGCTTTTATACCCAGGTTTGGGAGTCACTAACATAATGCTTAACGGCTATTGAGTGAGGTCGTCATGGTTCCCTCGATGGAATTTGTCCGCATCTGCTTGTATTTATGGTTAGTCTTCTCTTTTCCTCTGATTTGCGATAAAAATTAATGTGTTGAAACGTTTAACGTTATTTGCGTCAATAGCTAGTTAAAATATTATTTCGAAGTATTAGTTCGCGAACATTCTCATCTTGGAAATACTTTCATCAGTTATGAATACATCTGCTGGACCTTGAATCACATACACCAACACTTATGTGTTAGTGTATGTGATTCTTTACACACTACACTAGTCTCGCAACGCAACAATCATGAGGGCAAATGTGTAGTTTTTATCGTTCCTAGTATTTTAATCAGAAAGAAGTACTTTTTTAAACAGAATTGAATAAGGATGAAAATATTTTATTCATCACTAAACCAAATTGTTCAGAAGTTTAAGGTTGCGCACTACCAAAACTGGAAAAGGAAACTTGAAGAAAGTAGTGTAATTAGATCCATCAATACCATTCTACTACACAACAAATCCATCTATTTCCAGACGAATCATGTTTCACTCTCAGGTTTTCGGAATATTGAATTTCTAGACGCTTGCTTCCGGTGATGTGACGGTGAGTTGATTCGTGACCTTCATTTGGCATATCTGATGGCGATGACATTTGTTAATTTAATGAACAAAAACGTCAGCTAATTTAGCTTGTTTCTTTCTCATGTATTTTATTACTCTACCATAGATGCTTTGGAATTTTTGGGTTTTTATTGAAATATCTTTATTGAATTCAAAAGTAATATCGCATCCTAAATATCCAAAATGGCTACCTTGTTCTATAATTTAATTATTTATTATTATTTTACTTCATATAGGATGTTTGCCTCTCTAAATGCCATTACTTTGGTTGGAGTTTGGGGTTTGATAATAATTGTAATTATGTAAATGGAAATTCAGGACTGTCAGACGTAGGAGCGGGCTTTACGGACTCATTCACACAACCAACACAGGTTTCTTTAAAATTATTATTATTATTATTATTATTATTATTATTATTATCATTATCAATATAATATTTACACATGCCATCAACATACAACTGAAATTAATTTCTTCACTATTGGTCACCAAGAAATTTTTGCGATATATTGTAATATATTGAAAAAAAAATTGGGTTGAAAAAGGTTTTGGGAAGAACAGTATCGATTTTTAAAAATAATTTATATATTTGCCTATCTAACTTCAGATGAAGAATTTGCCCTGGAACACGAAATTATCTGCTTTCATTTCATCTCCACCCCTCCTGTGCCTGGCTCGATAACTCACGCGCTCAGGGACGCCCCGTAGATTGCAATCGCAGTACAGGAATTGAATTTCGAAAATGGAGATATTGATGTTGCTCCACATCGTAAAGTCAAGGCCGATACACGATACAAAATTAATTAAAACGGCAGTGCACCACTTTTTTGTAACAAATTGTGTGGCATGCAGATAAAATGATAATCCAGTTTTCAGAAAAAGTAATATGAAAAGAAAACAACGTCAGCTCTCAGGAAAAGGGAAACCTTAACAGGGTGAGTCACGTAACTTTAGCACCTCCTGTACGCCCCTTCCTTTTTGAACGGTTGAAGTTATTCCAATGCAGTTTTTACTAAAGCGCATGAGGGAGTGAGGCAAATTGTTGTATGTATTCGTTTCGATTTTATCACTTGTATTTTAAGAGATCTTGAGGTAAATGTTTTTTTTTTCAAATAAAACTACATAAATTTATAGTCTATCATGAAGAGCGTTAAATGATAAATCCAATGATATACATATTGTCGTATGTTATATAAGCATTTTTGTTTTGTATTTTGATTTTTTGTGACTCGCATTTAACTCGCGTTGCGCTTTGCGACTCGCGTTTATTTTTTAAATGAAACAGTCCACCAATCGAAATCACACAGCGATCTTTCTGCTAGCGTGTGCTCGGAGCGTTACAATATACGTTAAACACGAGTCGCAAAAAATCAAAATTACTCAAGAAAATCCTTATCTAACATACAACAAAATATATATCTATAGATTTTTTTGCTCGTCATGATAGACTAAAAAATTTACATAGTATAGTTTGAAAAAAATAAAGTTACCTCAATATCTAGAAAAATACAAATGATAAAATATAAACGTTATATAGACTACATGTATTTATTAGCCCAATTCCCTCATGCACCTCCGGGAAAACTGCATTGCAATATCTTTAACCTTTCAAAAATTGCAGGAGGTGCTAAATTTACGCGACTCAACCTGTATAACGTCGTCATTTTTTAGCTAAGTACAGAAGAGAGTAAAGGAAATTGTCTGTTTCCACTAGTTCACGCAACCCGACCAGATCTCAAGCCCAGGGACAAAGCCAATGCAAGGCAGTGTAGCAATAATAGGAAACATGGCGGAGAGATGGCAATTAAAATCTAATAAATAACAACGGTAGATTATTTCGGAAGACTTAAATCAATTTCCTCTATTGAATTGAAAACAGACATGCACAGGTTTCTTCGAAGAAGCAGGACAATGGGGGAAAAGTTAGCCCAGCAGTTGACATTTGCAGACTAAAGTAAAATATGGAAAGAATTCCCACCGTTTCTCGTTGGGAATAGCCTTCCGTCAAAGGTATATCGGAACTATGACATCATACATATAAATGCATTTTTTTTCATATGAGCAAAAAACTCAGAAAAATTTATTCAGCCACTTTCCAGAAAATGTTGAAATTGTCGTAGTGGCTTCATGTAAAATACTCACCAAAATTAAGTATGTTAATGCCTGGGACCACACAGCTAGATCTTCTCACTTATTAACCAAGTTAAAATTTAAATAACTATGTTATTGCAGAATTACTGAAGGCTTTTTGTTAAAATTCATTGCAGGGTTATACGAGAGTATTTTATTGGTTGTTCTTAATCAGAGTGCGTGCTACGTTTCGGACAACTATTTATCTAGTTTTGTTCAGTAGACTTTTTGCTGCTACAGGTCACTTGTTATTAATCAGCCTAGAAAACTTCCAAAAGCCATCATTTATTTTCACGTTCTCAATGCTGACTGACAGGCCTACCAGGGGAAAAGGGTATTAATCGACGATGGTCCTTCAGGAGGCGCCACTCTCTGTATTCAGAGAGTCTAGCGCCAACTGCCTCCTCCCCGGGGGCGTGAGCGTGGGCGTGGGCGGGGGCGGGGGCGTGGGCGGGGGCGTGGGCGGGGGCGTGGGCGTGACCTGCACGCCGAGCGCCACCTGGCGGCGGGCGTCCGTCCGGGCGAGTCGCGCGCCGACTTCGCCCTAATGGGATTCCGAGCGGAGTTTTCGCGACGCGTGCATCGCGAGGCCTCACACGGCACGGGACCGGGAGGTCGACATGGGTAGGGGGTGTGGAGCATGGCGACATGGGGCGGATGGGTCAAAATGGGTCAGGTGGGTTGGGAGAGTGTGGAAGTGGAGCGGGTGAAATGAGAGGAAAACAGAGACTGCGAAAGGAGATGAAACGGGATGAAAACAGGCGAGTAGGTCAGAAGGAAGGTTGAGCGAGGATTACGAGAAGTTCGGCAGCGTTCGAAGTCGGACAAGGTGGAGCTGCTTAGGACAGGGCGGTTGCAAGCGGGACGGGAAGGTTTCACGCAGGACGGGAGGTTAGAAGCCAGATAGGGCGGTTGCAAACGAAATGCGACGGTTGCGAGCGAAATGGGGCGGTGGCAGGTTGATAGGTACGATTCCGAGAGCAAGGGAAGGGTCCAGATGCGATAAAGGGGGGAGGCAGAGCAGATAAGCGGATAAGGAAGGAGGCAGGGAGGGCGCGAGAGGGTGGTGATGAGGGGGGAGGATGGGCGAGCAAGGCAGAGGGAGGGGAGAGTGACATGATAGGAACGAAGGACGTAAGAAGACAGAGTGGGCGAGGAGGGCCAGGCGAACGAAGGGCGGGGCCGGAGGGGTGAGGTGGGGGTTGGCGACTGGGCGCGACTGGGTGGGACTGGGCGAAGCGAGGCGAGGCACGGCGGGGTGGGGCTCGGCGGGGTGGGGCTCGGCGGGGTGGGGCTCGGCGGGGTGGGGGCTGGCTCGGCGGGGGTGGGGCTCGGCGGGGTGGGAGGGCAGGGGGTGGGGGCTCGGCGGGGTGGGGCTCGGCGGGGGTGGGGCTCAGGGGGGGTGGGGCTCGGCGCTGGGGCTCGGCGGGGTGGGGCTCGGCGGGGTGGGATTCGGTGGGGTGGGGCTTGACGGGGTGGAGCTAGGCGGAGTGGGTCTGGGCAGGGGGCCGTTGGGGGTGGGCGGGGTGGGAATTGGCGGGGTAGGGCTGGGCGGAGTGGGGCGGGGCGGGCCTAGGCGGAACGGGGTGAGGTTGGGCGGGGTGGGGCGGGTCGGGGTGGGTCGGGGCGGGGCGGGGCGGGGCGGGGCGGGGAGGTGCGGGGCGGGGCGGGGCGGGGAGGTGCGGGGCGGGGCGCGCGGGGCGGGGGCGAGGAAGGACGGGGCAGGTCTAGGCAGGCGGGTCGACCGGTGGGGCGTGGACGCGACGTGGGGCGTGTGGAGCGAGATGGGGCGCGGTGCGAATCCCGATGTGACCCCCGCGCGTCGACCGGGAATCGCGTCCCGTGCGCGGAATTCCTAACGACGCCCGAGGACGGCGGAGCGCCGGGCGGAAAGTGCAGTGAAAAGTTTGCCGATCTACCTGCGCGAAATCCCAAGGAAAAGCGCCTTGTCAAATACAACCTTTTGAGGAGTCTGACGTACGCGACTCAAACTGATTCTACAATGTTTGCGTTCCATATTTAATAAGGTGGTCTTGTTTTCTTGACAATAATGAGTTAGAAATTGAATTAATACAAGTCGGCTACATTTCTTTTCAGTCGCATAGACCAATAACATTCTTAAACCCGGAGAACACCAATTGAAATGTCAAAGCCGACCACTGAGTAAATTGCAATATAATTGAAGGAACATTTATTCTATTTTATAACTAATATATTTAACAAAATATTACGATCATTTTCTGAGTGCGTATGTCAAAATATTTTCAGTTTTTGAAGTTAGCAATGTTATATATATTTTGAATTTTTTTAATTAACGTTCCTTTGCGGCGGGTCACAAATGAATTTTTTGTGGAAGAACTTATTCAACATTCATAACGTTGCTTCGATTATACAACTGTTCTGTACAGCGACAGATACTAAAATATTTGACCGCAAATATCGGCAAGCCTGGAAATAACGAATCAACGAAGCGATTACGTATGGCGAAGATTTCCAATTTTTTGTAAACCCATAATCAGAGTTGAAAGATAAAACTACTATCACGGGTCCAGAACGCTTTTAATAAGAAAATTTCTAAAAGAGGAAACACCAACTCCTGTGTTGTCTGTGAACAAGCTCTTCGATTACCTCCAAGCCATTTCTTCAATTAGAGGAAGAGATGAAATTACTTGCCGATAAAAAGCAAACGCCATTTCGCCAAATAATCAAGCACTACTTACCTTCTCCGAATGATGTTTGGGTAAAGTAGCACTGTGACGGTGTTGCCATGAATGAGGTCAGTAGAAGCCAGCATTCATTTGTTTGAAATTTTACACCGTATCCTCCAATTCTTTTGTATATTTCTATTGCACTACTCTCTTGAATAAAACTAGTAACATTACGCAGCTCCCATTCGGTGGTAGCGTCAATCGTGTCAGCCTTCATGTGCTCACAGTTCAGTTGAAATTTACGATTTGGCGTAGGTATTAGTACAGATTACGGTAAAAGCAGATGCGAAATTGCCCACTGGACATCCCTAATCTTCCTACTTGACTAGCGGTTAAAAGGCTAGATCGGAAATAGAAACAAACTGCTATCTTACATAGAAAAGCATCACTCGCCAGAACAAAGGCGGGTAGCACATGGGTCAGAGGAGACAGGAGGTAGGCACAAACAGACGTTCACAGAGGTGAGAAGAGGAGACGTGGACAAAACAAACAAACAAATAAATAGGAGCCTTTTATTTATTTACGTCAAAAACAGTTAAAAACCGTGTGTAACGTGTTACAGGAAGAAGTTAATTTTGTGCACGTTTTCATAATTTTGTCATCCCTACCTTAAGCCTAGTTGAATTTTGAATATAGAAAGAAATGAGTGTTTTTTTTTCAAGGATTGTTAACAAAATATTCGCTCAGATGTAATAAAATCTATTTTCAATGGTTCTTCGATGTAAACCGCTGAGGGCGGGTAACTACACTTACGGGACTAATGGCCATAGAGAACGTCCCCTGAAACTTGGCCATGTTGAGTTTTCTGGCTTCAAAACTACGGCCACTATTGCGCAACCCCAAACATTCTTGCTCTACGTATGATAAATAACCTAATTCTAAACCCAGTTCAACATGTGGCGCGCAGCCATGTCCTGTAAAACAGTCACGTATCCCCCGCGTGCATGCGCTTCTTTGGAGTCGCCACGCCGCGCCGTCCTCCCAACACCTCGCCACTGGCTCGCTCTCGCCTCCCGACTCGGGGCTGAGCGTTGTCCGCCCGCCCGGCCAACCGAGCGCTTATCCCAAACGAGATCGCGCCCGGTGGGTTTCGGATGCGGAGCGCGGTCGGGGCCGTATCTGATACGGCGCGTCCATTACGAATAACGAATCTCCACACGAGCCCGACGGCGCGCCCCAGATAGGCGGACGATTGTCATGCGGTGATCTACGGGCCTTCGGTTCCGGTCGGGTTGTGAAGGTGGACTCTGAACGGGTGTGGACGAAGCAGATTCGGAGCATTCTTTCGTAGTTGTGAATTCTTCCGCGACGGAATGGGATGGGGTGGATGTACACGATACAAATGATGAAATACAATTGTTTTCAAATATCTTGTTTGGTAAAACTTGCTCAATGTGGAACGTGTAAAATGCGGTGATTTGTCTAATATGAACTTAAATTGCAGTCCTGCTAATCACAAATTCTTCGGTATTACATTGCCTAAAGCGGAACCTTCTCTAATACGGAAAAAAAAATTAGTCCCTTGCGTTTCCGCTATGAGCAAGTCTTACTGTATATTTTTAAGTTGGAAATATTCATAAGTTGGTACTTTTCTTACTTTTCCTCCCTTTAGTACAGTGCAGGAAAGTCAAGTATTGAACTCAATTCAACAATACGACCTCGAATATCAGTGGTAAAATTCGTGTTTCATGTTATTTTTAGCTGCAACTTTGCACTTGTGCAGAATTAAGGATCATTATTGATGTTCTAAAGATGTTTAAGATTTGAGGATATGAAGAGGTAATATATACAATTTTCTATTCGAAAATCGGTTTGTTTATATTGTAACCCTTTTATCTGATGGTCCCGAGTTCGACTCCCGATTGTGGTCGCCGATTGGAGAAGCCCTAGGGAAGGAGCGGTTATGGCAGGATCGCTGGATCCCTCCTTCCGAAGCACAGACCCCACAGCGGTGAGGCCGCATCCCAGAATTGTTGCCCGGATACATAGAAAAAAAAAGGTTCCTGAAATAGTTTCGTCACTTTATTTGCGTCGGCAATTGTACACATCTATCAACTCCTAGTTGATCTTCCCTTAGGACTTCCCCATGGAGCTGGGGCGGAGAAGAAAGGGCGAATATTGTTTGTGATTCTGGGCGCGTCAACTACAAGGGTCATTAGTCTCGTAACTGTAGTGCATGTTTTGCTCGGTTGGTGGCAGTGTTCTTTCCCCCGCTGGATGGCGAGATTCGGCGCCGACTTACGGTCGGCTAGCGGGGTTTTCACCAGCCAGGTATCTTCCATAAGCGTAGCACCGGCCTAGCCGGGACAAGCTCTAAGTTCCCGACTTGTGTGGTAGTGTAGTGCATGTAAGTGCAAGTGTTAGTAAGTAAGGAGTGGGAATACCACAAAAAAGAACAGACGCATTTTATGAAATCAGTTCGTCGGCCTTCCCTTAACCGAGTGCCCTTCAGAAAGCGGAGTGCCCACCTATCGTAAGGTGAGCACTCACTAGAGCCACCTGGAAATAGAATAGGGAGTTTTCCGAATATTTGTCTTCAGGTATGTTTATCTTTATCCCAATTATATTCAAATACTTCATACTACGTCTAGCACTCGCACATGTTAATGTAAGTGTGTGTAAGGGGAGAAGATAAGATAGCACAGCGAACTGGTAGGAATGATCGCGCGCGGTCCATGACCTGTTTGTGAGGGTACTGCTCCGGTATTCGTCTGGTGATGATCAGAGAAACCACGGAAAACTACCGATTAGAGCAGTTATCCGCCAGACAGCGACTAACTATGAAGCTAGTGTTGAAACTTCTGCCACCGACGGGACTCGAACCTAGGACCTCCCGGTCAGAGGGACTACAGTGACATCAGTTAATGCCCTGAGCCATCTCTCCCGGTAGAAAGGGCAAAGAGTTAATATAAGAGCGGTCGTGGCAGCATCCGTGGAGCGACGCGTCTCGTGAGGGTCCGTCTGCTCCCTTTCGCGTGTTACACTCGTCTGTTTCCTCCAGTCTGGTCCACTGTCTTCTCAGTCTGTCACGTTGCGCCATGTTACGCGTAATCGGTCAGTTTCCGTCACATGGTCGGTGAGTCCCCTAATTTTGATTTCTCCCTCCATGCATCGGGAAATCCCCTATTTCGCTACTGACCACCTGCGCAGCGTGAATCCCCGAGTTAGTTTTATTGAGCGGCAGGCGCGCAGACGGGCGGGAGGGGATTACTTGATCCCCAGGGGGTGCAGGACAAGTGCACGGCAAGCATATGGGGATTCTCGCGTTCCAAAGAGTGGAAAGTTTTGAGAGAGAGTCGCTGATGCTATGATGTGCATCGCGTCCTATCACAATATGGATGGATGAATGTGACGCACAATTTCGTTATATTGGACGCTTTGAGATGAAACTTGAAAATATGTCCGGAGCAAGATATAGTTCTATCATTACAGAGTTATTAAAAATATATTAATATCTGGGAGCTCTTTACTAGAAAACTAGTATTTTTTCAATATTTATGCAAACTGGTTGATTTGTCCTTGATTTTATTTCTCATGAAAAAAAGGATATTTGTACATGTGGTAGAGTTCCGGTTTTCATTCAAACTTCTGACGTTTAAAAAAAATACAAAAATACATGTTCTTGTTAATCGATAAGTATGAACACTAAATTTTAATAAAATCATAAAATTGATTGAATGAATGCTAATCTGCCGTTCATTGGTTCATTTGATTTAGTGACATCAGTTGATAGCGAATTGAAATCGATCTATTGAATGCATACATTTCCTCTTCAAGAATGCTTATGAGTAAGTTGATATAATAGAAGATAATCTAGCGAGTTTTCTTCAATTTCTAAGAGAATTTTTAAATCCAACGATTTGTGAGTATACAAATGCAAATGCAATCGTCGGACACGAGTTTTCGTAAAAATATCATTGGTTATAATTATGAGATGCATTGCGTTCATAAGGTAAGGTGGACAGTAAGATTTCACATTTTTCTACAGCATACATGTACAAATCTTAAATATTTCATAATATTTTTGTATAAAACCAATATACTCAACAATTTTCTGTTTTTAAAATAAAAGATCAATAAAGTCTGATTATTTCTGAAAATGTATAGACAGAACTGTATATTATTTTAATACAAATTTTTTCGCTTACAATTTCAGAAAGATGTTAAACTCCGGTTTCATAGTGACTAGTGATTGTATCGTTCCAGAATGTGTAAACCTCGCGCATTTGTTAGCCTTCGATACTTAATACTAAATGACATGAAACAACTTAATACCTTTTATTCAGAAGTTTGCCTCCCGATTCATCGTTCGTATTCCGTTAAATTCCTAAAGATTATTTTTGTGTTACGTACAAATTGATTCAACGTTATTTACTTAATACTTTTTTATTATTACTCTGGACACAAATTAACAATATAAATGTATTATAAATTCTCAGAGGAGAACTTTCAATACATTGCAAAACATGCAATATTTTTCGAGGAACACAAATAATTGTTATATTTAGTTAGAAGTGTATTTAGTTCGGAATTATTGGGTGTCAATAGACACTGCCTAAAATTGCTGTAATTATTTCTTAATTATGTTTGTGCAAAGAACGTTCACATTGAAAACTTTCAAGAATGGTTCTTCCATGTACAAAATTCACAAATAGTTTTTCTCGTGTCACTGCACATACCGTCATGAATTTCTTGAAGTGTATTTTGTTGAGCGTGTGCAACTTTCATTTTATTAACTGTTCCATCCATTTCAGACTTGTTTTCTTTTCCATAAAAAGTGTTGCCATTTCCCCAATTCACTCTTCCAAAATTAGCTCAGTTTATGGTACGACGCACTCCAGGTCCTCACTCTTCCTCTCTCGTGTGTGTGCGGGCGTTGCAGCGTCGGTGTGCTCGAGCAGACGTCGGCAGGAGTGGCGATTTTGCAGCGGGAGCTCATTATGCAAATACAGCAAAACAGGGCGAGAAGTGCCCGTGCGCTGCAGACAGGTGCTCTCAGCCGCGCGGATTCCGCCCCGCAAAAAGCGCTGGCGACGCTGCAGAGGCGGCTGCGAAGAAGGCAAAAGGACCCATATGAGATAAAGGAGGCTGCGAAGAAGGCAAAGTGATGCATATGAAATAAAGGAGGCTGCGAAGAATACAAAGGAATGTGTATGAGATAAAGGAGGCTGCGAAGAAGGCAAAAGGATGCATATGAATTAAAGGAGGCTGCGACGGAGCCAAAGGGATGCGTATGAGAAAGGAAGCTGCGAAGGCAAAAGGATGCAAACGAGATAAATAGTTTGCGTTGAAGGCAAATGAATGCATATGAGATAAAGGAGGCTGCCAAGATAGCAAAAGGATACGTATGAGATAAAGGAGGCTGCGAAGAAGGCTAAAGAATGCATACGAGAAAGGAGGTTGTTAAGGAAGAAAACAAGTCTGTAAAGGAGGAAAACAAGTCTGCGAAAAAGGCAAACAAACCTGCGAAGGAGGCAAAGGAGGTTGCGATGGAAACAAAGGAGGAAGCGGTAGAGGTTGTGATGGCGATGGTAACTGAGCAGGTTGTGGAAGCGTAGAAAGTAGAGGGAGAGGAAGATATCGGTGTGAGAGAGAAGGCGGGAGAGACGGCGGAAATGTACGCACACGCGGGTACATATGAGGAGATGATGGCTCAAAGGTGAAAGATGTGAAAACCATGGCCGAACCCCACCTGGTTGTTGTGTAGAAGTACGAACTAGTAGTGAGGTGATGAAGGTAGAAGAAAGCAGCTGAAATTATGGGGGCGACTTTGTGGATGTAAAAATGATGTAGATAGAGATTGCGGTCGAAGTGAAGACAAGCGGCAGAAATTATGGAGACGGAACTGGTGGAGAAGTGAGGGGGAGGGCAGAAGAAGCTGGGAACTGAGCGGTGCTGTAGGAGGCGGACACGAAGATGGGGACGAGGCAAAATCAACACGGTATCAGAGATCCCAATAGATAACACGATGGACGAAGACCTGGGATGGTAACTGCGGAAGTGACTGATGGCAACCACATATGTAGCCGACACGAAGTGGTCCAGTAAGTATACTTGATGAAATCTTTTAATTTACTTGAAAATTTAGAAATAGATAACCGAGTCCCCATTTACATACTAGTGGGATATTACTGAGACGGTTTCGTCAAGAGTTTAAGCGCATAGACAAAATTATTACTGCTATAAGATTTCAAATTTTACTTTTTGAAATGCAAAGATGCGAAATTAAATAATTATTAAAATGATAAAAATTATATTACAGTTATCTTTTATAAAGAAACATTTGCATTCATTCTATATTTCTTTCAGTGCTTGAAGTACATTTTTGTTATTTTCAGTACAAGCGGTGCCGGGGTTTACTCTCGTACATCGTGGTATAAAGACGTGATATTCTTACCAAAACTGCAACTCTAGAATCGAAAAAACATTTGTTACCGCGAATTCTATTAATATTTTAAACGCATTTTCCTCCCAACGATCATCTCATACCACGTCTTAGTTGTGTTATTAATTTTTTATAGAAAGTTTATTAAGTTGTAAGTCCAAGTAGACGAATGAATTATTGAATTTACACAATTGCGTAACTAATTTAAAAAAATACGCAAAATATTCGAATGTTACAAGATATGCTTCATTTTCTGATACATTATTTCACATTTGATTTAAGACTGTACAGGAAGCAACAGTGCTAGAGTTTTAATAATATCGAGATACCGAACTTTATTTTTAGAATTGATATAAAATATTGTATCGATTCAATCTTCACAATACAATTCACTCGTTCCCGCTGATATCGGCTAGCGATGACACTAACAGGAAGTAATTTTCTCTTTTCAAGCTTCCCCTTTTCCCAATCTCACGCGTCAGTTGCAAAACAGTGAAAATGGAAATAGGGAAGTCCAATTTTGAACGAAACTCGCCGTGAAATGAAACTCCGGAAAAGCATAAAACTGGAAATACATTCTACGGGCCTTAGGTTCAGGAATGTGACCACTGGTAACTGTTGAATGTACGCATTGCACTTTATTTTCACTTTACTTGTAGTAGATACTTTCACAAAACATTTTTGAATTAAATGAAATTAACTTAAAATTATCCGAGACAGCAGAGAAGATTTGAAATGGTAAGTAAATAATGTGCCAGAATAGACTGTATTTGAGCGCACATCATAAAACCGCATTGTTTAAGGAAACAATAACTCTGTAACTATTTAAGTAAACAATCAAGAAATTAACAATAAATGGTAACCATGGCGGACACGTAGTTGCATTTAGATATTTACTGCCGGATCATGCATATTCTGGGGGATATTCTGCGGTGGTGAGTTCTAATTTTCGTATTTCACTGTACATAACTTTCAAAATATTGAGTTACTGAAATATTTCACGTTGTTTGGTCACAAACGGCAGTATTGAAAAAATCTTGAATTTATCTTCGACTTTGTTTTGTAAAATTATTCTTTCAGCAAGAATGTCCAATATTTCTTGAAAATCTATATATTTAAAAAATGTTAAACATCTTAATCGAAGTGTTATATTAATAGGTAGTTCTTGTGGCGCGAACGTTCTGGAACTTTTTGAAGAAGCCTCACTCAGGAATAGAAGTTCAATATAAACCTAGGGTGAATTTTTTAAAATAAGAGGGCTTAAAAATGTATTGGCGGTAAAATTATAAAGATTCTTTTCATTTATTAATTTTTTTTAGTTTACACTAAATTATTAATAGGACACAGAAGATAGCCAGTTGGGTGAAAAGTTGTTTTAAATTTTAATAATAGAATTTCCAAGGTAAATATTTTATTACAAGAATACATTAAGATATTTAATTACCATGCCATGTCTACAATTTTGTAAAAATCTTTTTCCTTCTCAATATTAAATATATGCTTAATTTTATTTTTTTCTTCTTATTACATCGATCTTAAGTATTTAAATACTGAATGTGAGGACAGCGTCTAGTTTTCAGTTCTAGTACCATAGTTCTCCATTTTTACCGTATTTTAGTTAAATAAACATTTAAAATATAATCTTTCCCCCTTAATTTACTAACAACTAATCGCAGCAACGTCTCCAAGCACTGTTTTATTGTCGCCTGTTTTGAACATTCTGGTGCGAATAGTTTTCAGTTGAACTGATTTCAGTTATATATTTATAGAAAGTACTTGAAAACAACAAAACAAAAAAAACAACAAACAGCAAAGCAAAAACTAAAGTAATTGGAAAAATCTTGTTAATTTCGTTAACAAATGGCAGATAACAGCAACGCCTCCTATCTGGAACTCCTTGCTAACGCAAATCTTAACGTTGATGCATAGGTGCGTCCTCATCGGAGGATCCATTGCAATTGGGCTAATCGGAGGAATAGTCGCCGACCACTTCCTCACCTCGATGGTGCGTCGACCGCACGGCGTCTATGGTGCCCGGCGGCGAGGCGCTCAACGAGGTGCGCGGGGCGGCGGAGACGGCGGGTTCCCAGATAACGGGGCTGCAGGTGACGCTGGGTTGGATCCAGACCCGGCGAGGTGACCAATCACCAGACGCCATTAACAGTAGCAGCCAGCGAACGTTGGAGCTAAACTACGCCGCGAAATGCATGGAGATTTTGTCAATGGTAAAATTCGCCGCAATCGAACGGTAAGCCAATGTTGATAGTTCATTCTTTGAAAATCAACACAAGCTGCGATGAGAACGATTATACCAAGAAATGCACAGATTTGCACATATTCGTAGTTCACTCCATCCATAGATAAGCCACTGATCTTACTTGACGCGTAGACAACAAATATCTGGAGCCAGGAAGCGATGAGCTCGATTATACAGAGGAATTGAAAGTGGCTTGTTCTGCCAAACAATTCGCTTTGATGATCCTATAAGCGAAGGGTAACAAGTTTCCGAAGATGTGAAGAAAATTACGCACCATCAGCTAACATTGGAGCTCAATTAAAGTAAAAAAGAGAACTACACAATCACGCAATTTGACACCGTTCATAAATCCATGAAGATTCTCATTAAACATGTATTCAAACGCTTTTATATACAAGAAGACATTTAGTATTCTCCCGATTGTCCGCCATGTTTTTTAATTTATGAAAAATCTAATTTGAATAACACAATGTTTGATTAATTTGTAACGTCATTGTACGTTTATGATTTGTAATGCTCATTTTAACAAATACAATTCCAAATGCTTTTTCTTTCTTTCTGTACAGTACATTAGATAAAAACAATACTTGTTTCTATCAAAACAATTTTCAATTATTCTGCAAATGAAACACACAAATATTCTTGGAGTATCTAAGTACAAGAATCTAAGCAAAGCTACAGGCCGAGGCCACTCCATACGTCTGATCATGCATTTCTACCTCTTCTCCCAACTGCCTGCAACCACACGCACCGTTCTGGCCGAATTCTAGTTTCTCTCCGATTCAGACTATACCATCGCAGTTCACTTGTATTGCACTACACATTTTCATTTTGATATCTGAACTGCTCATAGAAAACCATTTATTTTCTCAAACTCACCATCTTCCCCCATTTAATTCTAATATGAAATTCAAACAAACGTTACTTAAAACATCCTAATATTCACATGTGCTTATCAATATTTTCAGCAGTCCATGTTAATCTATTTATGCCTGGAAATCAACATCAGGGCCTCACTTCGCCTTACTTTGTTTCTCTGTTACATAGTTTCATTTCCATTTTTTAAAAATTTTATACGTTCTAGCTTAGCAGTTATGCCATTCTAGAGTGTTGATATAAGGTTTGTATAACAGGATAAACTATCCTAAGTTCTAAGTGTCAATACATTTCCGATATAAGTATGTTAGATTGACAAGTAAAATTTCTACGCATAAAATATTTGAATTTTTATTGCTAATATTTTAATTATTAAAGCTTCAAAATTAAATTATTCTATCTCACTTGTAATGAAAGACCTAAACAATGAAACTCCTTATCCAAAAAAAGAAAAGCCTATGCTAGAGTTCATCGTTAACCCTCGCTCCCCATTGGTGTGATTAATCCCTCCACCATTCTTCTTAGCAACTCCTAAAAATTTTGTCTCATCCACATTTATCCACAGGTTTTCAAATTCTCATTTTATGGCACGCAGTCGTTTTCAAATTTGTGAGATAGAAGAGGAATACATCTAATGTTTTCATTTTTTTATTTCCAAATGCAGGATCACTCCTCGCTGCAAAGCTTTTCGGTCTCGCCTGCTCGCCGCATATATCCGCTGCCGCGCCGGCATTTATGCTGCCCTATCCTCTCCCCACGGGAGCAATATTGGTTTTAGAGATGAACGCGTTCGCGGCGGCCGGAGCAAAAACAACGATCGCTAAACGCGATACCGTCCTGCGTGTTGTGCGCGCTCTTCCGTTGGCAAGAAGTACTAACCAGGGAGATTGAGCGAATACTATTCTCGGGGTTTTCTAACGAGGCATCTGAGAGTAGTATCTTTTAGATGGAATAAGGCACGGCTTTTTGCGTCTTTCTCGGGCGTGCCGCTAGAGTCGCTTGATCTGCAACACTGCTTCATGCTGTCTCGATCATGCGACATCTTGCGGCTGGACCGAGAACGACGCAAAAAGTCGTGACATTCCATTTTTGAGATACTACTCTCAGATGCCACGTTAGAAAAACCCAAGTTTACGCTAGGGAGATCCTGATGAATATAGTTGGGTATGACTTTGTATGATCTAGTAGGTTATCCGGGACAAACCACGTCTGCGTCATGGTGGCTGGCATTTCGGACTTAACATTGTGGCTTTCCACAGCTGTCCCCGCTGTCCCCAGGAGGAGGGGCCATCGACCTGAGAAGTCACTGTTCTTGAGGGAGGATTACAAACTGCCACCCGTACCCCGAAGTTTCACAGAAGCACTCGCGTCGTTAGCTTCAAGGTGGAGGCAGAGAGTAGGTGGCTTGCCACTGACCTTTGGGTAGGATTGGGCGTGAAGATAGTGCATACTCAATGCAGCAGACGGTGGATCTCTAATCCGCATTGTGACAAGCCAAGAACACTGTTTAGTTTTAATGATAGAATCGGCATCCAGCGGCATTGTTTTCAAACTCGAAAGTCAAAGAATACGCGTTGTTAGGACAACGAAACAACAAAGCGTGATATTCCATGCTTGGTGTCATAACGCTGTGCAAATGGACACGACCCCGAACACATTACGTGCAGAAGGTATGAAAGGGGCATTGGATGGCTCTGATCTTTTAGAAATATCCTAGAGCTCATTCTCTAGAAAAACATTGCAGCGAACGCACGTCAGCGGGCTAATAATTTGTTTCAATCAATAGAACTTCCAGGAATCGTGTTTCTGTATAGAATTACACGTCCATATGCCACAGATAAGAGTAATATGTTGTATGTCGAATTCACGATTAAGTTTAAGTAAATTTAATAATTTAATTTTAACATAAAATGAAAAGAATGGTATTTCACAGCATATGAAAGTACAGAAGCGGAATATGAACCTCCCTTGGCTGCTTAGGTTCCGACAGTACTCCCGTCGATAACTTCAGGGTGGAAGGAGTGAGGAATCTGGTTGGGAACCCCGACCCCCTGGGCTTCGGTTTGGAAACCCTTAGTTGGGCACTGCATCGTCGTGGCAGCAACCCTCTGGACACAGAGGAACGAGTTTTTTCGTCGCATTGTGAGTGTGTCATTGATTCCACTCCGATACTGGCCTGGAAAGCTAGTAGCTCTGAGCTACCAGGGGGGGGGGCGACTCTGGAATTGTATGGGAATGTTTCCGAGAGGGGTAATTTCGTTCTGGTGGGATCCAGCTTCCAGCGCAAGGGTGTACATGCCCACTCCTGGGAGAAATCCTCCTAGTAGAACATAAGGTGCGGGTATAAAGCACAAAAAAAACATTATATTACTATAGTTCTCTACTCGACTCGGAGTTCTACTCTACAGCTCAGCCATAGAGTACAACACCGAGGAAAGTCAAACGCCAGACACCGCAGTAAGGTGCAGCTCGTCCCAGATAGGCCAGATCATACGAACTAGCGAGTAGGCAAAATTTTTTATCGCATCAATTTTAACTCGTTCTTCCCATCGTGCTTACACCATAACTTTTTACCATTTACACCATAATTTTTTCAACTATCTTTACTCAATACTAACCGAAACTCGAAAAAAAATGTAGCAATTTCAGACATCCAAGGCGTAGTACTTCGACCAGTTCACGCTTTGCTATGTATTTCTGTGCGTGCAACCACAATCTGTCCTTTTATCTGCGATGTACATTAAGCAACATTGCCTTTACGCAACGTGTATTAACCAATTTATTTTTGCGCCAAAAATTTAACCGATTTTTTTCCAGTCTGCAATCTAATCCGTAAAGGTATCTTCAGTTCTTCACGCTACCACTTACACCATTATTTTTTCAACTATCTTTACTCAATACTAACCGACACGAGAAAACAAATTTTGTGGCGCTTGGAAAGGGAAAGACGATTTCTGCAATTCAGCTTTTATTTACAATTTTCCGACAAGAGGGGTGCTACAAGTTGCAGTGATAGGTTTAACTCGGGATATAAATCCCCACATTTTGGTACAACGGTCTATTGGAAGCCACATTGTTGCATTTCTTTAAAAACCCCACAGTTCATATTTCGACCCTTTTTTTTACAGTAATTATTGAAACCTTGGGTAAGCATTTAAGAAATCGAAAGATAAGAACATCAAATTTCTTGCAAGTTAGAAAAAGCGATTAAAATAATTTGTATTTAATAACCGATAACTTTAACATTACTAATAATAATAGTAATAATAGTAATAATAATAATAATAATAATAATAATAATAATAATAATAATAATAATAATAAAGGCCGATGTTACTTTTAACTAAGTCCATTTTCCTAGCATAATATCGCAATATTTCTTCCAACATGCAGTTAAGTATAAAGGATATGAGAGAATGGCACGTACCATCAGCGCAACTAACCAAGGGTGCTGTTTGACATTTTACACCTGTGAAACCATACACAAAAAACAGTACGCACTTACTCGCAATATTTTTTTTTAGTAATTGTTGGTCGCGATGCTCCCCTATAAAATCTTTGGGATCTTTATTCTGTTGATCGACTGCTCTGACCGACGATGAAATATGTATTCAGTATCGGATTACTTCACTAGGGAATCGCACAATCCACCAAAGATAAGATTTAATGAGTTCTCAACCCCCAACCTCAACCCAACTCACCACTAAACCAATACGACACACAGAAGTTCTCCTGTCGTCAGCCGATCAACACACTTCTTTTGGTCTCACAGAGGAGACTTTCGTTTCTGACTTCTCAACCAACACGCAACTTGTCGAAAAGTTAACCGACCGTGAGGAAACTCAATACCGCAAAATACCGTATCTGCCAACCAAAATTAACTGATAAAAGTGTGTATTTCACCCGGAATTTCTACCGTTTCGCGGACGTAGCAAACCGTCCCCACAGAACCTCCAAAGGTGTGTTGCCTACTATAAACACAGTCTTTACGTGGGAAGGTGGCTGCCTTACCCGTACTACCTTACTGCGTATTAACCTTCACAGACTTCACCATGAGAGAGGCACTTCTACGCGGGGTGTGCTGCTGATTGGTGTACGTGCACCTGCACATAGTGCTGACTGGTGTCTCCACACATACGCGACGCAAGACCGCATCTCCTTCCAAGCGGGGCGCTCGCTTTCATCCTTGCCCCGGAATGATCAACCCGAGCAGTTAATCTAGCAGCAGAGCAGGCATGCAATTCTCAAAAGCAAGGTGAATCCGATCACGACCTTGTACGTACCTGTCCATCATTCATTAAATTTTTTTCTGGATACAGGGGGAACGTGCGCAGAATTGGCGAAAATCCTGTGCCAAATGAAATTTTTAATTAAAATAAATGCGTTTCCGTCGCTTGGACGGGATAATCATTTCAATTACGCAACTATTTAACAGTAGATAGAAACCATGCGAGATCTCTAAATCCATAGCAATTAACTCCTTCCCTATTCTTCAGAACAAGAGTAGGAGACCAGGTTTCCATCCGGAATTCAACAAGAGTTTACATCTACAATTTACATATTCAGCATCTTTTGTGTCAAGCCTTGGCATATACTTCGAAGACATTTTCCGGCATCTTGAAGCCAAATCCTTCGAACTGCTTCCGCCCCACACTCCGCTCAAAATACAGCTCCTGCAGGGACATAAATATTCGCATTAGAGACAAATATTGCAAAATATTACACAAAATTGAACTGAACGCCAAAGATTCACAGTATTCAACACATTTAACCAATAGCATCACACGTTTGCCGTCTTCCAAGTGACCTAGCGGTTCGGCAGAACACTCGTTAGGAGAATTTTTAGAGAGCCCTCCTTCCCCAGTAGGCCTATGGCTCTGAGGTATAAAATCGTAAACAGGAATGTGAAATAATCATTACTTTCAAAAAATACCAAGATTCTACCTCAAACAGGCGTCAAATACCACTACAACTCAACCAAACACCATCATCCCTCTCAAGTAACATCCCAAATCAAAACAAGCAGGCGCCATCCTCCAAAGCCCCCCACTCACAAAACAAGCCAACAAAACACTCCCACTCCAGTCAAACCCCACCTCACATACACATAAAGAAACACCCCAACCCCCCCTTTTCACACACCAACACAAACAAAAAACCAAACACCCAAACTACCAAAAACCCCCCAACTCGCACACAAAACAAGCAAACATCAAAAACAAACCCAGAGTACACCAAAACCCAAATACAAAACATGCAAACACTAACTTCCCACCCAAGAAACGCCCCCAACTAACCAAAAATACAAACACATAAATCCTTCCGATTACACAAACCAACACACCCACAAAACTAGAAAACACTAAACTCCGCCCATTGCAGACTCCAACACATAACAAACAAGCCCACACCACCCTCCCTCCCATTGCACACATCAACACACACAAAAAGAGCACACACCACCCTCCCCCCATTGCACACACCAAGCCATACACAAATC
The DNA here is from genome assembly GCA_011170035.1 of Teleogryllus occipitalis. Classification (NCBI taxonomy): domain Eukaryota; kingdom Metazoa; phylum Arthropoda; class Insecta; order Orthoptera; family Gryllidae; genus Teleogryllus; species Teleogryllus occipitalis. The sequence continues at coordinate 152,584 of BLKR01009080.1, read as the reverse complement.
AAGCATATAACACCCACCCTCACATTCCACACCCCGACACACATACAAAAGAAGCCTACACCACCCTCCCCCCATTGCACACCCCAACACACATACAAAACTAGCATACTCCCCCCTCCCCCCATTGCACCCACCAACCAATACGCAAAACAAGCATACCCCACCCTCCCACCAATTGCACACCCCGACAAACATACAAAACAGACATACACCACCGTCTTTCCCATTGCAAATCCCAACACACATACAAAACAAGCATACACCACACTCCCTCCCATTGCACACACCAACAAATACACAAAACAAGTATACTGCACCCTCCCTCGCATAGCACACCCCGACACACATACAAAACCAGCATACATCACCCTCCCTCCCATTGCACCCCCCCACACACATACAAAACCAGCATAAACCACCCTCTCTCCAATTGCACACACCAACACATACACAAAACAAGTATACTCCACCCTCCCTCCCATAGCACACCCCAACACACATACAAAACCAGCATACATCACCCTCCCTCCCATTGCACACCCCCACACACATACAAAACCAGCATACACCACCCTCTCTCCCATTGCACACACCAACACATACACAAAACAAGTATACTCCACCCTCCCTCCCATAGCACACCCCGACACACATACAAAACCAGCATACATCACCCTCCCTCCCATTTCTCACTCCAACACAAAAAAAACAAGCATATTCCCCCTCCCACCCATTGCACACCAACACATAAACAAAACAAGTATACTCCACCCTCCCCTCCATTGCACACACCAACACATACGCAAAACAAGCATACACCACCCTCCCATTGCACACCCACACCCACACACACACACACACACACACACAAAAGAAGCACACACAACCTTCCCTCCCATTGCAAACCCAAACACACATACAAAACAAACATACACCACCCTCCCTCCCACTGAACACCCCGACACACATACAAAACAAGCATACACAACCCTCCCTCCCATTGAACACACCAACACATACACAAAACAAATATACTCCACTCTCCCCTCCATTGCACACACCAACACATACACAAAACAAGCATACAACCCCTCCCTCCCATTGCACACTCCGAAAAACATACAAAACAAGCATACATCACATTCCCGCACATTGCACACCCCAACACACATACAAAACAAGCATAAACCACTCTCCCTCCCATTGCACACCCAGACACACATACAAAACAAGCATACACCACACTCCCTCCCATTCCACACCCCAACACAATACAAAACAAGCATACACCACCCTCCCCCTCATTGCACACCCCAACACACATACAAAACAAGCATACACCACCCTCCCTCCCATTGCACAACACAACACACATACAAACAAGCATACACCACCCTCCCTCCCATTGCACACCACAACACACATACAAAACAAGCATACACCACCCTCCTCCCATTGCACACCCCATCACACACATACAAACAAGCATACACCACCCCTCCCTCCCATTGCACACCCCAGCAGACATACAAAACAAGTATACACTCCTTCCTCCCATTGCACACCCCAACACACATACAAAACAAGCATACATCACCCTCCCTCCCATTGCACACCCCAACACACATACAAAACAAGCATACACCACCCTCCCTTCATTGCACACCCTGGGCAGACATACAAAACAAGCATACACCACCCTCCTTCCCATTGCACACCCCAACACACATACAAAACAAGCATACACCACCCTCCCTCCCATTGCACACCCCAACACACATACAAAACAAGCATACACCACCCTCCTCTTCATTGCACACCCCAACACACATACAAAACAAGCATACACCACCCTCCCTCCCATTGCACACCCCAACACACATACAAAACAAGCATACACCGCCCTCCCTCTCATTGCACACCCCAACACACGTACAAAACAAGCATACACCACCCTCTCTCCCATTGCACACCCCAACACACATACAAAACAAGCATACACCACCCTCCCTACCATTGCACACCCCAACACACATACAAAACAAGCATACACCACCCTCCCTCCCATTGCACACCCAGACACACATACAAAACAAGCATACACCACCCTCCCTCCCATTGCACACCCAGACACACATACAAAACAAGCATACACCACCCTCCCTCCAATTGCACACCCAAACACACATACAAAACAAGCATACACCACCCTCCCTCCCATTGCACACCCCAACACACATACAAAACAAGCATACACCACCCTCCCTCCCATTGCACACCCCAACACACATACAAAACAAGCATACACCAATTCTCCCTCCCATTGAATACACAAACACACATACAAAAACAAGCATACACCCTCCCTCCCATTGCACACCCCAACACACATACAAAACAAGCATACACCACCCTCCCTCCCATTGCACACCCAGACACACATACAAAACAAGCATACACCACCCTCCCTCCCATTGCACACCCCAACACACATACAAAACAAGCATACACCACCCTCACTCCCATTGCACACCCCAACACACATACAAAACAAGCATACACCACCCTCCCCTTCATTGCACACACCAAAACACATACAAAACAAGCATACACAACCCTCCCTCCCATTGCACATCTAGCAGACAGCAGCAAAACAAGTATACACTCCTTTTCCCTCCTCCTCATTGCACACCCCAACACACATACAGAACAGGCATAAACCACCCTCCCTCCCATTGCACACCCCAACACATTCAAAGGAGGCATACACCACCCTCCCTCCCATTGCACACCCCAGCAGACATACAAAACAAGCATACACCACCCTCCCTCCCATTGCACACCCCAACACACATACAAAACAAGCATACACCACCCTCCCTCCCATTGCACACCCCAACACATACAAAACAAGCATACACCACCCTCCCTCCCATTGCACACCCCAACACACATACAAAACAAGCATACACCACCCTCCCCTCCATTGCACACCCCAAAACACATACAAAACAAGCATACACCACCCCCCCCCCCATTGCACACCCCAACACACATACAAAACAAGCATACACCACTCCTCCCTCCCATTGCACCACCCCAACACACACATACAAACAAGCATACACCACCTCCCTCCCATTGCACACCCCAACACACATACAAAACAAGCATACACCACCCTCCCTCCCATTGCACACCCCAACACACACATACAAAAACAAGCATACACCACCTCTCTCCCATTGCACACCCCAACACACATACAAAAACAAGCATACACCACCCTCCCTCCCATTGCACACCCCCAAGTAACACACATACAAACAAGCATACACCACCCTCCCTCCCATTGCACACCCCAACACACATACAAAACAAGCATACACCACCCTCCCTCCCATTGCACACCCCAACAAAAACACAAAACAAGCATACACCCCCTCCCTCCCATTGCACACAAACCAACACCCATACAAAACGCATACACAACCCTCCCCCTCATCTCACACCCCAAGACACATACAAAACAAGCATACACCACCCTCCCTTCCATTGCACACCCCAACACACATACAAAACAAGCATACACCACCCTCCCTCCCATTGCACACCCCAACACAAATACAAAACAAGCATACACCAACCTCCCTCCCATTGCACACCCCAACACACATACAAAACAAGCATACACCACCCTCCCTCCCATTGCACACCCCAACACACATACAAAACAAGCAAACACCACCCTCCCTCCCATTGCACACCCCAACACACATACAAAACAAGCATACACCACCCTCCCTCCCATTGCACACCCCAACACACATACAAAACATGCATACACCACCCTCCCCTTCTTTGCACACCCCAAAACACATACAAAACAAGCATACACCACCCTCCCTGCCATTGCACACCCCAACACACATCCAAAACAAGCATGCACCACCCTCAGTCCCATTGCACACCCCAACACACATACAAAACAAGCATACACCATCCTCCCTCCCATTGCACACCCCAACACACATACAAAACAAGCATACACCACCCTCCCTCCCATTGCACACCCCAACACACATACAAAACAAGCATACACCACCCTCCCTCCCATTGCACACCCCAACACACATACAAAACAAGCATACACCACCCTCCCTCCCATTGCACACCCCAACAAAAACACAAAACAAGCATACACCCCCTCCCTCCCATTGCACACAAACCAACACCCATACAAAACGCATACACAACCCTCCCCCTCATCTCACACCCCAAGACACATACAAAACAAGCATACACCACCCTCCCTTCCATTGCACACCCCAACACACATACAAAACAAGCATACACCACCCTCCCTCCCATTGCACACCCCAACACAAATACAAAACAAGCATACACCACCCTCCCTTCCATTGCACACCCCAACACACATACAAAACAAGCATACACCACCCTCCCCTTCATTGCACACCCCAACACACATACAAAACAAGCATACACCACCCTCCCTCCCATTTCACACCCCAACACACATACAAAACAAGCATACACCACCCTCCCTCCCATTGCACACCCAGACACACATACAAAACAAGCATACACCACACTCCCTCCCATTCCACACCCCAACACACATACAAAACAAGCATACACCACCCTCCCTCCCATTGCACACTCCAACACACATACAAAACAAGCATACACCACCCTCCCTCCCATTGCACACCCAGACACACATACAAAACAAGCATACACCACCCTCCCTCCCATTGCACACCCAGACACACATACAAAACAAGCATACACCACCCTCCCTCCAATTGCACACCCAAACACACATACAAAACAAGCATACACCACCCTCCCTCCCATTGCACACCCCAACACACATACAAAACAAGCATACACCACCCTCCCTCCCATTGCACACCCCAACACACATACAAAACAGGCATACACCACCCTCCCTTCCACTGCACACCCCAACACACATACAAAACAAGCATACACCACCCTCCCTCCCATTGCACACCCCAACACACATACAAAACAAGCATACACCACCCTCCCCCTCATTGCACACCCCAACACACATACAAAACAAGCATACACCACCTCCCTCCCATTGCACACCCCAACACACATACAAAACATGCATACACCACCCTCCCTCCCATTGCACACCCCAACACACACATACAACAAGAATACACCACCCTCCCTTTCATTGCACACCCAACACACATACAAAACAAGCATGTACACCACCCCTCCCTCCCATTGCACACCCCAACACACATACAAAACAAGCAAACACCACCCTCCCTCCCATTGCACACCCCAACACACATACAAAACAAGCATACACCACCCTCCCTCCCATTGCACACCCCAACACACATACAAAAAAAGCATACACCACCCTCCCTCCCATTGCACACCCCAACACACATACAAAACAAGCATACACCACCCTCCCTCCCATTGCACACCCCAACACACATACAAAACAAGCATACACCACCCTCCCTCCCATTGCAAACCCCAACACACATACAAAACAAGCATACACCACCCTCCCTCCCATTGAACACCCCAACACACGTACAAAACAAGCATACACCACCCTCCCTCCCATTGCACACCCCAACACACATACAAAACAAGCATACACCACCCTCCCTCCCATTGCACACCCCAACAAAAACACAAAACAAGCATACACCCCCTCCCTCCCATTGCACACAAACCAACACCCATACAAAACGCATACACAACCCTCCCCCTCATCTCACACCCCAAGACACATACATAACAAGCACACACCACCTTCCCTCCCATTGCACACCGCAACACACAGACAAAACAAGCATACACCACCCTCCCTCTCTTTGCTCACCCCAACACACATACAAAACAAGCATACACCACCCTCCCTCCCATTGCACACCCCAACACACATACAAAACAAGCATACACCCCCTCCCTCCCATTGCACACCCCAACACACATTCAAAAGAAGCATACTCCATTCTCTATCCGATTGCACACCCCGATGTGGTGACGTGGATAGTGTACAAACAAACAACACCCTGCATCACATGTCATACCCCGACTCAAATACAAAACAAGCAAACATCACTCCCCATCTTAGCCACACCCCACCACACAGCAACACAGACGCCGCCCTCCCTCCCAAGCCACACCGCAACTCTCGTACTGAAGAAGCAAGCATCACCTATTTCCTAAGGAACACCCCATTTTCCATTCAAAACGAGCAAACGCATACAGATCAAGCAGACGCTAACTGCCCTCCCAAAGAACTCCTCTGCTTTTGCACATTTCCCATCGCTGCATAGAATTGCTAACCATCCACGTTCAAAATGCACAACGTATTTTAATACAGACTTACATTTCCCATCCACCTATTAAAGTCGCAACCCGAATCTGACCGTTAATTTAAATCTTAATCTTTCTAACACTATCACACTTTCATATTAGCTAAAAGCACAATCCCTTTGCTGCACTACTCGCCTACGCTTTAACACCACCTGCTTTCTCTTTTCGTCATTAACAGTTGATATAATCCCAAAATTTCTTACCTCTGATGGTTGTGTCACACTTGGCAGATCATCATTCGTGCTTGCGCGCGCTCTTGAGAAATTTGCTTGATTTCCGTTCGTTAATGGTGTCTTGTGTTCCGTCTAGATCCCCGTTGATAGGCACATTTATTGCAGAGGATAATGTGAGCTGGAGAAAAAATCCTGAGAAGTAATTTTTTGAAACCAATTTTTTGTTATTATACTAAAAATATTATGGTATTTTTATCTAATTGGGATAGCGGATTTCTATGATTGTTCATATTTCGATCAGTTGCTTCACGGCATTGATAAGTGAAATTTCCAGACATTTCTCTAGAATTGGATACTATGTAGATTAATGTTCAAGCTTATCTGGACAATATTCCTGTTGGTATATTTTTATGTAATTATTGGACAATTATTTGCACGTTTCGTTAAAATACAGATTTATCTCAGATTTCTGGTTTCATGGAATTTTTTTTTTTGAGCGTCCAATAAATAGAAAGACCTTGACTTTTTAATCTCCATTTGATCAATTATTGTGCAAAAATGTTGTACGTTCAGATTTTTTAATCAGACAGCAAATATGAAACCAAAAACTACCATGTATAACACTAAGATGCATATGCACGTTAATTCTGCCGCGGCGTACGCTAGTTTATACTATATTTGCACAAAAAAATTGTCACTCCAAAAATTTGTCAATTTTATGTAGGAAACCAACCATATAGGAACCATATAGGAAAAGGTTTATGTAGGAAACCAACCATATAGGAAATCTACCAATCACCTTTTATCAACTAAAAAAAGACACATTAAAAGGAGAAAACTAATATACTATACCTAAATTTTTCACGTAACTGAGCAAACTAATAATTTGCTTTAAAGCCAAATGCCCACCAAATTCCACACTTTCCCACCAACACTACCACATCAAACCAATAATATTCAACCGTGCATTCCAAGTTACAACTGATGTTTGCCTTAGCAATGAATCATACCAACTATATTATGCTCATTTCTCATTTAACGATCAAGGCCATGGTATGGCGCCTTTATGTCCACTGCGTCTCTGGGCAAGGGTGCCCCCGAGAAATTCGCGCTCTTCTGGACAAGTTGGAGCTGGGCTGTCACATTAATCTTTCTACGCATGTATTTCTCTGTATGTAATGTAAATGACTTGCGTTCAGATGTGATACGTATTGTATAATACACCTTTCTTATGGACATCCCGAACTACGTCCAGTTGGAACCATACTTTCCTTTATAAGTTTTTCCATTTGATTTTCGCGAGTTTTAATTCGACAGTCAGGAACGTTATTCTTTCTTCACGTTTCCTGAATATCACAATCACAGCGTATTCTAGTAAGTTGTTATAGTGCACAGATGTTTTAAGTCGAATCTCAAACTTTTGGAAATGCTAATTTCCACGGATCTAAACCAACGTCATGAAAATCATTCTAATGACATTGCACAACAGATTTTCATTGACGTCGATCCGTTCGACTTCTATTCATCCCGCCCGACAGTCAAGAACACACTGTTAGCTGCCCCAACAAATTCATTGCGTTGTCACGAACAGCTTCATTGGTCCTGTTTAATCTGGGGATACAACACATCTTGCAAAAGATGACGTGGATAAGCGTTAACAGAGTTAAAATTTGGAGGGATATGAATTCCCGATTAACAGATCACACAAACAGCCAACGCTATGAGAACAAACAGCAACTTCCATGAATTACCACGACATAACACAAACCAAGTTGCTTGCATCATGAGTATGTCCTGCTCCAAGAGCAAAGTGGAGGGGTAAATTCGGATATTGTCACCTGCTGAGTTCGCTCAGAGTCAGTATATTTGTTGACTGCAGTAACTGATATGGAGATCCCCGAGTGAGTCATGAGTGTGTCGAATATTCGGCACCACCCCGGGCGGTTTCAGTCGCGGGTTGGAGGAGAATGCTAGCGACCGGTGGCTCTGCCCTGTATTGTTCTCTGGTTTCTCCGATCAGTACCACGTCAAGCGGAATCCCAACGAACTAGCCACCAACCTCGCACAGTCTCCCATATATTTGTTCCATCTCCTTTTGCACAGACACTTTCACTTTGATGCATTGCACCACCATACGTGCCAGGGCACTAGACCCGAGATAAGGAATTGTCCCAGCACGTGCTGTATCCCGCTTATGGAGATCCAAGGAGATTGGGGGGGCCAGTTCTTACGTTCCAGTGAGGGAGGAACACCGCCACCTCCGGGGACAAATCACTCTACTTATGACCATAGTAGTTGATGCGCCCGGAATCTCTAATTGAGTTAGACTCCGTCATTAAGCGCCTCGTGAGCAGCATTGAGGTCAGATTAGTGCTCCGGAAAGCTTCATATATGGGAGAGCAGCCAGAACCGGCAGCATAACCATACGGAAAATACTTCAGTTCATTTTCTCTTAGTTTCCTAGAACTTCCGTCTCGCCATTCTGTTTGCATAACTTGTGCATTTCCTACGCGAGCGCAAGCTGTTTTTATATTTCGGTACATTCATTTTTCTTGCTGTTTTTCCTTCACATGTCACGACTCTGTTCCTTTATACAATAGTCACTATTACTAGCGAAATAAACAGCGCGCACCTGGTGAAACCAAACGTTCCGCTCGTGAAACGAATCTTTCACTAATTACACGTAAAATTCATCAATATATCACCTTTCATCTTTACTAAAAGAAGAGAGTACTACCTGTACGTCCAAACAAGCAAATAAGCGACCATGCAAGCACAATATTCCCGATAAACCAAAGGAAATCCACACACCCAACTTCTAATAATCCACCTACCAAACCGCTTACTTAACTTTAATATCACATCTCCATTCACAAACGAGCATGCAAATGGCTGAACACTAAAAAATAAGGCTGCAAGCTTCATACTCCCTTCGGTATCTCCCACTATTGTCATTTATAGTCGCGGAAAAATTTCACCGTTTTAAGTCGTGTTCTGACTGCAGAGCCGTATGTGTGAGCCAATGGAGCTAACAAGTGTTGCTGGACCAGAGCAAACACGTTTCCTCGCTTACCGCAGGAGCTGCCTCAGGATATATCATTGTCCGCTTGTGCACCCCCAAACGGCTGCACTTGCAGGATTGTGTGGGCGAGGGAAGTTTTCTCGTGCGCAGGAGAAGGGGATGCACTTTGCTGACTAACCCTGAAACAAATGCCAATACACGAATTAGGATATAATACTTATTTCAAATCCTATAACACAATATCCCACAATACTTTCAAACCCAATTAGAATTGTATCTGATGAAATATTAGCTTTTCCAGATCTCCGCACAACATTAGCACGTCACACATTAAAAATCCTCTTACAATTCCTCTATCCCATGTCTGCACGGAGGAAAATAAAACATTAAAATTATTATTTTTATTTTTTTTTAAATTTAGTGTCTGAGGTGGCAGAAAAGTTCAACTTTTTTCGTAAGTCTCTCTTCAAATTACAGTGGAACTGTTTCTGAATTACATACTTTATATACTTTTACTACATTTACATACTTTATAGATTACAAATCTAATTTATTATAATTTTTTTTTTAATTTGTTGCGTCTATTTTGACGCAACGCGTCTCTAAACCCCTTGGGGCGGCGTTGAGCGCTTTGCGCTTCTTGGAGTAATCTTCCCCTAATAGCGCTTGGAGTAATCCTCCGTTAGTATAGTCTGTCGCGTCTCGTCGCAGTCGGTTGTCAAGAGGACCGCCAGGTAGCATCTCCGCGTACGCGCCTCCTACCGCGCGCTCCTGCGTCACTACCCAGCGGCCAGAATAAGGAAGGAATAAGGATACGGGTAGGGTTTAGGGCACTTCACAGGGGTTGTACTAGCCCTTGTGAAGCAGCCAAACTCGTTTTGTTGGAACAAATTTCACATGAGATTCGACGGGAATCGAACCCGGATCTCAGTGGTGAAAGGCTTGCGACTTTGCAATGAGCCACGAGTTCAGCTACTCAGACATTACAACATCACAACTCAAATTACAACTCAGACATCACAATTATTATTATTTATTAGACAACAATGCCAATACACGAAGTAACATGACTGTCCCTCCCAAGTTAAAACCCGTATCGCATACAACACATACATACACCGCCCTCCTTCCTAAACGACACCCTAACTCAAAACACATTCACCATTCTCCTACCAAAGTCACAGCAACTCAAGGCACACCCCATCTCACAACACTTAGAAACACCATCCTCCGTCCAAGAGCAGATCCCCTCAAAATATATAAACCCCACTCTTCCAATGGACTCCCCCCTCCCCAATCTGTCATAGAATACATTCAAGCACCAATCTCAAACTAATGCACATTTCTATTTCACATGCAACGATAACCACGCTCGTTCCCTAAGATACAACACAAATCTTTCACTGTCTTCCCTTCCAAAGGCACATTAGCTCACTTACTACACGCGAACGCCACGATTTCTCCTAAGGCACATCGAGTCTCTCATACAACACACTAACTACACTCTCCCTATGTCACACCCCATCTCAAATACAACTTACACTAAACCCTCCCTCGCTCTCTCCCTCTTAAAGATACTCCGAATTTTATACTACACAAATTTTGACCGCTTTCCTTCCTGAAATAATGCCATTTCTCATATTTTACAAGTAGCCATCCGAGCAGTATGCCCGCATCACACTTAACACAAACCCTATAATTTTTCTAATGGCACATTCTGTCCCTTACATACAACACGCACATACGGCCCTCTTCCAAACCACAGCACCCACATGTCTCAGAAAAAACAAATATCAGTATCTTACAGCACGCCGACTCTTCTTTCGTTCGGAAGCGCATTTTCCATCGCTGCTTACAATTGCTAACCTCCCGTGCTGCAAAATGCACAAGTTATCACAACACACACTTACATTTCCCGCCCACCTATCAAAGTCGCAACTCTCATCTGACCAATTTAAATCCTAATCTTTCTAACACTATCCCACTTTCATTTTACATTTCTGCGAAAAGCACAAAAATCCGTCTGCAGCACTACTCGCCCACGCTTAAACACCGCCCGCTATGTATTTCCGTCATTAACAGGAGATATAATCCTAATTTTTTCTTACCTCTGATGGCTGTGTCATAGTTTGCCAGATCTAAATCATTCGTACTTGCGCTCACTCTTGAGAAATTTGCTGATTTTAGTTCGTTAATGGAGTCTTTGTGTTCCGTCTAGATCCATATTGATGGGCACATTCATTGCAGAGGCTGATGTGGGCTGGAGATAAAATCCTGAAAAGGAATTTTTTTAATTAATTGTTATATTATACAAAAAATTCAATGGATTTCATATCTGATTTGAGATAGCGGATTTCTATGATTTTTCATATTTTGATCAATTGCTTCAGGGCATTGATACGTGAAATTTCCTGATATTTCTCTAGAATTGGATACTATGTAGATTAATGTTAATGCGTATTTGGCCAATATTACTGTTGGTATATTGTCATGTAATTATTAGACCATATTTTGCACATTTCGTTAAACTACAGATTTATCTCAGACTTCTGGTTCCATGGAAATAGTTATTTTTGAGCGACCAATAAATAGAAAGAGCTTGGCTTTTTAATTTGTATTTGATCAATTGTGCAAAAATGGGATACATTTAGATATTTTTTAATCAGACAGGAAAAATGAAACCGAGAACTACGATGTATAACACCAAGATGTTTATTCACGTTAATTATTTCTCCCGTGACGTACGCTACTTTGTACTATATTTGCATAAAAAAATTTATTCTCACTCCAAAAATTCGTCTATTTTATTAGGAAAGGTTTATATAGGAAACCAAATAGTTAATTCTAATTGCATATTAAAGTGATTATTTCAATTTTTTGGTGAAAAATGAAGGTTTTTAAAGCATGTTTTACGACTTTAATACATAAAATCCTCTCCCTGCCATAGAAGTCAAATGTATACATTCTCATGTTTGTTTTCTTATACTTTAATAATTTGAGGTACGGTATTTATGACCTTTCCTTCTCTCACCCCTAAGGGCTTGTTCACGACTGGTACTAATTGCAGAAATACCAACCAACCTTTAAAAATCTACCTACCACCTCTAATCAACTAAAAGGAGATACATTGAAAGGAGAAACACTAATACCTTCAACCTTAATTTTCACGTAACTGAGCACACTAATAACTTGCTGAAAAGTTTAAGTGCCAACTAAATTTCACACTTTTCCACCAACACTACCACAAAAAAAAAAAAGGATGCCCTTGAGAAATTCGCCCTCTTGCGGACAAGTTGGAGCTACGCTGTCACAATCTTTCTACGCATGTATTTCTCTGTATGTAATGTGAATTACTTGCGTTCAGATGTGATACGTATTGTATAATACACCTTTCTTATCGACATCCCGAACTACGTCCAGTTGGAACCTTCATTTCCTTTCTACGCTTTTCCATTTGGTTTTCGCGAGTTTTAATTTGACAATCAGGAACGTTATTATTGCTTGACGTTTCCTGAATATCACTATTACAGCGTATTCTAGTAAGTTGTTATAGTGCACAGATGTTTTAAGTCGAAGGTCAAACTTTTAGAAATGCTAATTTCCACGGATCTAAACCAACGTCATGAAAATCATTCGATTGACATTGCACGACAGATTTGCATTGACGTCGATCCGTTCGAGCTTCTAATCACCCCGCCCGATATTCAAGGACTTAACTTTGTTAGCTGCCCCAACGCCATTCATTGCGTTGTTACGTACAGCTTCATTGGTCCTTTATAATCTTCGGGAATGATGGGGATACAACACTTCTTGCAAAAGTTCACGCGGGTAAGCGTTAACACAGTTAAAATTCGGAATGATATAACTACCCGATTACCAGAGCAGATGAACAGCCAACGCTAAAGCAACCTCCATGAGCTACCACGCCATGGCGCAATCCAAGTTGCTTGCATCATGTGTATATGTCCTGCTCCAAGAGCGAAGTCGAGGGATAAATTATGATTTTGCCACCTGCTGAGTTTGCTCAGAGTCAGAACTTTGTTAACTGCAGCAACTGATATGCAGGTGCTAGGGTTCCGAGTGAGGAGGGTGTCGATATTTCGGCACCAAACCGGTCAGTTTCAGTCGCTGTTTCGAGAAGAATGCTAGCGATCGACTGCCCTACTCTGTAGATATCTCAGGTTTCTCCAATCAGCACCACGTCAAGCAGTATCCTAACAAACTAGCCACCAACCACGCACAGTCTCCCCTATATTTGTTCCATCTCCTTTACACAGACACTTTCACTTTGATGCATTGCACCACCATACGTGCCAGGGCACTAGGCCCGAGCTAAGGAATTGTCCCAGCACCTGCTGTGTCCCGCTTACGGAGATACCAGGAGATTGGGGGCGCCGGTTCTCAGGTTCCAGTGAGGGAGGAAGACCGCCACCTACGGGGATAAATCACTGTACTAATGACCATGGTAGTTGATGCGCCCGGAATCACTAATTAAGTGAGACTCAGTCATTAAGCGCCTCATGAGCAGCATTTAGGTCCGATTAGTGCTTCGGAAAGCTTCATATATGGGAGACCAGCCAGAACCGGCAGCATAACCATACGGAAAATACTTCAGTTCGTTTTCTCTTAGTTTCCTAGAACTTCCGTCTCGTCATTCTGTTTGCATACCATGTGCATTTCCTACGCGAGCGCAAACTGTTTTTACATTTCGGTGCATTCAGTTTTCTTGCTGCTTTTCCTTCACATGTCACGACTCTGTTCCTTTATAATACAGTCATTATTACTAGCGAAATAAACTGCGCGTACCTGGTGAAACCAAACCTTCCGCTCATGAAACGAATCTTTCACTAATTATACGTACAATTCAACAATATATTACCTTTCACCTTTACTAAATGGAGAGAGTACTACCTGTACGTTCACACAAGCAAATAAGCGACCATACAAGCACAATATTCCCGATAAACCAAAGGAAATCCATCCACCCAACTTCTAATAACCCACCTACCAAACCGCTTACTTAACTTTAATACCACATCTCCATTCACAAACGAGCATGCAAATGGCTGAACACTAAAAAATGAGGCTGTTTAAAGCTCCATACTCCCTTCGGTATCTCCCACTATTGTCATTTATAGTCGCGGAAAAATTTCACCGTTTTAAGTCCAGTATTTTGACTGCAGAGCCGTATGTGTGAGCCAATGGAGCTAACAAGTGCTGCTGGACCAGAGCAAACTTTTCCTCGCTTACCGCAGGAGCTGCCTCAGGATATATCATTGTCCGCTTGTGCACCCCCAAAAGGCTGCACTTGCAGGATTGTGTGGGCGAGCAAAGTTTTCTCTCGTGCGCAGGAGAAGGCGATGCACTTTGCTGACTACCCCTGAAACAAATGCCAATACACGAATTACAATTTAATACTTATTTCAAATCTTATAACACAATATCCCACAATACAATCAAACACTCCTAGAATTGTACCCGATGAATTATTAGCTTTTCCAGATATCCGCACAACATTAGCACGTCACACTTTAAAAATCCTCTTACAATTCCTATATCCCATTTCTGCACGGACAAGAATAAAACATTAAAATTATGATTTTTTTTAAATTTAGTGTGAGGTGGCAGAAAAGTCGAACTTTTTTCGTAAGTCTGTTTTCTAATTACAGTGGAACTGTTTCTGAATTACCCATTTACATACTTTATAGATTACAAATCTAACTTATTATTATTATTGTGATTATTTATTAGACAACGCCAATACACGAACGAACGTTACTGTCCCTCCCAAGGTAAATCCCATATCGCATACAACACATACATACACCACCCTCCTTCCTAAACGACACCCCAACTCAAAACACATTCACCATTCTCCTAGCAAAGTCACAGCAACTCAAGGCACACCCCATCTCACAACACTTACAAACACCACCCACCGTCCAAGAGCAGATCCCCTAAAAAAAATCTTACAAACCCCACCTTTCCAATGACCTCCCCCCCCATCTATCATACAACACATTCAAGCACCTTTCTCTCGATCTAATGCACATTTCTATTTCACATGCAGGGATAACCACACTGGTTCCCTAAGATATAACAAAAATGTTTCACTTTTTTCCCACCCAAAGGCATATACTTAGGTCACTTACTCCACGCGAATGCCAGGATCCCTCCAAGGCACAGATTCTCTCCTACAACACACTAAGCCCACTCTCCCAACGTCACACCTCATCTCAAATACAACTTTCACTAACACCTCCCTCACTCTCTCCCTCTGAAAGATACAATCGAAATTTTATACTACACAAATATTAACACTTTTCCTTCGTGAAATAATACCATTTCGCATATTTCACACGTAGCCATCCCAGATGTATGCCCGCATCACGCTTAACACAAACCCCAATTTTTTTTCTAATGGCACAATCTCTTCCTTACATACAACACGCATATACGACCCTCTTCCAAACCTCAGCACCCACGTGTCTCAGAACACACAAATGTCAGTCTCTTATAGCACGCCGACTCCTCTTTCGTTCGGAAATGCATTTCCATCGGTGCTTACAATAGCTAACCTCCTGTGCTCCAAAATGCACAAGTTATCTCAACACACTTAAATTGCCAAGTCACAACCCTCAACTGACCATTAATTTAAATCCTCATCTTTCTAACACTAACTCACTTTCATTTTACCTTTCTGCGAAAAGCACCAAAATCCGTTTGCAGCACTACTCGCCCACGCTTAAACACCGCCCGCTATGTATTTCTGTCATTAACAGGAGATATAATCCTATTTTTTTCTTACCTCTGATGGCTGTGTCATACTTTGCCAGATCTACATCAATCAGACTTGCGTTCACTCTTGAGAAATTTGCTGATTTCGTTCGCTAATGGAGTCTTGTGTTCCGTCTAGATCCATCATGATGGGCACATTCATTGCAGAGGTTAATATGGGCTGGAGATAAAATCCTGAAAAGGAATTTTTTAAACGAATTGTTATATTATACTAAAAAATTAAATGGATTTCATATTTAATTTGAGATAGCGTATTTCTTTGATTTTTCATATTTTGATCAGTTGCTTCAGGAAATGGATAAGTGAAATTTCCTGATATTTCTCTAGAATTGGATACTATGTAGATTAATGTTAATGCGTATTTGGCGAATATTCCTGTTGGTATATTTTCATGTAATTATTAGACCATATTTTGCACATTTCGTTACAAAACAGATTTATCTCAGACTTCTGGTTCCATGGAATTAGTTATTTTTAGCGTCCAATAAATAGAAAGGGCTTGGCTTTTTAATTTGTATTTGATCAATTATTGTGCAAAAATAGGATACATTTAGAGATTTTTTAATCAGACAGGAAAAATGAAACCGAGAACTACAATGTATAACACCAAGATGCTTATTCACGTTAATTATTTCTCCCGTGACGTACGCTAGTTTGTACTATTTTTGCACAAAAAAATTTATTCTCACTATAAAAATTCGTCAATTTTATTAGGAAAGGTTCATATAGGAAACCGAATATAGTTAATTTTAATTGCATATTCAAGTGATTATTTCAATTTTTTGGTGAAAAATGAAGGTTTTAAAGCATGTTTTACGACTTTAATACATAAAATCCTCTCCCTGCCATAGAAGTCAAATATATACAATCTCATGTTTGTTTTCTTATACTTTAATAATTTGAGATACGGTATTTATGACCTTTCCTTCCGAATCTGAAGGGCTTGTTGACGACTGGTAGTAATTGCAGAAATACCAACCAACCTTTAAAATCCACCTACCAACTCTTATCAACTAAAAGGAGATACATGGAAAGGACAAACACTAATACCTTCAACCTGAATTTTCACGTAACTGAGCACACTAATAACTTGCTGAAAAGACAAGTGCCAACCAAATGTCATACTTTTTTACCAACACTACCACAAAAAAACAATATCCATCCGTCCATTTCAAGTTATAACTGCTGTTTGCCATAACAATGAATTATACTCACTACTCATTTGCTCATTTCTCATTCAACGATCAAGGGCATGGTATGGCGCCTTTATGTCCACTGCGTCACTGGGCAAGGATGCCCCTTAGAAGAGCAAGTGGGCAAGTCGCCCTCTCGTGGACAAGTT
Source organism: Teleogryllus occipitalis (assembly GCA_011170035.1). Taxonomy (NCBI): domain Eukaryota; kingdom Metazoa; phylum Arthropoda; class Insecta; order Orthoptera; family Gryllidae; genus Teleogryllus; species Teleogryllus occipitalis. Next base: position 134,841 of record BLKR01009080.1, on the reverse strand, counting down.
GGAGCTGACCTGTCACATTAATCTTTCCACGCATGTCTTTCTCTGTATGTAATGTGAATTACTTGCGTTTAGATGTGATACGTATTGTATAATACTTCTTTCCTATGGACATCCCGAACTACGTCCAGTTGGAACCATAATTTCCTTATTATGTTTTTCAATTTGGTTTTCGCGAGCTTTAATTTGACAGTCAGGAACGTTATTATTGCTTGACGTTTCCTGAATATCACAATTATAGCGTATTCTAGTAAGTTATAGTGCACAGATGTTTTACATCGAACTTTTAGAAATGCTAATTTCCACGGATCTAAACCAACGTCATGAAAATCATTCGAATGACATTGCACGACAGATTTGCATTGACGTCGATCCGTTCGAGCTTCTATTCATCCCGCCCGATAGTCAAGGACTTACTTTGTTAGCTGCAACAACGCCATCCATTGCGTTGTTACGTACAGCTTCATTGGTCCTGTATAATCTTCGGGCGTGATGGGGATACAACAGCTTGCAAAAGATCACGCGGGTAAGCGTTTCCAGAGTTAACATTCGGAAGGATATGATTACCCGATTACCAGAGCACACAAACAGCCAACGCTAAAGCAACCTCCACGAGCTACCACGGCCTGGCACAAACCAAGATGCGTATATGTCCTGCTCCAAGAGCGAAGTCGAGGGATAAATTCGGATATTGTCACCTGCTGAGTTTTCTCAGAGTCAATTTTTGTTGACTGCAGCAACTGATTTGCAGGTGCTAGGGTTCGAGTCACGAGAGTGCCGAATTTTTAGCACCACCCTGGTCCGCTTCAGTCGCTGTTTGGAGGAGAATGATAGCGATCGACTGCCTGCTCTGTTGATTTTTCAGGTTTCTCCGATCAGTACCACGTCAAGCAATATCCTAACAAACTAGCCACCAACCTCGCACAGTCACCCCTATATTTGTTCCATCTCCTTTACACAGACACTTTCACTTTGATGCATTGCACCGCCAGGGGCTAGACCCGAGCTAAGGAATTGTCCCAGCACGTGCTGTGTCCCGCTTACGGGGATTCCAGGAGATCGGAGGCGCCGGTTCTCACGTTCCAGTGAGAGGAACACCGCCACCTCCGGGGATAAATCTCTGCACAAATTACCAGTATTTGATGCGCCCGGAATCACTAATTGAGTTAGACTCCGTCATTAAGCGCTTCATGAGCAGCATTGAGTTCAGATTTGTGCTCCGGAGAGCTTCATATAGGGGAGACCCTCCAGAACCGGCAGCATCACCGTACGGAAAATTCTTCAGATACAATACTTCAACATGGCATTTTCTCTTAGTTTCCTTTAACTTCCGTGCTTCGGGAAGCTTTATATAAGAGATCAGCCAGAACCGGCAGCATCGCCATACGGAAAGTACTTCATGTCATTTTCTTTTAGCTTCCTATAACTTCCGTCTCCCCATTCTGTTTGCATACCTTTTGCATTTCCTACGCGAGCGCAAGGAGTTTCTATATTTCGGTGCATTCAGTTTGCTTGCTGTTTTCCTTAACATGTTATGACTTAGTTCCTTTATACAATACTATTACTATATTATAATACTATTACTAGGGAAATAAACAGCGCGCAACTAGTGAAACCAAACGTTCCTCTCATGAAACGAATCTTTCACTAATTACACGTACAATTCAACAATATATTACCTTTCATCTTTACTAAAAGAAGAAACTACTACCTGTATGACCAAACAAGCAAATAAGCGACCATGCAAATACAATATTCCCGTTAAACCAAAGGAAATCCACACACCTTACTTCTAATAACCCACCTACCAAACCGCTTACTTAACTTTAATACCACATCTCCATTCACAAATGTACATGCAAATGGCTGAACACTAAAACATGAGGCTGTTTAAAGCTTCATACTCCCTTCAGTATCTCCCCACTATTGTCATTTATAGCTGCGGAAAAATTTCACCGTTTTAAGTCCAGTGTTCTGACTGCAGAGCCGTATGTGTGAGCCAATGCAGTTAACAAGTGCTGCTGGACCAGAGCAAACCCGTTTCCTCGCTTACCGCAGGAGCTGCCTCAGGATATATCATTGTCCGCTTGTGCACCCCCAAAAGGCTGCACTTGCAGGATTGTGTGGGCGAGGGAAGTTTTCTCTCGTGCGCAGGAGAAGGGGATGCACTTTGCTGACTACCCCTGAAACAAATGCCAATACACTAATTACAATTTAATACTTATTTTAAATCCTATTACACAATATCCCACAATACACTCAAACACTCTTAGAATTCTATCCGATGAAATATTAGTTTTTCCAGATCTCCGCACAACATTAGCACGTCAAACTTTAAAAATTCTCTTAGAATTCCTATATCCCATTTCTTCACGGACGAGAATAAAACATTAAAATTATGATTTTTATTGTTTTAAAACTTAATGTCTGAGGTGGCAAAAAAATCGAACTTTTTTCGTAGGTCTGTTTTCTAATTACAGTGGAACTGTTTCTGAATCGCCCATTTCCTTCTAATACACATTACGGAAGTTAATTTTATCAAAAACATTTTAAATGACTAATATAAGCTATCTCAGTACTTCAAAACGGATTTTATGCAAGTAGGATACATAATAAAACTTAGTCAAATGCAAGTAAGACAAGTTAAATACTTTATAGATTACAAATATAATTTATTAATAATAATAATAATAATAATAATAATAATAATAATAATAATAATAATAATAATAATAATAATAATAATAATAATAATAATAATAATAATAATAATAATAATAATAATAATAATAATGCAACTGCGTATGCGCTTTAGAAAGCTGATATTTCTTATGAAGATCGAATTCTTTTGATATTGCTAACAATGGGCTTTTTGATGTCAACAGGCAATGTTTTTAATTTGAGTTCTTACATAGCCTTTGAATAGAATTTAGACTATTCACTAAAACCAATCATTTATAATTCAGAAATATATTATTTTAAGTCTGATAATACAGGCGACTCCGGTTATAGTGAACTCTTGATATAGTGAACCCTCCATTTTAGTGAACTTTAGTAACTCGTCCCGTTTTGCTTACATTACAAACAAGCCTAGGAAGACTGTTAAAGTGAACCTAAACCTCGTCTATAGTGAACATAGGAAATACGTCCTGATAATAAATTTTCTCCTAGAAAAGAATATATCGTCACAGTCCTACAAAATCCAATACTAGGCAGCTTGAAAAAAATATTATCGGCCAAAAATCATAATCAAAGAAGTCTCGCCTGAGGTTAAGTTAGCGGATCCGGAATGGGAACCTTACTGATGACCTTATGCTACTCAGTTCCACTGCGAAAACGAAGGCAGTGCCCAGCGACGGCTACAACTGGCAGCGGCGACGCGATTGCTTGCTCAGTTTCAAGCTTGGTTCTACTTGTGGGAATTGTGGGAATTCTGATGTCTTTACGTTCTTATGAGAAATAAAGGAGGTCAGCTTCGCCAACATTAGTTTTATTAAGATAGCCGGCTTTCGACGGCTTTGCCGTCGTCAGTCTACTAATACAGAAAATTATAACAAAATTATAAATAAATACAAAATAGTATAGAAAATTAAATTACAATGAATGGATACATTTAAATTTCTTGTTACAGATAGCAGATACAATTTTTAATAATATGCAACTGGAGGATTAGTAGCAGTTCAAAATAAACATAAAATATCAATAAAGGAAGACATGATTGCAAAAGATTCGTAACATAGCAGAAAATTGCAAAAATGAAATGCGACGGGGGGGGGGGAATTAATACAGATAATAGTTCAAATTTCAGATTATAAATATAAATTAAGAAATGTTGATTCTCATTGCCAAAGATTAAAAAATATAACAGTAAAAAAATTAAATATAAAAATAAAAAAATAAAAGATATATAAGAAATGGGGGATAGTAATAATAATAGCAAATGATATTACAAGTATGGGGAAATAATTGAATAATACTATATAATGGTTCTACTTGCTATTCCACGGGTAAAAGCGCGTTGAGTTTTACGTAGGTGACTGAAAGCACGCTACTTTTACGTCCCGGCGATATCTGTCGTGCAGCGCGGAAAAGCGATCAGTTTCATCAGCCGCTAGCCCCATCCCGCTACCGAAAGCATGATATTTAGACGTGTAAAAGGGCCTTCGGAGAGTGGGACGGTGTTTAAGCAGTACAAGATGCAGTGAATAATGTCAAAGCTGTATTAAGATGCTTAGACACAAAGGACAAACCATAATAGAGTATGGAGTGAGCACAAAATCTGGAGAAGCATCTATAAAAATTACTTATGAAAAAGTAGGTAAAGCAAACTGTTGAAAATAATTGTTTTGTTAAGGACATAAGTTATTTAAATTTTCAGTTCGTGATGTTAATGTACTCTTACTTTGCTCTCTATAATAAAATAAATCTTTGTGGAAAACTTCTATTTAATTTTGACAACGGATATAATTAACCTCTGATATACTGAACCAAAAATATTAGTTCCCTGAAGTTCACTATAATCTGACTTTACTGTTTTATTACTTTACTATTTTCTGAAAAATCTGATATTTTACCAAACGTTTAGCGGGCTCTTTCATTCAATACAAATTATGATGATGCAAGAGAATGTTTTATATAAAAAAATGATTTTTTTGTTTAGATGAATGCACATCAATTGCATTGAATTTATTACTTTATCGAAATCGTCAATACTTCTATAGAAACAAAGTGCTGGAACTCAGTCCTCCATCTTTCACAGAATTCCTAGGTCTCGGTATTAGAAAAGTTCTGGTAGTAAACAATTAAAATACAAATATAAGTAAAAACAGTTTATACAACAAGTTTATAATTAAGTTTTATTGCTCGAGTACACGTTTTGAAAACGAGCGACGTTAGAAGCGAGTTTACAAATTAGTACGAATACTTTAAAGCAACATTACTAACAAGTTGTATACGTTATTTTTTGTATAAGCATTATAAATTTACGAGAGAATCAAAATTAATTTGGGAAACAACTGACGTCACGTATTTGTCATCTGTACGAGGAAACTTGTCGGCTGTTATGTTTACTGTCCCCCCACGATTATCCCGGAGCGATTGGCTGAATGTGTGATAATGCAATTATTCGAGCCATAAAGAACGAATATGCCAATCGTGCCGCAAGGTGTCTTATGAACGATTTCTTTTAACGAAAAATGTCGTTTATAATGTAACACGAAAACTTCTAGAATACGAATGCAGTAAGGAAAGAACTCCATGCATTCTTCCAAGGTTTCCCCGCAGGACTAAAATGAACTATGCTCTTCAATAGGAAACATTAACATTTCATGTGGTGATACAAAGTCACTTACATTTTCAATTTGTAAGGAGACCGGTGGGTATTGTTAGATGACGAAAAGTGGACACTCTTCGATAACAATTTCAGTGGAAACATTCCTCAAATTCTCACGATTTTTTCCCCCGTTTTTCAAATAAAATCGTACCCTTCATATCAACTAAGCTCAGTAATTTGAAATTGGTACACTAATATTTTCAGAAAGTTTAAGAGCAGCATCTTTCGATTTTCCTACCTGAAACTGATTTTAAAATTTATCTTTCAAACTTTTATTCTGCAAAACTGGAGTTTCATGAATGACCTAACTTTTTGATCCGTTTTTTCGACAGATCACCGGACTGAAGGTCTGTGAAAATAAACCTTGACTCTTCGTATATTACTATTCACCAATACTTGGCTTTTAAGCACTGTTTTCACCACTGAAGATGCTATTTTCTTACACCGGAAAATTCTACAAATATATTTACAAAATCTTAATTTTATGTACCAAAAAAGTTGACATTGACGATGTTAACTATTTCTTTTTCCATCTTATCTGATTTAACAGGAATGTTGCCTTTCGAGATTTTTCTTAAATCCTACTGCGAAATCCTATCATTTTCGCCCTCCGTGATATCTTAATGAATCTAAGCAATTGTTTTAACTAAACCTTATCCAAGTCCTGTAGCACCTTTATCATGCGAGGTAAATTTTCCTTTAAAATGGTGGCTATCAAATGTACTGCCAATAAAATTCATTTCACTTGTTTGAAATTCCACCCTCGGCCGCTCTCTTCGCCTCGGTAGGAAACGTCTCTTCATTTAACACTTTCTTCGTCCTCTCAGCGTAAATTGCTACTTTAAGTTCGGTTATGGAGGCCTTTCAAAAAGTTTACAAAATTTAGTTTTACCTACTCCCTTTTTTACACCTAACGCTCAAAACATACGTAAGCACTTAAGTGAATTGAACGTTCATTTTGATCTCTTCTCGATTCTAAAAGAAACTTTTATAATTGAAAGAATTGTTCTTACTTTAAAACGATTTATTTCGGATTACTTCATTTAGTATACTCCACGTTACTTCTTTTGAGAGTTATTCCATAATCAGGATAAATATGAGTTTCGGAAATACGAAGAGTGCACAAAATGAATTTCGAATTTAAAAAATTCAGTATTACGAGCTTAATATTTAATTGAACGAAAGTTTTAAAAAAATAGGTTCTGTAAGGGGTCCCTAATAGACCAATAAATTCAAAATAAGATTGAGTTGATCCCGGGTTTACGGTGCACCTCGGCCTTTGCTGTCACGGCATTTTTCAAAGGACAATCTAATTGACAAAACTTCGTTTCTGACGAAAGAAGATATGAAGTTTACGCAAGAACTGGTCATTAATGAAGTTATAACAATTATTTGCCATAAAGATATCAAAATCTTATTTTACTGAATTCGGTATCATACTCCACTATTTTGTAAAAATATAAGTCTGCTCGACCAGTGAAACAGATGCATGAACAATTCTCGACGAGATACTGCCTAACTTGAGAAACACTCCTGAAGGTCAAGGCGTTTACATCAACGCTCCTACTACGGCCTTTGTTCTTGTGCAAAATAAAAATGATGTCACGCGGTGAACGTTTATCAAGATCTATTCAATACTAATTTGAAAGTTTTCAACGGCAAAATATTTCCAAATTTCTTTTTAGTCTTCTAAAGCTTTCCTTGTTCTAGAAATTCTAACCACAGTGATTTACGTCTAAAAATGCGGGTCTTATCGTGCCCAACAGGAAATTTGTTTGATCAGTTCCGCGAGAACCACTACACTTACCGGAGAGTGGAATCGCGTCTAACACGAGTAATCCTCGTTAGACGCAATTTTCCCTTTGCTACGAGCGTGTGCAAGTTCGTGACGAGGGTCTGGCCTTCAGCATGACATGATTTAACTCAAGTGTGCCTAACGGAAATTTTTGGATGAATTTTGTACAGTTCGTTACAGAAAACTAAAAATTCGTATAATTTCTTTGAGATTGATATAGAAAATAGTATGTTTAACTTTTGCTTCTAATGACATTGCTTGAAAAGGATCCAACTAAAATTTATTTTTTCACTCGGCAAAAACTTCCACATACCGAAATTAATATTTAACGCAAGTTTATTCCAGCATTTTCTTTGAGCTCGATGTTATGATATTACAGAAACTTCAATGTTCTGCCCACCAAATTCTTAACGACCCAATCTTCACAAATCCACACGAAATTGAAAGACACTTTCAAAAACGATAAAGACATTAAAATATATTTTTAATTCTTGATTTTTGTAGTTGATGTTTGATCAATCACCCACATCTAAACCCAAATCTAAACCCAACAATCTTCTGGATTAGAGGGTCCCTCTGTCGTTTTTGACTTTCATTCACGGATCTAACTGCGTCAGGGGTCCACTAGCTAACGAGACATAAGGCCCAAAACCAGAAATTTGTATTCTAGGAGAGCTGGAAAAATTAAGATAAAGAAATCCAGTTCTCTCAACTCCAGATGATTCGAAAGTGCGGTCATTCGATTACAATTACACATACAAGTAAACAATTACACATATCAAGCTTCTCCTTTCAGAAAAATGAATCAAACTTTCTAATCAGATTTTAAAATCATTTTACTGAAATCACTAATACGAATTCGAAAAAAAAAATCACTGATACGATTGGAATTCCACGAACTTTAGATTTTTAAATTCAGTGCAGCACAGAATCAGCCCAATGCACAAAGTTTGTGGCTTACCTTTCAGACATTCCGGGACCGCGACACACTAGTCCAAAATCCATATTTCACAGATTCACGCTTCTTCAAACAATACTCACTACGGCTCACCGTCAACTAAAAGAGTGCCCGCAGCCGTTTGGCCGACAGAAACCGTTCTCGAAACGCGATTGGCTGCAGATGTTATGTAGTGTGAACTCATTTAAAACTGCTGGTTCGAAGAACAAAGTATACAAGTTGGGTGAAAATAATTACAATATCTGTTAATACAGAACACCAAATGGTCAGTATTAAACTATTGTTTACATTTATTTAAATCACATCTTTTATTTCTTAAATATAAGTGCACTATTACTAGGATACGAATGCATGTTCTGTGATTCCGATGGGCTTCTGTTCAAAGATTCGCTTCGGGCAACAAGAAAGAAAAACTAAAATGAAGAAATTGGTAAATATATTTATTAGTATTTACAAATATTATTTTATTAAAATACTTTAAAATTTTAAACTAAACCTTCGAGAAATTCACACATGAATTTATGGCACTTCAGAAGCTTTACTACAGCTACAACTAGAGTCAAGTGTCTTTTTATTGTTATGCATATTTCCAATTAAAACACGAAAAGTTCCAGATATAAACACGTTTTGTGAATACAACGAGGGCTTAAACAGATTTAATCTTGCATAAATATCTATGACTTCACTAAATAATAGAATCGTTGTTTGTGTTTCCAAGAACAATGAAATTAATCATTTACAACAATTTTACTTCTTGTTTCATTGTTTCTTCTATGTTTATGATCAACGGATAACGATCATTTTATGTTTCCGGGCGAGTCGACTGCCAAGACCATTAGACCCGTAAGTGTAATTTATGTTAAATAGCTGAAGGTGGCGGTGTTCCTTACCCTTTATAATGTGATACCAACGCCCACCTACACGTCTGCTACCGCGGGTTCCCCAACTTAAGGTATCTACACCAGCGGGGCATCACCGGGAACATGTTCTGAGTACCCAACTGGTCTCCCACCGCATGCGTTGGAGTAGTGTATTTAATTAAGTTTAACACAATTATTGTGTAAGTGTAAGGGGTGCACGAGGACATGAGGTTTAGGAAGAAAAGAACGCGCGCGATCCGTTGCATGCCTGCTATGTCCCACTCTGGCATTCGCCTGGAATGTATCGGATAAAAACGTAAAAACTACCGACCTGAGCAGCCGGCCGCAAGAATTCTCTCCCAGACAGTGGTTGAATTCGACCTAGCTATCTCTTTAGGGTCGAAAATCCTCCACCGTCCGTCAGTTTTTCCCCCTGAGACAACTCAGCCGGTAACGAAAAAAGAATAGAATGAAGGCAGCCGAAAGCGCGAAATGCCGGTCTGCACGGGTTGGCTCCCGTGAACGCTGCCGATCCAGATTGAATTGATCGCATTATTGCGTCGTTAAGATTTCTTGTTAGCTAGTGCTAATGAAGTTTCTGCTCACGGGAGGCGGCCATGATGACTTGAACGAATGAAGGAAAAATCATTCATCTTCCGACGCACTCGGTGCCGGTGGTGGATCTCTTTAAATTGCGTCAAGCACATGACGCTATATTTATTTCCCGAACACGCGCCGGGAGGTCCGTGGGTTCGAGTCCCGATGGTAGCAGATTTTTGACACTAGCTATACTACGATTTAAATATAGCTGCACTTTAAGGTCTCGCTCTGAAAGGAGAGGAGGATATTAATATCCAATCAGGAGCTCCAATACCAAACATTTAAGTCATAAAGAAGCTCCCGATTGGATGATTGTTTCCCTTTCCTTCCAGGTCGAGACCTTGAAGAGCAGCTATGTTTAAAACGGAATATTGATAGCTTCGTCGAGTTCAGTCGCTATCTCTATGAGAATTCTAGTGGCCGGCTGCTCTGATCAGTAGTTTACCGTAGAATATCCGATCAATACCAAGGAAATTGTGAAGCACTACCCTAACAAACAAGCTGTTTCTTCTGCCTTGCATTCCTCTATTGCGCTCCTGGTTTTGAAATAAAATCACACATCTACCATACCATTTACTTCATGTATGCCGAAAAGGCTCAGGCTTTAGCATCTTGATAATAGATGTAATTTTAATTCCAAACTTCTAACCTCACTCTATGTACGACTAAAAAACGGTATTCATTTAGGCAAAGATGCAGTTTTTTTTATATTTCACCCTCATATAATTTTCAAAATGCTTTAACTACGGTAATCCTAGTATGAAAATATTAAAAAATGGAATTTAATATTTGGCGAAGCTCCCATATGTTTACTTGATAAAATAAATCCTAAATATCACACTCTAATAATAGATATGTTAAATTTTAAACAAGTTTCGTTTTTATAGCAACAACGTTTGATGGTCTTATAAAAATATTTAATTGACAAAGTGCTTATTTTGCAGCAGCATCAATGATGTCAGAAGGCTCCAAATTTTCTGTAACTCGGACTCGTTTAACACTGCGAAGTTCCGTTACATATTGAAAAATTCAAGGAATAATTTTCAGCAAGACGGACGTGCGGACGCACGCTCACACGCACGCACGAATGAAGAACGAACGAACGAACGAACGAACGAACGAACGAACGAACGAACGTCTGTTATTTCATCATTTACATGTCGTATCTGTTTCAGAGCAAGCTCTGATCATTTTTAAATATCCACATACTCCTTTATTTATTCCTCATTCACAATATTTTTTTAAATTCTTAAATTAATACGAACTCCTTTGGAATTGTAAATATAATACAATTTATCATATTGTTATATTCATGGAAACGTGTACAAATTGCAGTAAGTGTTTCGAAATTCTAGACAAAATAGATTTGAGACAATGTAAACAATTTTATTATTTTGCCTTTGTTGCCAAAGATTTGCATTATTTTTCAATTTTAATAAATCAGTTTTTCACACAGTGTTAATCCTGAACTCCGCTTCTCGGAGCTCGGATGCGCCCCCAATTAACGAAACTGCAGTAAAAAAGTAAACTGTCAATGACACTGCCAATATCGTGCCCTGTCCGTCAGCTATAAAATAAAGATGAAGACGTTATGTCGCCTTTGACAAGTTAAGTCACCCTAAGTCAGCAAATATAAAAGTATGACTATATTTCTTGACACTGGAAGCACAATATTAATTATACTGAACCCAGCGTGCCAGCACCCTGTGTCTGGAATTATAACTATTCAAAAATAAATAACTGGGTTTCATATTTAGATTGAGGGATATTTAACAGGGAAGAATGAGGAATGTACGAAGTAAACCATTACACTAAAAGAGTAATATGATAAATTAACAACAAAAATCATGATCTGGTTATAACATCAATTCCGTCGTAATAGAAAATGAGATACAGTCTGCGTATTGTGAAAAATGTGTAGGATATATTATTTTACTAATATTATTTTTATTAATAACAATAGATTATTAATAGGTTAATTTTCAATGAACCACACAATAAATGAATGTAATGTTTGAAATATACCAATCTCAACAAAACTTTTAAAAACCTAACCTACTTTTACTTTTCATTATCCTACGTCTTTATTTGATGAATTGACTTTGTTTTCGTTTTGTTGTGCGTGTTGATGAACGTGGTCAGTGCTGACCTCAAGGGCCAGACTGATCCCACACATAGGATCGCATTTGCTGCGAGACACTTCTCCTCTTGTTAATGTCGTTCGCTTACCTGCGTGGACCGAATATCCCTCGAAGTCTACCCTGCAAGGAAAGCGGTTCTAGATACCCCTCCCTCTACCTACCCGGAGCTAATCCTAGAGAAGTTAAGTTCCAACGTATTGCCCTAGGCGGCTGATTCCCAGTCCTGCGGCCCAGACCCTGACCTACCCGGAGTTAACGCACCACACATGTGCAAGCGAGACTCAACGATGAGGGCAGAATGACCACCGGAGGACGCGCGCGGTCGTGGCCTTTGAGAGGAACCATCCCAGCATTCGCCTGGGTGACCAAGGGAAACCACGAAAACCTCGGTTAGGATGGCCGGCCCGGGAATCGAACCCGGACCTCCCGAATGCGAAGTCAGCACGTTGCGCGCCGAACGCTTCGCTCGGTGGAAACGAGGGCTTCAGTAAAGCGGTATTATTTGTCGTTGTGTCTTATCCGATCATCCCGCCACCTCTGTCACAGCTGTACATTTGAGAAGCAAAATAAGGGTTCAAATTACAAGCTAAGAAGTCAAAATGAGTTTAATTTTGGTACTGTGTTAAATAAATGAATGAAATAGTAAAATAAAATAAGTAAATAAATGAAAGAATTCAGTATTTTTTGTGATAATGGTTTCCCTCACTACTGCCCAAGTAGAATTTGATAAAGCATAATTTAGTGTGATTTTTTTCGATGGATTGTAGTATTAAAAGTGCTAAAGTGCTTCTTTTGTAGTGCTAATAATTAGCTACAAGTAATAATATTTACAATTAACAATATTTACAATTAACACACGCCCCACACATATATTCAGTTATATCATAATTGTAAAATATATTTAGTTTGTGCCCTAGAAAAATTAATCAAACATTTGTTGTTTTTAATGAAAAACTCAATTACGTGATTTTCTCAATTATTTTATTAAAACTGTTTACCTATCACATATAGTTATTAATTAATCGTCGTGAATTACGACATAAATATACAAACATATTTCCATCCCTACTAATGTAACTTTATTTTCAAATTTGCACAGAGAAAAAAGGTTGTGGAGTGCCTATTAGATCGTTGTTCAGGAATCCGAAATATGTGTTGAAAAACGCGCCTTTATATTGCGTTACAGCGCAATCTAGTAGTAGTTTGATTACATTATAAAATTGAAATAAAAAACACGAATTGAACTATAACCATCCCTATTATATTTCTGATTAAGGTTTCCCTAACTACAAATACATTTATATCACTCACTCCTTGCACACTTGATCTGTTAGAACTTCTTTTTTTTTTTTAGAATTGAGACGTTCGCTAAAGACAGTCACAAGCCATGCATCCATGACATTCGAAATAAGGCCGTAGTTCAATTGTCGATTACTAGATGTCTCTATTAAGACATAGTTTGCTGCCTTATGGTGGCTGAATGTTGAACTACAAGTATAGTTATCCATTTCTCTCGTTGGTCCTTTTTTACGAGAGACAAGTAACTAAAATGGCAACAGCAAGAAAAAGATTGATTAGCCATGTACTAATATCGCTTTGTAGGTTCCAAAATGAAGAGAATTATGTTAAATACGTCGGATGCTCATATACTGATATTATTAAAAAGACATTAAGCACTAACAATACTTCACATTTATCGGTGCAGTGACATTGAAGTTTGAATAGGGTAACCCTGATATTTTCAAACTTACTCAAATCTACCATCAAGAAATTCATCATTATACAGAAGTTCATTTTGACAGGAAATGCAGATATTCCATTAGAAATCTATTCAGTCTGACTGAAAAATACAAAAAGAATTTAAATTGCCGTGCAATCCAAGCATAAAGAAGAAAATACATGGGATTGACGACCTGTTAAATTCCATTACGATTTTTATCTATTTGAACATTAGTAATAGTAAATCTATTATCATCAATATATTCACATTTTTTGTATATTGCCTCTTTATTTCCAATTTTGGATCACCTATGGCCACTTTAAAAGTATCTTTGCAACTGTATCATTGCCTTCCATTTCATATGTTGAATGATTAACGAATATAATTCTTCCATAATAAGAAATATAATATTCTAAATACCAAAATTGTAAATAAAAATAAATAATGTTTTGTATCATACACATCCTTTAATTGTTACCATATGTTGTTGTTTTTTCGTTTTGAAACTCTAAAAAACTTATCTTTATTCATGCTTGTCTTTTTTATCACAATTTTTCGTAAATGATTTTTGAAGTATATTCAACTGTTAAAGTATTGATCCAGAAACTGTTGATAAATCACGGTAAAATACAGTTCCACGCTCTTGGGAAATTGAAATCATTTGCATCAGGAAAACATTTTACTGGTTTGATTTGATAACATTGCTGGGGAAAGAAATTCAACTGTCACTGCAGGGCTTCTGACTGGGGGTGGGGGTTACTAGAGTTTGAATCCTGATGGTGCCAGGATTTTGGACACTAGCACATATTTAGGTCGAATTCAGCTTTTGCCTGGAAGAGAATTCTAGCGTCCGGCTGCTCTGATCGGTAGTTTTCCGTGGTTACTGCGATCAACACCACGGTCGGTGCCATCCCTCAACAAACGGGTCACGGACCGCGCGCGATCTTTCCTACCTCTTCCTTGTTTGTTCCTCACCCCTTTCTTACACACTCTTACACTGACGGGCAATACACTACCACACAGGTCGGAAGACCAACCAGGAACTTGTCCCGGCCCAGAGCTTGTCCCGGCAGGTGGGAGATACCTGATTGGGGAAAATCCCCGCAAGCCGACGTATCTCGCCATCCACAAGCCGTCCCGATAAAAACATGCACTTCACATACGGGACTAACAACTCTATCAGTTGACGCGCACGGAATCACTAATCAATCAATAAAAAACTAAAGAAATTAAACCTTATTCCTATCGTATGTAGGAAAATGAGGGATCAGAAAATGTGCGCAAATACTTAAATTACGTTTACTGTGCAGTTGCAAATAATTTTTTTTAGATTTCAGCATATTCTACATGTAAGTAGGGGAACTGGACGGAAAATTTCAGCGAGACAGAGGTCTTCGGGCCAGAATATTTCCCGAAATCGTTTGTAGCCCGACTTTTTCGATAATGTAATATCCATTAACCGAACCTTTCAAACTACGTCTTCCACTTCATATCTTACACGTGCTTACACCCATCCCCTGTCAATGTGCATTTCTTGCTCCTTTCCACTTCCTTTTCAATCTTTCGTTTTCCTTTCCCCGCCCCCGTGAACAGGGCAGGTCCTACTGTAAACCTTATGAGTTCTGGCGTGATAAATGAATCTCGGCGCGGGTGGTTGGAGTAAGAATTAAGCCGTTTCGTCCGTGTTTTCATGTTATGGCACCGCCGCTTTATCGTGAATACGTAACTCGACGCGAGTTTTTCGTATTTCCGGTTTTGTATCGCGTTCTTGAATCGGGCGTGGGCTTCGGGCGTTGGTTTATGGGCGTGACTTTCCTGAAAACGCGTGTTGACGCGCAACGCGGCTACGCAAAAGCCAGGTTTCGTGTTTAATGAGAATTTCGTTACGAGATATCAACATTTCTCCAGGCGGTTTTTTTTCTTTTCGTCCGATTTTTATGTTCATGTTACATTCCAGGAGCGCTTTTTCTTCATATTTCATCGGGTTTTATGTTACAATCGACCTTAAATACATGGCTAAATATTCTGGCTGCACGTTTATTACATGTACCGTTAATACACTTTTATCCTTTCTCTGAAAGTAAATGGGAAATTAAGTATGTAAGGAATCAAATTTTTCTATTCTTAAAATCATTCCCATTCAGGAACACCATTCTTTTTAGATTATAGCGAGTTTTAAAAATAAATTTTGCGCATGTAATTATATAAATTACATTGTTTTATATTGCATCAAGCAGAATAAATGAGATGGGCATTTGTGTTGTATCAACATCATCAAGTAAGAATTATTTTTCAACAGTAAACTACGTAACTCGTTTGTTTATTATATCAAAATACGTCAATGTCAAGAGGAATTTGATCAAGTCAACTGAAAGCGATTATAGCAATCTTAAAACAAATCAAAACTCCCACTAAGCAGTTTTTGATCAAAATCAGGCACCCTTCTGTAGGAGACGATTTATTTGTAAATGTGAGGTGACTCACAGCAGCAACCTAAAACCTTGATCTCGCAATTAATGAGTGTTTGTTTATGACTTGGTATCGAAATTAATAGTACACCGTTATCAGGAGGAGATTTGAATGTCATTCTACAAGTACGTTTTCTTCATACCGTTCACATTGTGTTATGTTGGTTCCTTAATGCGTGGATAAATAAAACAGCCCCCATTGTTTGGCTCTTGCTTTTCTGAATCAAGTGAGAGAGTGGAAATGGGAAATAAATTATTGTACTCTGCCGGTCATATTTTTTATTCTTACGTAGACCTCAACCTTTTACTTTCTCATCCTTACTTTCTAACAAGAGAAAATATTATAATCATGCTCCGGAAAACGGCAAATTTTCGACAGATAATCTGTTATTACAGGGTCATAGTAACGAAAAAGTGGAAAAATTTTATTCATGTATTTCAATATCAATTGGTTGCCATTGCAAAGTTTTTCGCAACGTTTTACATATCATGTATACATGCATATTTAGCCAGATCTTACATTTACAAGAACAACGATTTCTAACAATTTTAAAAACAACTAGAATCATGAATATGGATATTACAAATTTTACAAATACACTTTAAAATGAGTTTTATTAACCACATTCAAACCACTACTATATTAAGTAAGTATTGACTGACAATCCGTTGGCACATGTGTGTCTCATGCATGGTTACAGAAGAGGCTACATTCACCGAGCGAAGTGGTGAGAGCCTAGAGCGCTGGCTTCGCACTCGGGAGGTTCGGGTTCGATACCCGGGCCGGCCATCCTCACCGGGGTTTTCGTGGTTTCCCTCGGTGTAAGAGGCGAATGCCGGGATGGTTCTCATAAAATGGCCACGACCGTTATCCGTCCTCCTCTTAGAAGTAGGTGTTCTATGCATAATCGAAGTGAGAGCAGTGGTTCCGCATCCGGGGTAAATTTACATGTAGAAATGAAGGGTAGTGTGGTTGCCGGACCCACTAACAACCCACAAAATTGTAGCGATGTGCTTCTCCTTCACATCCCACCGAATTAGTAATAATAGAAATAAACTAGTTACTGTTAGATGTACGCCCGAATTCCCACCGATAAGCTTAGGAACGATATCACCAAAAGTTGTGCAGCTTTAATTCATGTAAGAAGACAAAACTATAAAAAGTGGTTAATGTCAGCAAAAATTAAAAAAAGATATTATGTTAAAATTTTCTTTCCATCGTTGTTTTTTAGAATGTAGTGAGATTCTGTAGTTCTATTTGCGATTTATGGTTTCTGAAAAGTCATTAGAAACAGAAGTGTAAAATCTAGCGCGAAATATTTGATAAGTTTAAAATGATTACAGTGATAACTTTTGTAAATTAGTTCACACACGAGTTCTATAGTTCGGCATATTTATTTTACTTCCAAATGTAATAAAGTAGACATTTTTCATTTCGTAAAAATATTTTCCTTGAGTCAAAACTTTCCTGTGAATGTGTACAGTTAATGACATTCTTAGTTTTTGTAACTTCTTCAAAATTGCGTAATGGGAGCAACTCATGGCCAGGCAAGTTTAATAAAACCTGTTCTTTTAAGACAGGTCTCGAAAAATGATCCTACACAATTTTTGAAAAATATGAGCTGTTACCCCGTATTTTGGGAGAAATAAAGACCATTTTTAAGCAGCAATTTTCTCAAAAGAGACTCCAATTTTTTTCATTAAATTTTCTCTTCATATGTACCGAAAGTCGGTAAAACATTGGTTCCACTCTAATATCCAATAAATTTTATATGATCGAAAATTCCAAAAGGTTAAAAATTCACAGCTGCTAAACTGAAGATAAAGATTTTTGTCATTAAAATCTGTTCTGAAAAGTCATTTCTTTAAAAATTATACAATTTTGAATAAACTGTACAATTTTTTGAAAAAAATATTTTTTTGCATAACTTCCGATAGGAATTAATGCAATTTATAAAAAAATAGTTTCACTATAACCACTTCAAATTATTTCTTCAAATTTCTTTTACGGGGTGAAGGGCTTGAGTAAATGGCGCAGATCTGAGGGAGAGACAATAAATTTCGGTTGGATACATTTAAGTGTCGGTCCAAGAGAAGCATTTAAGAGTCAATAAGAGATATTTAAAGTCTCGGTTCTGAGGGGACCATAGATTTACTGTGTGGTGAAGCGGTAAAGCGCGCGGCGAGTTATCTCGGTGGACATAAGTTCGAATCTGGGTCCGGGAGAAATTTTTGCCCGTTGGAAATAGTTTTGCAAGTTCATGTAAAAGTGTAATATTGCGGAGCCGTTCAAAACAATCCAGAAAAGTTGTAGCACCACTAGTTATTAATTTCACGTATTGTACTTTTCCCTTATCATTACATTATTTTTACTTTATTTATATACTGACTTTTTTATTTATATATTATTATACTGACTTTTCATGTGTGTTTCGCCTAGTACTACATTTCAATTGTGAAATCTGTAGCTACTACTGTAGTATTTTATTTTAGTAAAATCCAGAAATATTTAACTCAATGCGATTGCAGTGTTTTTTAATAAATTGGTTGGCATTGCAGAGTTTTTCGCCACGTTTTACATATCATGTGTACATGCATATTTAGCCACACCTTACATTTACAAGAACAACGATTTCTAACAATTTTAAACACAACTAGAATCATGAATATGGATATTACAAATTTTACAAATACACTTTAAAATGAGTTTTATTAACCACATTCAAACCACTGCTATATTAAGTAAGTATTGACTGACAATCCGTTGGCACATGTGTGTCTCATACATGGTTACAGAAAAGGCAGCTTTCACCGACCGAAGTGGTGAGAGCCTAGAGCACTGGCTTCGCACTCGGGAGGTTCGGGTTCGATACCCGGGCCGGCCATCCTAACCGGGGTTTTCGTGGTTTCCCTCGGTGTAAGAGGCAAATGCCGGGATGGTTCCCATAAAATGGCCACGACCGTTATCCGTCCTCCTCTTAGAAGTAGGTGTTCTATGCATAATCGAAGTGAGAGCAGTGGTTCCGCATCCGGGGTAAATTTACATGTAGAAATGAAGGGTAGTGTGGTTGCCGGACCCACTAACAACCCACAAAATTGTAGCGATGCGCTTCTCCTTCACATCCCACCGAATTAGTAATAATAGAAATAAACTAGTTACTGTTAGATGTACGCCCGAGTTCCCACCGATAAGCTAAGGAACGATATCACCAAAAGTTGTGCAGCTTCAATTCATGTAAGAAGAGAAAAGTATAAAACTATAAAAAGTGGTTAATGTCAGCAAAAATTTAAAAAAAATATTATGTTAAAATTTTCTTTCCATCGTTGTTTTTTTTAGAATTTAGTGAGATTCTGTAGTTCTACTTGCAATTTATGGTTTCTGAAATGTCATTAAAAACAGAAGTGTAAAATCTAGCGCGAAATATTTTATAAGTTTAAAATGATTACAGTGATAACTTTTGCAAATTAGTTCACACACGAGTTCTATAGTTCGGCATATTTATTTTACTTCCAAATGTAATCAAGTAGACATTTTGCTTTTCGTAAACATATTTTCCTTGAGTCAAAAATTTTCTGTGAGTGTGTACAGTTAATGACATTCGTAGTTTCTGGAACTTCTTCAAGATTGCGTATTGGCAACAACTCATGGTAAAATTTTAATACTTGTTTTTAAAACCAGCATTAAATTCAATTCACATATTATCTTTTATGCTATTTTTAACATAGGTATTTGTGGTGAGTTGTTCTCTTAACATGTGGGTAATATTTACCTATTCATTAAGTGCTGATAACTTGCCTATATAATTTTTGTAAATAGTTTTAAACTACATAAAAACTTATATGATTAAACAAGTGGACAATAATATTTTTTAAATAACAAAAATATTTTTTTCATTAATTTTTAAAATAAAAAATATTTTTCAACCATATTTTCTTTTTACCTAATTTTTCAATTTTATTAATTTTAAGTAAAAATTTGTGAACAATAATTTCGTACTTAAACAGTTTCAAGTAAATAGACTGGTTTGAATGACTCAATATTATTACCATCGACTCTGCAGCACTGATGAGGTTGGTCCTATCGCTTAAGCTCAGACGGCGGCAGGCTTTGGATTCTGGCGGTTATAGCTAGATCGAATTTAATCAGCTTCAAGAATTCTAACGTCCGGGCCTTCATGTCCGTAAATTTCCGCGACTCCAACGCTCAATACTAGGCGAATGCCATAGGAGTCGCCTAACACATCGCACGGACGCCGCACGATCATTCCTTCCTCGTTCTTGCCCCTTATGTCTATACACTCACACTACCACACATCTTGGGAGGCCAGGCGGAAGATTAGATCGGGGCATTACCCCGCTGCGGAGAATCCGTAAATCCGCAAACCGTTCTGTAGGCCGGCCCCGGATCTCACTTTCCAATGGGGGACAAATACCCTCACATTCACTCATGAAACATAAACTACACTTACGACTATAATTGCCTAAGCGGTTGAGCCCGGAAACAACCATTATCCACTCAGTTAATGACTTCACCGAATATTTTTAAATTGACACAAATTTGGTTGGTAATTTGCTCAACTTTGCAGAACTTCAACAAATGATTGATGGAATACACCAAAAAAGTATTATTCATCTTTAGATTAATTCAATAAAAAATTAACATCAAATTGAGTAGAACGTAAAATTTCAATAGAAAACATTGTATTCGTGCTCCGGAAAACGGCGAATTTTCGTCACAAAAAATCTGATTGCAGAGTCCTAGTAACGAAAAAGTGGATACATCTTGTTCATATATATAGTAAATCACATCCTCTAACACATTGTGTAGTGAGAATCCATGTTTTTTTGGTCCTTCCTACTGAAAAAGCGATTGACGATTTCCGTCTTAAATTAAACGTCTCTAATTAAACGTCTTTCTGTCCGTCTGTGGTCAATGCTAGGGTCTAAATCGCTCAGCCGATTTTCTCAAAAATTGATACTCTTTGATAGAACGGAATGAACTCCAGGCTTTGGGATTTCGGACGGATATTTTGATTTTTGAGGGTTCTTTATATCAAAACTTATTAATATTTTCATTGTTCTCATTTCATTGTCGTTAATTTATATCTCAAAAATGACTCAAAACTGTTCAATTAAACTTTGTCATCGCCTGGCATAAAAATGTCTTAACAGATTTACGCTGATCTCATTTTCGTTAAAATATCCGATTTTTCGAAAATTGCAAATCTTCCAAATCTTTTCGCGACTTCCTATCACTACAATATTGAAGAAGAATATTTCTTCCTTAATGAAACCTGTTCTTTAGAGACAGGCCTTGAACAATGATCCTGAAAAATTTTTCACAAATATGAAAAGTTCTCCCGTATTTTCCGAGAAATAAAGACAATTCTTAAACAGTAATTTTCTCAAAAGAGACAACAATTTTTTTCTTTAAATTTTCTCTTCGTATGTACCGAAAAACTATAAAAAAATGGTTCTAACCTAATTTCCAATAAAATTTATATGGTCGAAAATCCCAAAAGGTTAACATTTCAAAACTGCAAAACTGAAGATAAAGATGTTTGTCATTAACAAAATCTCTTCTAAAAAATAAGTTTTTAAAAAATGGTACAATTTTGAATAAACTGTACAATCTTTTCAAAAAATATTAATATTTGCATAATTTCTCATAAGAATTAATGCAATTTCTATAAAAAACTAACTTCTCAAAATCCACTTAAATTATTTTTAAAATTTTTTCTACGAAGAGAAGGGCATAAGTAAATAGCGCAGATCTATGGGAGAGAAAATACGAGTCGGCAGGAGATATTTAAGTGTCGGTCCTAGAGAAGCATTTAAGAGTCAATAAGAGATATTTAAAGTGTCGGTCCTGAGGTGACCATAGAATCACTGTGTGGTGAAGCGCTAAAGGGCCCGGTTTAACTTAATGGGATTGTAGTGTTATTTATTCAATTGGTTGTCTTTGCAGAGGTTTTTGCAACGTTTTACATATCAGGTATATATGCATATTTAGCCACACCTTACATTTACAAGAACCACGATTTCTAACAATTTTAAACACAACTAGAATCATCAATAAGGATATTACAAACTTTACAAATACACTTTAAAATGAGTTTTTTAACCACATTCAAACCACTGCTATATTAAGTAAGTATTGACTGACAATCCATTGGCACATGTGTGACTCATACTTGGTTACAGAAAAGGTGAATTTCACCGAGCGAAGTGGTGAGAGCCTAGAGCGCTGGCTTCGCACTCGGGAGGTTCGGGTTCGATACCCGGACCGGCCATCCTAACCGGGGTTTTCGTGGTTTCCCTCGGTGTAAGAGGCGAATGCCGGGATGGTTCCCATTAAATGGCCACGACCGTTGTCCGTCCTTCCCTTAAAAGTAGGTGTTCTATCGAAGTAGAAGTAGTGGTTCCGTATCCGGGGTAAATTTACATGTAGAAATGAAGAGTAGTGTGGTTGCCGGACACACTAGCAACCGACAAAATTGTAGCGATGCGCTTCTCCTTCACATCCCACCGAATTAGTAATAATAGAAATAAACTAGTTTCTGTTAGATGTACGCCCGAATTCCCACCGATAAGCTAAGGAACGATATCACCAAAAGTTGTGCAGCTTTAATTCATGTAAGAAGAGAAAAGTATAAAAATAAAAAAAATGGTTAATATCAGAAATTAAAAAAAAATATTATGTTAAATTTTTCTTTCCATCGTTGTTTTTTAGAATTTAGTGAAATTCTGTAGTTCTACTTGCAATTTATGGTTTCTGAAAAGTCATTAAAAACAGAAGTGTAAAATCTAGAGTGAAATATTTTATAAGTTTAAAATGATTACAGTGATAACTACTGTCATTCAGTTCACACTCGAGTTCCATAGCTCAACATATTTATTTTACTTCCCAAAGTAATGAAGTAGACGTTTTTCATTTCGTAAAAAGATTTTCCTTGAGTCAAAAATTTGCTGTGAGTGTGTACAGTTAATGACATTCGTAGTTTCTGGAACTTCTTCAAGATTGCGTAATGGGAGCAACTTATGGCCAGGCAAGTTTAATAAAACCTGTTCTTTAAAGACAGGTCTTGAAAAATGATCATGCACAATTTTTCAAAAATATGAGCTGTCAACCTGTATTTTGCGAGAAATAAAGACAATTTTTAAACAGTAATTTTCTCGAAAGAGACTCCAATTTTTTTCTTTAAAGTTTCTCTTCGTATGTAACGAAAGACTGTAAAAAAAGGTTCTACTCTAATATCCAATAATTTTTATATAGTCTAAAATTCCAAAAGGGTAACACTTCAAAACTGCAAAACTTAAGATAATGTTTTTGGTCATAAACAAAATCAGTTCTAAAAAATCAGTTCTTTAAAAATGGTACAATTTTGAAAAAACTGTACCATCTTTTGAAAAAATATTAATATTTGTATAATTTCTCATAAGAATTAATGCAATTTCTATAAAAAACTAATTTCTCAAAATCCACTTAAATTATTTTTAATTTTTTTCCTAGGGAGAGGAGGGCTTATGTAAATGGCGCAGATCTATAGGGGAGAAAATACGAGTCGGTAGGAGACATTCAAGTGTCGGTCCAAGGGAGGCATTTAAGAGTCAATAAGAGATACTTAAAGTCTCGGTCCTGAGGTGATCATAGAATTACTGTGTGGTGAAGCGGTAAAGCGCCCGGCGAGGAGTCTCGGTGGGCCTAAGTTCGAATCTGGGTGCGGGAGAACTTTTTGCCCGTTGGAAACAGTTTTGCAAGTTCATGTAATAGTGTAAAATTGCGGAGCCGTTAAAAACAATCCAGAAAAGTTGTAGCACCACTAGTTTTTAATTTCACGTATTATACTTTTCCCTTATCATTACATAATTTTTACTTTATTACTGACCTTTCATGTGTGTTTCGCCTAGTATTGCATTTCAATTGTGAAATCTGTAGCTACTACTGTAGTATTTTATTTTAGTAGAATCCAGAAATATTTAACTCAATGACATTGTAGTGTTATTTATTCAATTGGTTGTCTTTGCGGGTTTTTTTGCCACGTTTTACATATCATGTATACATGCATATTTAGCCACACCTTACATTTACAAGAACAACGATTACTCACAATTTTAAAAACCACTAGAATCATGAATATGGATATTACAAATACACTTTAAAATGAGTTTTATTAACCACATTCAAACCACTACTATATTAAGTAAGTATTGACTGCCAATCCGTTGGCACATGTGTGTCTCATAAACAGTTACAGAAAAGGGTACATTCACCGAGCGAAGTGGTGAGAGCCTAGAGTGCTGGCTTCGCACTCGGGAGGTTCGGGTTCGATACCCGGGCCGGCCATCCTCACCGGGGTTTTCGTGGTTTCCCTCGGTGTAAGAGGCGAATGCCGGGATGGTTCCCATAAAATGGCCACGACCGTTATCCGTCCTCCTCTTAGAAGTAGGTGTTCTATGCATAATCGAAGTTGAAGCAGTGGTTCCGTATCCGGAATGAATTTCATGTAGAAATGAAGGGTAGTGTGGTTGCCGGACACACTAACAACGGACAAAATTGTAGCGATGCGCTTCTCATTCACATCCCGCCGAATTAGTAATAATGGAAATAAACTAGTTGCTGTTAGATGAACGCCCGAATTCCCACCGATAATCTTAGGGACGATATCACCAAAAGTTGTGCAGCTTTAACTCATGTAAGACAAGAAAAAGTATAAAACTAAAAAAATTGGTTAATGTCAGAAAATTTAAAAAAAAATTATGTTAAAGTTTTCTTTCCATGGTTGTTTTTTAGAATTTAGTGAGATTCTGTAGTTCTATTTGCCATTTATGATTTCTGAAAAGTCATTAAAAACAGAAGTGAAAAATCTAGCACGAAATATTTAATAAGTTTAAAATGATTGCAGTGATGACTTTTGTAAATTAGTTCACACTCGAGTTCCATAGTTCGGCATATTTATTTTACTTCCAAATATAATCAAGTAAACATTTTTCATTTCGTAAAAATATTCTTCTTGAGTCAAAACTTTCCTGTGAATGTGTGCAGTTAATGACATTCATAGTTTCTGGAACTTCTACAAGATTGCGTAATGGGAGCAAATCATGGCGCAAATTTCAATACTTGTTTTTAAAACCAGCATTAAATTCAATTCATATATTACCTTTTATGCTATTTATAACATACGTATTTATAACATACGTGAGTTGTTCTCTTAACATGTGGGTAATATTCACCTATTCATTAAGTGCTGATATCTTGCGTATATAATTTTTGTAAATAATTTTAAACTACAGGAAAACTGTATATGATTAAACAAGTACACAATATTTTTTTAAATAAATAATATTTTTTATATAAAAGTATTTTTATTATTTATTTTTAAAATAAAAAAGGATTTTGAACCATTTATCTTCTTTTTTACCTATTTTTTCAATTTTATTTATTTTAAGTAAAAATTTGTTAATAAAAATTCCGTGCTTAAACAGTTTCAACAAGTAAATAGACTGGTTTGAATGACTCAATATTATTACCACCGACTCTGCGGCACTGACGAGAGAGGTCCTATCGCTCAAGTTCAGACAGTGGCAGATTTTCGTTTCTGGCGGTTACAGCTATTAACGTAAAATTTCAATAAGAAACAAAACCATTGATTTTGTGAAAGAATATGTTTATCTCTGTTAAAGTATAACAATAAATAATAATAATAATAATAATAATAATAATAATAATAATAATAATAATAATGATAATAATGAAATTAAGAAAGAAATAAGACTAGCTTGATGAATATTTTGTTCCTTGGAGTTTATTTTTGTGGAGTAAAATATAAACAGAAAGTTAAAATTCCAGCTCTTAAAGAGCTGTGTATTTCCAGTGTTATTATATGGAGTACTGGCATGGATTTTAACTCAACAAGATATGAAATCTCTAAGAGTATGTCAAAGAAACATGGAGAGGACTATACTGCACATCAGACTTAAGGGTTAAGTAAAGAACGAAGAAATTGGTAAACGGAGCGGTTTAAAGGATGTAGCAGCAAGGGCCCAACAACTAAAATAGAAATGGGGTGGTTACGTGGAGAGATAAAAAGATGACTGATGGATGTACATGTTAACAATCTCGGACCCAAGTCAGGGAAAAGTAATCAGAGGACGTTCTGAACAAAGATGTTCCGATGTCATAAAGAATGTTTATGGCAACATATGGTGAAGAATAGCAAGGAACAGAGAAACAGAGAAGACTCAAGAGAAACATATGACAATCAACATTAGTGAATGGAAGTGAAATATGTAAATCAGTGCTTGTAAATAGTTGAAGTGTAATGTTAGCGTAAAAACTAAAAATCTCTGAAGGACTGGCTTAAGAGTTATGCAGAACCCCCCCTGTGTTCTGACAGGAGGCCCTTGCCCTTTCAGGGATTCAATAGGCTCACATCATCATCATCAGTTTGCTCATTTGGTGTGACGTACGTGGTTCATTGCAAGGAGACCCAACATTGTGACCGGGAGCGGTAGCTCAGTGCATCAACTGATGTCACAGCAGCGCCTCTGACCGGGAGGTCCTAGGTTCCCACTCTCCACGGCGGCAGGATTTTCGACACTAGCTTTTCAGCTAGGTCGAATTCAGTCGCTGTCTGGAGTAGAATTGTAATGGCCGGCTACTCTGATCGGTAGTTTACCGTGGTTTCTCCGATCGACATCAGGCGAATGCCGGAGCAGTACCCTGACAAACGGGCTACGAACCGATCGCGATCTATCCTTCCTCTTCATTGTCCTATCCACACTCACACTAGCATGCACTACACTACCACATATCCCGGGAGACCGGTTAGGGGGAAACCCCTCTAACCGACGGTAAGTCGGTGCCGGATCTCGCCATCCAGCGGGGGAAGTTCACCGCCATCACCCGAGGGAAAAAACATACACAACACTGACGGGAATAATGACCAAAGCAGTTGACGCGCCCGGAAACACGAAAAAATGAACCAATCAATCAACCCAACATTGGATCCCGGCCTTAGAGGACACCCCAGTCCTAGGTACGAACGTATTGTAGTACGAACGTATCTGAACCACCCGCCTGACAGTGAGGATCTGTCCGTGAGCTGTGAGGAGTGAGAGGGCACGTGCGAGCCGTGCCGTGAGATTGTGTTCCTGCGATTGACCGCGCAACGCACTACTATCGGCATTGGCAGAGCGAGCTACGCCGCGACGTGACGTGCGGATGAGAGAGTCCACGTCGACGGTAACACCTACGTGTTGCTGATCCAAACAGTTTATCAGACCCACTACCGGTTTAGATGTTTAGATATTTATTTAGTCAAAAATAGTCAAAAACTGTAAATGACGTATCGGGGAGAAAATCATCTGCGCACGCTTCCTTGAGTTTCAGAATCCCTTCCCAGCAATTTAATTATTAATAGTTGAAAGATGAAAAAATAGTAGTAGTAGTAATAACAATAATAATAATAACAATAATAATAATAGTAATAGTAATAATAATAATAATAATAATAATAATAATAATAATAATAATAATAATAATAATAATAAATTTAAAAAAGCGAGAGATTAACATTTCAAAACCTAAATATTTTCGTTTCCGAGTTACAGAAAACTTATTTGTAACGGTAAATGAACTGCAGATTTAATTTTTCTGTATTGCTAATAAAATAGAAACTCACCCTAAGGTCTACTACCACTACAAGCAAAAGGAAAGCTTAACAAAACGTGTGCATAGTGAAGCTACATTTACGTCCAGAAGAAAATCAAGGGGCCATCTCAGTATTTGCTCAATGGATCAGGGAAAGTGGACAAAAACCCGATCAGGTTGGGGGTCATTGACCCGGAAGATGAAGTACATTACTATAAATATATATACTTTATAAATAGATCACCTT
Source organism: Teleogryllus occipitalis (assembly GCA_011170035.1). NCBI lineage: Eukaryota > Metazoa > Arthropoda > Insecta > Orthoptera > Gryllidae > Teleogryllus > Teleogryllus occipitalis. The sequence goes on along the minus strand of BLKR01009080.1, from coordinate 107,070 downwards.
TTAGGAGCCATCAAAAAACACGTTCATTAAAATATCCTCTTCTGAAACACGAAACTCTTATGGAGATGGGCGTTCCATTGGATAATAGTAAATAACTTTATTAAAAATTAAAATGAAAATACATTCTATATTAACTTTAATATTTATTAGGAGTTTTTTATTAATTACTATTCATTTTTATCAAAAATTTATGAAACGTAAATTTTGTATTTTAAGATTTAAAGTCTCATAATGAAACGGAAGACTGTTTAAATTTTATTTAACACAAAGCGAGAAATACTAATAAAAAATGTGACAATGTTTCCTTTTGATTAAGCCCATCTTTCGCTTTTGTCACATTGTTGGAACCACTTGCTCTGTTCTAAAAGGGAACCTAGTAGGGTTTTTTTATTACTTATTCTCGGCCTATTTACATGCTCTTTACAATTGCTGATTTTGGGGCAAAATGCCAATACTCTTAGCGATTTCCAATCTTGAAAATTTAAATAGTGTATCACGAATTCTTTAAATAAGAAGTCGTTTTTTTGTATTATTTCATTATTATAAGATATTGATTTTTCTACTATTAAATATTTCATTAATTCAATTGACATCTACAGTGAGTTGCATAAATAACATTAAAATACAATGACTTGCGCAATTGGTATAAACGAAATATATTATAAGATATGTACGATATAATATTAGTTAATAGTGAATATTTTGGAAAATATATTGAATTATTAGTAGTGTTATGTCAAAAATATTCCCAGGGATGAAGCATAGTCTTCAATGGATCCAATATTTAACAAATAAATATAACAAGATGCATCGTGGGAGTATACAAAAATTTAAATTTCAAGTATTCAAATTTCTACAACTACGAGTTAAAATTTGCGCCATTATTTCCCATCATCACGCAATCTAGCAGCAGTTTAAAAAAGTACAAAATCAATTGCCACAAGTACAGAAATATGGGAACAAAATATTCGTAATTTTACTTACCTATCTTTGTAATTATTATTATTAATTATTGTTATTATTAATTATTATTATCAGTGCATTCTTCTTAAAGGAAACCAAAATAACCATTTGAAGAATGTCAAGGAAATAAACGCGAAAAAGAGGTACTATATTCAAATTATTTATTTATTAAATGTAATATTTTACATCATTTTTCTTTCTTTCATTTACGCCTTCATTCTTGTATCTCATTTTAATAAATGAGACGTTGCATCAATGATAGTTTAAAGCCACACAACCATGAAATTTGGGATGAGACAGTAGTTCAATTGTTGGTTACTAGAGGACTCTATTGAGACTTAATATGCTGCCATATGGTAGCGGAATGTAGACTTATAGGGGAATGTTGTTATCCATTTGTCTCGTTGATCCTGTTTTTGTTGTTTTCACCAGAAACAGTCGCAAGCAACAAATAAAACTGCAGTAAGAAGGAAGATTAATAAGTTAGTCGTCTATTAAATTGTACTTTGTAGTTATCAAAATGAAGGGAAATGATTTTAAAGATATCTAATGCTGAAAAACTGGTAATTTGTAAACGATATTAAAAATAATTGACTTTTACATTTACATTTCATTTATAAATGTCTTCATAAATGTTCGAGTTTTTCTAAAATATTAAATATTTAATCAATTATGTTCCATGTATAAAACAGATTTTTTAACCGTGAAATAAATCGTATTTTTTAAGATAGTGTCTCAAGACCGTCTACACATATTAATATTACATTTGTCGTAACTTAGAAGTTAATTTCTTATTTTTATTTCGACCTATTTAAATGTTTAAAAGTTTGCAAATTTTAGAGATTTTTCAGCAAAACTTATCAGTGGTATCACATTGCTAAAATCTCTATGGTTAAGTTACCAAAGTTACTAGACCTTTCAAAAATAATGCTAGTTTTTTTTTTTTTTTTTTTTTTTTGCATTTGGTAAAATTTGATTGAATGGAAAGTAGATATATGTAGGGCATATGTTGCGACATGTGTGGGATAGCGATAGGATAAGGAGGTTTAATGACAGAAATATATTGTTGCAATGTCTCTATGCTCAGTAAAATTGTATTAAAGTCGGGAAATAATATATTACAAATAACAGAGATGCATTGCAATATGCATAAGATGGACATTACCTAATGACATTGTAGTTTCGTACTACATACGCATTCATGTATTCATGCGATGTAAGTATATTAAATGCAATTATTGTAACAGTTGAGATTTATTCATGTTTGTTTCTTTTGAAGAAGTAAGAAAGTGCTACTGCGCCTGACTATCAAAATAATAACATAGATGCACCGCAGGCGCTTAGTTTGAATTTGTGTGGGTTTTGTCAAGTTTTGGCTGACGTGAGGGCAGAAATTTCAATATTATAATATTGTGTAACTCTTTTCAATAATGAGAGAACGCATGTGTTGTTGTAGCACCTACTGTTTCCTTTCATACGCTCCCATCCCAGTGGAAGAATATTACAATATTGTTCCAGGAGGGTAGTGTAGTGCAGTCACTTTTTGACTCAGAATAACATAGACTATTGCTTGGTGAAAACTTAAAAAATAAAATCATTGATCAATGTTATGCAATGAAATTCTTTCGTTTTCGTACTCAATATTCAAAATTGGAAAGTAAAGTAAAAAGTGCAGTAAACGATTTGTGGTAAAAGTATTAGTAATCTAATAGGTCAATGACAATGTTAAAAAGTTGGCATAATGACAATTTTTCTTTTACTGTCGTTTCCACTGTAGCATATTATTTGTTGAAGGGAATAAAATTTCTAACGTGTTGTTAATTTCACAAATTGAAACTTTTTTTTCTTCTAGAAATTGGCGATTTCAATTCTCCTGTGTAGTAAATTGATATTGCATATGAGCATACAATAACCAGTACTAACTTCATAACTCTAATTACTTGTGCCAAAATTTGCTACAGACTAAATATAATGTTGCATATTTTGTCTTTTTATTGAACTAAGCATTTTCTCATTCAACAAACTACTTTTTTAATTACGATATTGTGATTATGAGTACACTAACATGAACTGTTCAGAAATAGTCTGGAAGTATTCAATGATAAGGGTTTCAATAATAGTCTGAATACAATATATATTTTATTTAAGACACTTGTATATTAAGAAAATTTTATACATTTTGGTAATTATTAATGAAATCAAATGTTTATGTAATTTACAAAAAGAAAAATTGACACTCAATAATAGATTTTACATAGGTTTTTTGCCATTTAAATATTTATAAATGGCAATTCACTAACCTAAGAACAGTATTATTTCTTATGAAATTAAATATTTAAAATAACACAATGGATTCATTAGTCTCATTAGTATATGACTGCATATATTTGACGAATCTAAACTGGACTTTTTATATTTCAATGGAGAGGAGGAAAGAGTTGAAGGTTCAATTGTTTTGGGAGCTGGAGTAGGTAGTTGCGTTACAAAAGATATGTTAGATATTTTGGCTGGAGCAACTGTCGAGTTAATGTTGAAGTCATGTTCAGTGGAATTCATATCGAGGATTTTCGAAGACAACTGAGACGGCATGGAAGAATGAAAGGTAGATGTTGGATCATGATCAACTGATGTAGAGTTCATGACAGTCACAATATTGTTTTGGTCATGATCAACATCGCTATCGACATCATTGTCACCATCATCTGATGATGAAGCATTTTGAACCAAGAGATGGACGGAAGTTTCGGGTGCATTATCAAAAGGTTGGATGGAGGTTGCTTTATCATTTTCAATGAAAGGAAGAGGGATAAATTCAAAAGAGCAAGCCGGATCAAGCTGTTCATTTGCAGTTTGACCATCAGAAGAAGGTGTCGGTGTAACATCATAAAAGAAAGGAGTAAGGTCAACTGCAAAAGTTTCACCTTTATCAGGTGTCAAAGAATCTCCATCTGAAGACTTCCTGCGAGCAGAAAGTGCTGAGTTCTCATCACCAGATGAGTATTTAAGATCATTTGTAGAAGTAGAAATGAACTTAACAGAAGATGAGTCTTCACTAGAAAAACCGAGACCAACAATTGAAACGTGTGTGCCACTAGACGACAGGGTATCATCTACAGATTTGCGAATTTCCTGAGATGTAGGTATTTCAGTGGTAGATTGTGTTGAGTCCGAGGCGGAGTGTAAATTAGGGGCAGAAGATACGCCAAACTCAGAGACAATAGGGAGGTTGGTCTTATGGAGATCAAAGTGAGTTTCATGAGTAGATGTAGGTTCAAAAATGGAATGCTGCTCTGTAGAAGATATAGTATCATCCATCATCAGAGGGCTATCAATTACAGTTTCATAATCAGTAGAATGGACAGAGTCGTCAGAACCAAATGTCTTGTGTTGATTCCAGTTTTTATCATGAGAAAGAGAATCAGAATTACCGTGAGTGGAAGTTGATGACTGAAGCGCAACATCATTGGTAGCGTTTAGAGTTGGAACGGTGGTTTCGTGAGAATCTCCGTCTGATAAGATGTACACCTTGACAGATTTCGTTGACGAGAAGAACTTGTCTCTAAAAAGGTAACGTATAAATGGGAGAATAGTCATAAGAGACTTAAGTTCTTGGTCATCAAGTGGGTGCTGTGTTGTGACGATCGGCATACTTTTTTTATGTTTCGTCTTTGCAGGGTATTCCAATGCGTCCAACATAACGCTAGTGCTTGCGTATTCTTGGTCATCAAGTAGATGAGCGGTCTTATAGTCTGATGGACCCTTTATCCAGTTTTGAGGAGAGTAGTGTTCCTTTGCAAACATACTCTCAGTACCAAGTTGAAACAGTTCATCGTAAGAAGAAGGTAGTTGATCCTTTGGAAACGTCTCGTCCACGTTACCATGTAGCAGTTCATCAACGGAAGGAGGTTGTGGAGAAATCACTGAATCCAAAAGTAAGTGCCCCGAGTCTTGATGGTTGGGTTGTTTCGCAGAGAATACATCTTCTGTAAACTCGCGATCTAGATGCTCATCATCGTGCGGTTTATTTGCTTCCTTAACCTCGCAGACGCCGTTGGGTCCACACCAGAGACCTGGTCCACATTGCCAATGGTTTCCTTCCAGGTCCCTGCAGTCAGCGCCAATATCTGCACAGATAGAACCCGCTTATAGTAATTCGTTTAATAACTTTAAAAAAGTTTAATAAGCTCTATTATATGTATTTGTTTTATAACTTTTTATGATCTTTTAAGCTGTTTTACGACTTTGGTAACATAAAGCCAAAATTTAGATACATCTTACTTACGTAAGAAGTGCCATTAGAACATAAGTGTGCTAATAGCACATGACACACAATTAAATATTATCAACGTCAGTGATCATTTTCGCACGTCGAGCAGTAAAATTTAAACAATAATTAAAGTACTTCATTGTAATATTCACAAATGGAATAAAAGGTATGACGTTCATAATCGTAAAGATAATATCATTTAATACCGAATTATCGTATGAAGAAGGTAGTTGAATCACAATATAATACAAATATCGTATCACAATCATAAGGATTTGTTACCAAATTCGACTTAACGGTCACGTTTAATAATTTTCCAATATTGTATTTTAAGAACTAGTCTCAAGATATTTGTTTCGTAAATAACTATTATAAGCTTTATAACTTGAATATCGCGTCGTCCAAAACGACTGTTACAACTCAAGAAAATCTGAAACATTTGAAATGTGCAGTAACATTACACAATTGTTGTGTAGTAAGATTATTTGAACTTTGTTCATGTTAGATCATTGATCGACCCGTCTTGAGGTGTACAATGGGGGAAGCAAACTGTTTTTTTTCTAACTGATCGAAATATGCCGAAAAATAATTATTATAATGTTTGTTGACAAAGAAAAGTCAGATTTTCCTTCGTCATTATTCTTCCATATTTCAACGAACCAACTGGAAAAAATTAGTTTGGTCAATAACAAAGAATATTCGATTAATGTTGACGAACCTACCTAAATATATTTTTCCATGCTTGTGGTGTGAGTGCACTGAGTTGACGAAGGGAAACAATAGAAGTATTAACGACAGCACCACTTTCTGAAAACAAGAAAAAGTCAACATAATAATAATAATAATAATAATAATAATAATAATAATAATAATAATAATAATAATAATTTCATTTGTAAAGAGATTTTACGAACATTTTTACGTCTAAAAAATCCACTACAAACGTTCAACGCACAAATATTTCTTAAATAACACGAAGAAAATGACTCATTCCTCAGGAAACTGCACGATTCCTCATTCATTACTCATTCTTTAGGAAACTGCAAGCTCAAGTTTCAGTTCAGAAATGTTCATTACTCATAGAAATGATTCTTTCTAATCATAAATGCTTATAATGAACGGAAACTTCCATGAAATCTAGTGTGATAAAGTATTTTATTTGAAATTTATTCACGATGTTTCATAAAGTCAACCACAAAATGTTTAAAATATTGTTGATTATATTCACAATTTATCATTAACTGGATAAACCTAGAAATTTAACATACAAACGCCTTTTATTAATTTATACGAAATTTATATTTACTTGGAGTGCAGATGTCATAAATCCCATCGGTTTTATTCCATCACTACCATTTGTTTCAGAACGCTCTATGGTATTTTCAGCTATTCGAAATTTCCCTTTTGAAGTTATTAAGGGTATCTGACAAAATGAAACAAACTGGAAAATATTGCTTATAATGTTTACTTCACAAACCATTACACATATTCTTCGTACATTATAACTTTACTCAAGTCTTTTTGTTTTCAGTGTGAAGCTATGAGTCCTCTTCCACGTATGTATGCCCTGTGGTGTGTCTCGGTGTACTAGTCTTTATTTATTTATTTTATTTATTTTACGTCAAAAAACAGTTAAAACTGCGTATGACATGCTATGGGAAAAACTGAATTGTGTGCACATTTTCAAAATTCTGTGATCCCTACACTAAGTCATATACTACTTAAATTTTGAAAACAGGAAAAAAAGAAAAGAAAAAAAATACCTCCCATGTAATAAAATCTATTTTCAAGGATAAAGAAGCAATAAATTTTGGCTCTTATCCATGTTGTCCTTCGGAATAATACTTCCTGCCGCGACAACATGGAAACGATAATTTGAATAATTGTATTTCCCACTGAATTCTAGAAGACGTGCACAGAAAATGAAGTTACATTTATGTCCAGAAGCAAAACAAGGGGCCATCTCAGCATTTGCTCAATGGATCAGGGAAACTGGACGAAAAACCTGATCGAGATGGGGGTCATTGACCCGGAGGCTGTAGTATAATACTTGTTACAGGTTGTTTATACACATTTATACAGTCCAAATTGTGTCTCAGCAATTTTACGTTTCATCGTCCCTAATATCTCTTTCCCGTCTTTATAATATCTAGGTGGAATCGTTCTTCTTGCTTCTCGTCATCGGACCAAGATTTTCAGAAAAGAAATCGAAATGTGCGTACAAAAAGTTAATCTTCAAGCTCATCAAACACCCCAAGATTTTGAAGAACTTCAGCGTCTTATTAACTATCATAGCATATCACATTCGGGGAGCCCTTTCATGTTTAAAGCTTTCCTTTCTTGCATACTACATACGTAGTACAGAGGCAAGTATTTATTTATGCTGCGCAAGATCGTAGGAAAAATAAATTTCAAACACATTACAATTGCCTGGTTTGTCGAACACATGAAAAAGTACCAGTAGAATTACATAAAAATTTTATTCATAGCCATAATTTCAGTCATAATTTAATTATCAACAATCTTGTAAATCATGTCAGTAACTAAGGGCATGTTATAATGCACACATAAATGATAATTTTAATGTTATTAAATTAAAACAAGTCAAGGTTTATGAACATTAAAATCAAGTACAAAAAATTAGTTTCAATATTATTTACAAAGATCTTTCATCAAAACGCAATTTTTCGACTTATATGTTACTGACTGAGAATTTTGAGATTTGGCATTTTTTGTTTCGTTTTCTAATTTTTAACATTAAGCGAGATTTTATATTCGTATACATTTTAAGAATGTTGGATTAAAAACATTCATAACATTACTCGTTAAAAAGAATCCTCGAGAAGTAAATTACTCCAGGATGTAAGACCGCCATTTCATCCTTTTTTCAGCAAAAGTTAATACTAAGATACCATTATTACTATGGCATTACTGCTCCTAATATAACTCAGTCAACCCCAAATACTTAATGTCAAAATAAATAATGCAATGAATATCATAAAATATTGATGTGTAATAAAACATTGTAAAGTAACGTGTCATGAAAAGAAAGTATCAAAATAAATAATATTTCGTTTTACCTAGATGACACATTGCACTTTCTGGTGAAAGACAAATGTACTAAGTAAACATATTCAATTTAATGCCAATAATCGGCAAAATACGTTAAATTAACTCACGAATAAACACATAAACTGAGACCGAAATTGAGTATTTCACATAGAAAAACACTTTAAAAAAGTTTTGTTCATGCTTCATGTTCATGCTTCTAGGAAAAGAATTGCTTCTTTGTTTCAGTGTTCTTATAACTTCATAGTAGCTACATTAGTGTTTTATGTAAACTATTTTGACAATACATTTTAGTTCACTTATAGAACTCAAAAACACTGAAATTCAGTACGTGATGTTAGAGAGGACCTTTAAGATAAACTGGACGATAAATTCGATAGAGTTGGGTGTCAAGAACATAAAAAGTGTACAACAGTGGTATATGTTAGAGGCATTGGTAGTAATAAATGAATAAATAAAACTGTTGTAATGAATAAATACTATTATTATAAAATATTCAGTTTTTAATTTTTTAATACACAGGACACACTCTAATTTTATAAAATGTTATGCAGTTGATAATATTTCAATTGGCTTTTGAAATGTGTCTAATGACTTCAGGTGTTTAATGTTTTTTATAAAATTATAAAATAACATTCAAGTATAATTTGGAGTTTTCAGTAGTATGTATTTACACTGTCAATGATGAGAATGTTGGATTGGGTGCTTCAAGTGTGTTTTTTGAGCTATGAGAAGACGATACCAATAGCTTATCATATTCCCCAAGAGGCCCTTTTAAGCAAGCAAAACAATGAGTTAGCTGAGTACTTACTTTAAAGCTTCTGGTGCTCATTCTGCAACGCTCCGTGGACAACTGAGTGCTACTCGGCGTGTTTCAAATTTATGCTTCCTTCGCGAAGTGACTGATGAGCACGTACGGCACGGAGTATCTACAATGAAAGACGTCACGTTTGTGCGTCATTCTTCGAGGTTCTTCGGAAGTTCTTCGGGCATCTCCGCTTTTGGATACAAATTTTACTTCTCAAAGAAATTCAATACCCGAGGTATTTTATTCCTCGCAACTCCAGTAATCCGGAAGCGATGGAATTCTACTCAAATGAAAGTACAAACATAAATTAACATTGTGAGAAAATTAAAGCAAAGAATCGCAGGTTTATATCTACATTGCCGAAGGTGCTTAAATTTCCACGAAATATTTAATGGCACACAATATTCCATCCAATCTGTCCATTGTGTTTGTTTACATGACAGATGTTATCGCATGATTCTTTAACATTTCTGTTCATATAATAATGTATTAACTCACGATAATATTTAGCACGCATTTTGATGGCAAAACAATATATTCATTAATGAGTATTGCCGACACTCGATGATTATATTATGTTCCCACCCATCCTGTACCAGCTACTATTCATTACAATATGAAAGTACCTCTTTAAGAGGAGAGAACGTTCCAAAACTTCAAGGTACGGAGCAAACCTTTATAATGATGAACAATGCCACAATTTATATTACTGCCACATCTGTATGCAGAAGACTTCGTAAGTTTGGGTCTACGACATATACCCCACTAGATTTACAAAAACAATCAACAGAAATATGCCCAAATCATGGACAAATTAAGGTTGAGCATTGGTAAGTCATTACTACAAGTGATTTCTGTTAGGTCTCGTAAACTGCTACAGTTGTAAATTTTAATGGTCCTATGATCACAAGTCACTTTGCAATGTTTTCCATGAAAAGCCGTTTTTTTAGAAAAGGCTTTTATTTAATACGTTCAATTACGTAATAATTTTATTTAATCGTTTCTCGAAGTAAATTACTAGGGGTATTGGATGACATGCGTTTCACTTTGAGTAGACCTGAAAAAGAAATTCATCTCACGAAACACAGAAAAATCCTGACCAATTGTGGTGTGGATCGTAATTTCTTTAAAAGGTACAGACAAGTTGCAGATTGTTAACGGGATATTGGAGAAATTACAATGCATTGAAATATTTGAAAACTACTTAATTCAGCTCATTAATAAGCGATTTTCAAAGAATTGAGGTTCTTACTTGCTATTCAAAGTTGTATTCAATGTTGAAAAAAATGTAATTAATCACCTAAAGTGCATTGTTAAAGTGCAGAAATTGCATGGGAACTGTCCTAAAATGAGTTATATTGATAATACGTGACAATATGTGACATTTTTATTAGTTAGTATTGCTGTACAACTAAACAATAGCTCGTGAAGAGATGATTTGAAGTACGGTATAATGGCGAAAGACTTTTCGAAGTAGTGACACGAGACAATTAATCTACACTGCGGTGAATACAAGCCCTCCAACACACCAAACGATGACCAGCAAATTATGAAATTATTTACATGCTTTCAAATATCTGCGAGAGGTACCTTTAATTGTTTCAGTAATAACAAATATGAAGTATTAATCTTTATTTCATAAATAAACTCAAATATATCAAAAGAAACAAAAATTCATTAGTTTGTTACTTGTGTATTCCTATTTCCCTATGTATCTACCATTATCATCATCAATAATATTGAAACATCTAAGAGAAATAAAATATTTTTAAATAAACTTAATGTAGTTATATGATGTTCAACGGTTTTTGTAGCTACTCGATCTCTCGCACTTGTCCGCCGAACCTGTATGGGCTATGTCGGAATGATATTTGATTCGCGAGATGTGGCTAACTATAACTTTTTTACTTTAATAAACATAGAGAAAAATTCTTCAGATAGCATTCATTTTCAAATAAAATCGACTGCAAGTGTAAGTGGTTGTATTATAAAATAGGAAAGCCATACTAACAACATACGTAGGTCTACTAAAACTATTAGTTTTCAATAATACATTTCTTACCTGCTATTTCAAAACTTTTTTGACATGTTAATCTAAAAAATTAATATTCATAAAGGGTACCTCCAGATAAGAGTTCCCATAAAGCAAATGACGTATGAGGGGTTAAATTATAATTCTAACATAAAAATATTTTTTTAAAGGTTTCTTAACCCCCATTCCATCACCCACACCATCTACAACAAAAAACGTGTTTTTTTAATTTTAATTTTTTGGCAACTGAACACTATTTTATCTGACTGAAAAATATGATAAATAAGAAAACAATGTATACTATCAGAAAAATATTTTTTGACATTTTTTCAGACCCAAATTCAAAAAATATTTTTGAAAAAATAACAAAAAATAATTTTTATTGCGTCTTAGAATCAAGGAACAAGCTCGAAAGAATCTCAAACGTTTCTCTTAAAACAAACATTGTTGTGAATTTTTTTCAGATTTTTTCGATCGGTGGGCTGCAATTAAAAAATAAAAACTATTTTCCCTGCTTTAAATCACATTGACTTTAAATATACTATGAAAATGACTGCAACAGTTCTGTGCATTTGTTTTAGTGTTTATTATACATTTGTATATATTGTTGTAGCACCCAGTAATATTTTGGTTTTGGAATTTAGTTACAAACCAACATTTTTTATTCTTTCTATTCCTTTGTATAAGTATATCATACGCTATGGAAAGACTAGTTTTTAGCAGTTTACAAGAATCCATCGACATAAAACCTTGAAAATGTGATACTGGTGGATAAATAATTACACCCTAACCTCCATCGAAAAGATTTCAGAAGAAACAAATAAACGTTTTCAGATTATAACACAAAAAAGATTATTGTAACACACATATAATCGCGATTATAATCACGAATAACTCGGAAACACGTAGGTCTCCTAAGCCTTTTATACAAGGTTTGCGTGTCTCATGGGGACACTACGTTTTTTTAGGACGAGTAAATTCTGAAGAAGTGTTTATGAGGACGGGTAGATGACAAATGATGAGGTACAGTTCGGGTGTAGGAGAAGGACAGATGGGTGACATGGGGAAATCAAGGGAAAAGGTTCGATTCGGATTATATTCTTAGGCGGTATTCCAGAAAATACGACTTCGTCCTTTTTGACAATTCCGCATATTTAATTATTTTCGGTGCCCCCTCTCCACAACATGGGTAGACGGAAATGAGAACACGAAATCAACGTAAAATTAAATTGAAGGAAAGTACCGAAATGATCTTTCATGATAATATGGAAAGAACTATTTTATATTCTGTTAATTTTTATCTCAATGCTCATCAATATTGGAATTGGTTTTCTCCCACAGTACCGGATCTCTAATTCTGTAAAACAATTTCAGGAGATGACTGTTCGCACTTGAGTGATACATTAAATCAATTTTCAGTTTTCATACAATTATTTTTTACAAAAGAAAAAGTTTTCGCAGAGTTCGGATTGTATATTCTTATTTATACGTATACAAGAATAAATACTTAAGTAAGGGAAAAGACAACTTTTTTTCTAGTCTGAAACATCTACAGATGTGACAGCGTAGGCTTCTGCTGCTGGAGTCAGCAACTATTTAGCTGTCCGGAAGATGCCGCGTCCTACGCATAGTTACCGACGTTTCAGACGCCATTCCGTGACCTTACTCCTGGAGGAAGGTCGCAGGTGCCTAGAACGCGGCGTCTAGTTCTGTCGGAGAGTCAAGTTCTGAATTACAGAAGCCTTATTTTTTTAAATAATGACCCAGCAATAAAAATATGTGTATAAATTCACGTGTTCTGAAATGAATTAAGATTTTTTCGGGCGCGGGCCGATGTTCTAAGACATAGTAAACAAGTCGGGCAAATCCGGGTTCAACCTATGTCCCTCACTAATCCTTCAACTGTGATCGAATTATTTTGTCATAAACTGCCAAAAGCTATAGTCTTATAATTTGTAACTAAATTCTAAAACCAAAATATTACTGGGTACTACAACAATGTATACAAATGTATAATAAACACTAAAATAAATACACAGAACCGTGAAAGTTACTTTCAAAGTATATTTATGGTGAAGATGGTTTAAAGGCGGGAAAATGGTTTTTAATTTTTAACTGCAGCCCAGCGATCAAAAAAATCTGAAGAAACACTACAATTTTTGTTTTAAGAGAAATGTTTGAGATTTTTTCGAATCTGTTCCATGATTCTACGACATAAAAATTATTTTTTGTAATTTTGTTTTCAAAAATATTTTTTTGTTTGAATCTGTGCCTGAGATCATATCAAATAATATTTTTCTGATAGTATAAATTGTTTTTTTATTTATCATATTTTTCAGCCAGATAAAATAGTGTTAAGTTTCTGAAAAAAAATAAAAAAAACGTTTTTGGCTGTAGAAGGGTGTGGGTGGTGGGCCGGGGGCCTTTCAAAAAACCTTTCAAAAATATTATTTTTATGTTAGAAGTATAATGTACCACTCATACGTCATTTGATTTAGCGGAACTTTTTACCAAGAATTATAAAAGATGTGTTGCAATCTTTAATAGTGGATGGTTAAAAAATATCATTAGTGTTCTGTATCTGGAAAATAAATGTTTGTTGAGTTTCTAATTTAAACACATTCCAAACAATATTTATGAACAGAATTTATTGAACAGATTATGAGAAAGTTGATGTAGACAGAATGTGTAAACCATAGCTCATGTCATCATTAAAATTCTGCGACTACGGTCTTACAAAAATAAGTGAGTCAATATAAGATGAATTAACAGTCAAACGCGTGTTGATTGAAATCTTGAAACGCTTTCAACAATGAGTTTCTAATTGTGAAATCATATGCCCATTACGAGTAGAACTTATTTCATTGATTGAGGTTTCGGACGATCTTAAAAGTTTACATTTTCAAGAAGTTTCCGAATGGATAACTAAATTATTTCTGACGACATCCGTTGGATATGTTGTGCCAAACTGATTATCTGAGATTTGATTTATCTTTTATGCCAACTTTCAAGATAAATGCTATGATATTCACGCAAGATGTGATTGGTAAAAACTAATTATCACTCCTACAGCACAAAACGTATTTAAGTCTTCGTAACAACTTCGTTGCTTGAAATTTTACCAATGAATGAAAACAATGTGGATGATGGGAAAGCGTTTTGTGGAGACGTTTTGCGTGTTGTGGAAATAAAAATTTAGTTCTAACAGTAGGTGATTTACCTACGTAAATTCTTATGCTAGAAATCTGTTACACAAATATCTCTGTCAGCTCTTTTTCTACCTCACAATCAACATTAATTAAAGACTTTCTGAGTGGCGTCGTAGAGAGGCTATACAAATAACTCGCACACTTTATACTAACGAAAAGTACTGAAACAGATGAAAATGGACACTGGAAGAGGGAAATGGATACTCTACATCAGAATCATATTGCAAAGGTGGTAAAAATTTGAAAATGATTCTTAAAATTCTTTATTCTACTCATGGTTAATGATAAATTATTTTTTATAAATAATTAAATACCTTCAATCATTTTCACAACTTAAATTCATTAGTTTTTCGGTGTCCAAGAAAAGTGACACATCACAAAAATTGCCATTTCTAAGTCATGCGAAGAAATATATTCAGAAATTCGTATATTTTTACTAATAAGTATTTCATAAAAAAAAGTTTACGAAGCAGCCCAGACACACTATACTAAATCACTTTATGTTTGACAAGAAAGTAAGTGGCTTCGCTCAGATTAAAACTTTCTCCTGTAAAAATGTATATTTTTGATATGTCACTTCTCTGGCTCATCGATGAGTTGTGAGTTACATTTTTGTAATAAAAGTTTTACACATTGTTATGGGGGGGTAGGGATGTAGGAAAGGGAATGTGAGGAGGGGATTTTTTTAAAGTTCCACTTTCTTCCGAACGCATTAGTTACTTCTCCACCATTTAAAAATGTTACTTTTCTTCAATTGCCAGTTGGCTTTAACCGTATAGTATCAAGAATGATACACATTTTTACGATGTCTGGATTATAGAGCATTGCCAGAGCGAAATCACAAAAAAATATCTGAGTTCAATGTGAGCACAAAATGTGAATATTTCCAACCCATGGTTGATTTAATTTATTCAAGAAAACTAGAAAGAGGAGAGAACGCTTTGATAGTAATGAATGTCTCATATCCAAGATAGTTCATTCAACGTCTGGTAAATGCACGTGTGTCGGTCGATTCTGGGGATGGAACGTTTATAACGCGCATGCAGCTGTAGTTTCAGTATTAATCACGCTACTACATTTTATTAAGGAGCGCGGTTACTGTAGAAGTCAAGTACAGAAAGAAGAACCTCCTTGTCACCAAATCATGAACGGGGATTCATGAGTGTTGCCCCAAGAGCACCATGTATCACTCGCTCTCCTTGGTCAGTAGACATCAACAGCATTTCGTGCAAGAATCAAGTTCTCTTTCTCTGAGAGAGGTGCTTCTCTCCATCCCTCCAAGAATTTCATTCTCCTTGAAAACGCCACCTTTTCCTAGCCGTCATTCGTTAAGGAAGAGGCAGCGAAGGAAATTTAACAAAGAAGAGCTAAATTCTTGGTAATTTTTAACTAAATTTACTTAATACTTTCTGGTAACTTCCCTGCACATGAGTTTTTTCTAAATGACAGATCTATAGTATCTCGCAATGAACTTGTGACTTTTCGAAATGCCTGACAAAAAATTCGTCTGTTCTCTCCTCTTTGTAATCTTCATAACTAGGGGTACCGCGAGGAACCGGGGCTTGTTAAGTCTAAAAGTAGTAAATCTGTCACTGTCTCTTTGTTTTCATGGTGGCGCAGGTAGCAGTGGTGAAAGCTTTACATCCAACGTAATTCTACCGGACTTGCAAGCTGGGCTTGCCTCTGTATGGCCGTGGTAAAACCTTAAGGCTCATTCACAATGCAAACACAAACATAATCAAAACACACAGACATAAACATTAACATAAGGGATAGATTGAAGTTATTCACAATGTCGAGCATAAACGTAAGCAATATAAGAGTTTCTATTGGCTGTGAGACATTCGAATTTACTATTGGTTAGATGTGAGAATCGATTTAGAGATATCGACTGTGTGCATGACGGAAGGGGCTCTTGCCATGGATTGCGTTAGTTTGTCTATCGACTTACTTCGATATTCGATTTTGAGTTAACGTACTGTGATTGGTTCATTTCTTATTTCTGACATAAGCATAAGCATGGAAGCTTGAAGCTTGCAATCTATTAAGTTAACATCTTACGTGTTATGCTTATGCGAACACATTGCGAATGAGTCCTCCTATGGACGTAGTCCTAACTTTTATGTTAACGCCATGCTTATGTTTATGTTTACATTGTGAATGGTCCTTTAGTTTCGTGCATATAAGCACGTGCACTTCTGCGGCGGAGGGTGGCGGTGGCAGTGATGAGGGGGCGGCGGGGGAGGGGGCAAGCAATGCGGGGGGTGGGGGCGCGGGGGAAGGCGGGGGCGCGGGGGAAGGTGGGGCCGGTGGGGGTACCCGGGGAGGAAGCCAGGCTTGTACTCGCACTGCCCACGGGGTCCGCACTGCAGGCCAGGTCCACATCTCGCGTTGTTCGGGACGAAGAATCGGCACTGCTCGCCGCACTCTGCGAAAGAACAAGTCATCAGATTAGAGATGCGTTTCAGTAACATTACCCTTCAAAATATGACGTTTTGGGCACCTAAAACATTAAGGAATGATTAGAATTATATTTTTTAAATTCAGTCAGAAAACAAATTTGTAACATCTAAAATAACAAACAAAATTATTAATTCTTTAATTTTAGAAATTGTATGTTTTTGGCATCTAACCTAGGAGCCAACATTATTTACTTGGCCTTTTGTAATTTAGAAACGCGTTATTTAATTAATGACGCAGAAATCACATGAGTGGCAGACTGTACTGGAAGCATATAATATTAATCATTTTTATAATATTAACAAGCGGTTTATTAGCAAAATTATCGACGTTCTGCTTTATAGTTGTAGAATGTAGAAGTATCTTGGTAGGTGACATCGAATTAATTCCTTAAACAACTTCCATCCTAATTAGATTCCATTTTCGGTCAGTCAGAAACAAAGTAAATCGTTAATCAAATGGAATGAGTCTGTTTAGTTTCTAGTGGTAAAAATGAGAGTCAAAATTAAGAGCTGGGAACGCGGGTCCAAGTAAACATTCCCCAATATACAACTGATGTCGGTGACATGCTAGCTAAGCAACATCGACAACAATTTATTTATTTTACGTCAAAAAACAGTTGAAACTGCGTATGACGTGCTATGGGGAGAAGTGAATTCTGTGCACATTTTCAAAATTCTGTGATCCATACACTAAGTCATATACTACATGAATTTTGAAATTTAAATTTAAAAAAAGCTCTCATGTAATAAAATCTATTTTCAAGGATAAGCAATAAATTTTGGGCTCTTATCCATGATGTCCTTCGTCAAGGAATAATACTTTCTGCCGCAACAACATGGAAACGATAATTTGAATAACTATATTTCCCGATGAATTCTAGGAGACGTGCACAGATAATGAAGTTACATTTATGTCCAGAAGCAAAACAAGGGGCCATCTCAGCATTTGCTCAATGGATCAGGGAAACTGGACAAAAAACCTGATCGAGATGGGTTCAACAATCATAACAATAAACAAAATTGTTTTAATAAACAAAATGTTTGAAAACAACGTACCGAGTTCCACCAGACAGACGTCACAACATCCGCAGCGTATAGTACGACCGCTCGGGCAGTCTTCAGGGCAAATCCTTCTGCAACGTACTCTACTGCAATCTTTTCTCGGGAGACAAGGGATGATTCCTGGATGGAGTGGCCTAGGGACGATGACAGCATATTCCACATCTTCCTCGGCGTTTGCTACTGTGAGAAGTATTAGTAGCAATGCTGCTACCGCGTGTCCAAACTGAAATATGGAACCACAGTAATAGAATGGTGAGTTACTTTGGCTGTATTGAGGTGTACCAAACATACTGAAGGGAAATTTGATAAAAATGTATCCAATTAATAACTTATTTTAAGGCATTGTAACCCGAAAATGGCAATATACAAATTATATGATGCATTTAATATCAGGACACATAGTAGTCATATTGGACATGACGAAAATAAAAAGTAAATATGATAACTTGTATTTCAGGACTCAGGAGTCTTTGAGGTTAGAATAGACAGTAAATATTGGGAATTGAATACGTGTAGTGTGAACTAAACATGATTTGATTTGGGACGGACGTGGTTGTTTTTAAAATATACATTTTTATTAGGCAACGTCATGTGAAGGAATGAAAGAGAGATGTACTGCCAATGGTGACACGTTTTATTGCCAGTGTAGGCATCAGGACAGAATGAGTGACTGTCTGCAGACGGATCAGTGCCAATTAGTTATAAAAAGTTAGACAAGTGAAATGGAGCTAACATTTTTCTGAAGAACCTTGATTTTTAGGAATTATTCAGATTCGGAAAGTCACGCTTGGAGACGTTGTTCGGATTCGGAAGCAAATACTTGAAGACGGAGTTCAGATACGATGGGCGACGCTCGTAGGAAATATTCAGATTCAGACAAAAGAAACATGGTTAGAAGTTCAAACAATATTGCAGGGAAGTTTAGCCAACGCGAGTGTAAAAAAGCTACTCGATGTAGCAATGTGCATCCGAGACATTCATGGAAGTAACCAATTGTAAATATTTCGTTATATTATTAGGGTTAGGAAATTAATTTTGTTAATCCAATAACTTCATTAGCAATACAGGTAATTGATATTCAGATTAGAGGACGATAATTTTCAATCCGAACATTAAAATACAATAGTAGAATATTTCAGATTGACCACAAGATTCTCCGCTGAAATCTTCTCTTCAACAGCATCTTAGTTTACAAAATCTTCACAAATTGTTAGCATTGCGGAAAATGTCGAACAAATAAATTTAACAAGTCTCTGCAAAGAGAATATCAGATAGACATTACAAAAAACCCTATTAATAAATGAAATTAATATTTTGATCGAATATCATACCAGCAGCAATAAGAGCATAAAAGCAACATTTAAAATTAAGATGTCAAAGTTTTATTGACTAAATACTGAATTCAATAAACGATGTAAATATTTTTATTGCAAAAAAGGCTGATTTATTTAATAGTTAGACCCCGCGGATCAACCATTTTATTTTTGACAGAATATGTTTTCAGCGTATACGAAATCCATACGAGATGGAACGTCAATCCACCAAAGTTTATTCAACCATGTAAAAAATTTGAAGTCGAGCCATCGTAAAAATTAAATTGTTGAAAGTTTGAAATATTTTCAAACAAAATTAAGAAAGATTTTCAAATAGGCTGGCTCAGCATGTGAATGCTTGTGTCAATAAAATTAGGAAAACGTTTCAAAATGGCATTCCAAATGTGAGAATGCTTGTAATACAAAGCTACTCATATTAAATGCTTATACAAGAATGTTACAAAATGGCTTGCCCAACGTGGGGTAGATTCTATTAATAAATGTCGATATGAGAACGTTTCAATATTTCTCAGATGTTGTAGAGATTCTGTAAAAAGAAAACTAACCATAAAATGGATGAAGTTTGCTTTTGCATTACTATTTTAGCATCTTGTTGAATTGACTTACTACTTGTTTAGAAATGACTTGCAACCTATATTTTTCACAATTTTTTATTAAAATATTGTCATTTTCGATTTTCTAGTAAGTTTCGTTTCTATGAAAAATAGCTCTAAATTACTTTATCTCATGGGGAAAATATAATTTTAAATATTTGAATGGAGTCCTTGAAAACTTACTGAAAGAACGTCGACTTTTTTTCATAGAATTTTTTCATTTTGCAAAATAAAGTACGAATTTATTGACTTGTGGTAACATCCTTAACTTTATCTCATTCGTACTTCAAAGTATTATGTGTCTCTACATAAGTTTACAAGTATGAAAATAATGTGTTTTGGGATTATTGTCACAAAATGGGAATAGTCTTCAATTTTATATCACATTCATGCGATGCTTACATTTTATTTCACCATCTTTTTTACGACTCGAATGCCATAAAGAGATCAGGGGAGAAACAAAGTAATGACAATATTTCTTTATGATCATGAAGCTTTATTATTTTACTGAAGGTAATATTGTTCACAGTAATTCAATCATTTTCTATCTTGATTGCCGTTTTTGTTTCAGTTCGTGAAGCAAAATATTCCAATAAATATTTTTTATCGTTCGTAAAGTGAATCCGTCATCATAAAGCCGCGACCATCTTGTATGGAATCGCGTCTTACTCGCTATCGGTATCTTCGAATATATATTAACATCTCACACGATAAGGTACATGATTATTTTCACACTCCGTACATTCAAAAATCGTGTACCTCTGGTGCTGATCTGGTCTAGTGCGGAACAGGCCAAGATTCATGTATAGCCCAGAGGGTTGAAACATAATGGTAAAGACTCAGCAGATACACTCAACTGTTACAAATCAACAGTTAAGCGATAGTGCTGCTGCAACACCTTTGTCTTTGCGACATGTTGACTGGAAGAGGTCTGAGATTCGATCCCCAACGGTGGCTGATTTTCGTCATTAGCTACATAGCTGGGTCCAATTCAACCATCGCCTGGAGGACAACTCTAGCGGCCGGCTGCTCTGATCTGTACTTTTCCGTGATTTCTCCGACCAATACCAAGCGGACACGGGAGCTGTACTCTAACAAATGAGCCACGAACGGCGGGCTATCACTTCTTCCTAATCCAGTTCCCTTCTTTTTCTTTACCCCTACACTTACACTCAGTGCACTACCATATACGACAAACCTCGCTAGTCGACGTGTAAGTCGGCACCGGGTCTTTCGTTCAGAGAGAAACATCACTAGAGACCGTAAAAATAAGTAGTATAAAACATCGAAATAGGTACCTAAATATGTACTGAAAACAGTAAGAATATGTAATAAATATGTAGAATCGGGTATAATATGTAATATTAAAATATACTAATTATAAAACACATTTACATAATACAAAATCATATTTATAAAACACGTCCTAAACAAGTTTTAAAAATAATACGAACGTTTTAAAAATCATTTGTAGAGCACAAGTTGATGCACACTTTGCGCCTTTCAATTTTCACGTCAATAGTAAAAACTTCATCCAATGCTATCCCCGACTGTAGTTTAGCAGCCAGACTAGATACAATAGAAGCCATACAAACGGGCGGTTTTTACGACTAGCACACAATCACCGCAGCGTGCAGAATTCTCATCTAAGTTCTCGGAAATTCAGGTTAAAGGTTACGAAACGCGGCATTAGTAATACTTTTCACATCGAAATTCACCTAAAAGTGAAAATGTAGCGTAGAGCTGGCGTAGACAGCACGCAGAAAAAGTGAACGAAAAATGCTGATTTTTTTGAAACTATTTCTTTTCATAAAAAAGTAATACTCTTGAAGAAAATTGATAAAATAAAAAAAATATATTTTCAGTAAATAGAAATATATGTAAAATATATGATATAGACTTAAATATGTAAAAATATGTAACGAAAAGATTTGAAATTGTGTTAGGACGGCGACGATTCGCCGTGATTATATTTTTGAGAACTGTAAGTAGGAAGGCAAAAAATATGTAATTACAAAAATATCCGGTCTCTAAACATCACCACCTCCTAGTGTATATCATGCACCCCACTTGCAGGAATTACTACCATGACTGATGAAAAGCCTGGAACTGGTACGTTTAGCGTTTCGGGCTGTTATACCCAAGTTCGTGGGTTCAAACCCCATCGAAACAGTTGATTTTTAAGAGCGAAAAAATTCTTCGTAGGCCTCCCTTCTGAGGAGAAGTAAATCCGTCGGTCATATGTTGTCAATTTATAGCATATAAAAGATCCTGAAGCCTCTGAGCAAAATTCAGAAACGTCTTTTTCACTACTGGAGCGATACCTCCTTTCTCTGCCAGACGATGAAAGGAGTCTAGCGGAATTTCCGCGGAAGAGCACCATGGAAACTAAGGCATCATTGACTTGAACACGCATTCACCCACTGACTCAGTCTTTCCGTCGCTGCCCGCGCCCCTCTGCCGCTTACCTGGGCGCTGGAGAGTCGCATCGTGGCGTGGCGAGGAGCTGGCTGTGCACCTGCCGGTGGCCGGCGCCCGTCAGCGTTTTATTCGCCGCGCGCGCCCGTCCGCTGGCACGTGCTCACGTTCCCTATCGCCCGCGCGATAGGGCGCCACACGGACGCTCTCTTCGCCCAAACATCCCAAGCGGTCTGCACTGATACAGCAGCGAATGCAAGATAGTGTGCACAGTAATCCGAACAGAGATCATGAGAACGGTTGCTACAAGAGCCTTAATTCCAATCTAAAAGTACGTTCCCGGATTATTTTTCTGAGGAAGGTCGAGGAACACTGATATTTGTTGCAAGAATGATAAAGTGTGAACTATATATTGAAATACTCAAAAATAGGTTTGTAATGCTAGATCAGAAGAAAGTTAAATTTGTCTTTCAAGAGGATCTCAAGCCATGGTACACTTCACAAAAAATGCCATAATTTTTAAAATAAAGAAAATCACTGTTTATTGAAAGCGATCTGACAAATGGTGACATACGCGCGAATAATTCCCATTTCTTGTCTAATCTTATATTCTCTTAGTACTGTACAGTAGAAGCAATTCTCTCTCCTCTATAAAAGTCAACTATCGGTTCTACTCGTACAGTTGTGAGCACATTAATCTAGACAGGGATATATCAAAGAAACGTTTACTACAAGCGTCGAAATACTCAGTTAAAAGAATGCTTTGCAATTAATTTTTCTCAGGAAGGTCAAGAAATACAGATACCTGTTGAAGGACTGATAGAAAGTGAATTGTACATTTATTGAAGTAATGGAAAATAGACGGTTAACACTTCATGCTGATCCTAGATAGGGTGCGGTAGAATCCAACGTTGTGAAGGGATAATAACTTTTTGATTTATTGCGGAAGCACGTAACCAACCCAGCCCGAATCTACGACGCTTCTCCGTCTTAACACGGCATCACGACACACAAGGGACTAAACTTTAAGTAAAGAGTTACTGTTTCATCGTTATTAATTGAACCATTCCTAATTTGTGGAAAATGTTTCGGTTTTCAACACTTATCGGATTTTTATCTAACAATTCGAAACGCGTATTTGTTTCGTGAAAACTACGGCATCCTCTTAGAACCATCCTGCCCAGAAATCCCCAACTTTTTTATTTTCTCGCCTTATTATATTTACGTAGTATATAGAAAGTTTTATAATACTGCAGCGAAAATTGGCGGTTTTTCGGCAGAAAACCTCGTATTGTCGGTAACGAAAATCTGGATAATCTTTGTTCCTATACATTTTAAATTACTTCCCCTAACATGATATGTCATCAGAATCCATGTTTTGAGAGTTCTTACCAAAATACCAAAAACTCGATTGACGTCTGTTGTTGTCAGTGCCAGTGCTTAAACCGTTCAGACAATTTTCTCCAAAATTCATATTCCCTGATCGATCTGAATCAATTCGAGGGTCCTGAGAGTTTGAAGCGGATAATTTGATTTTTATGAGTACTTTACTTCACGCCTTCACAATATTTTCAAACTTTTCTCAAAAAAGCTTCAAAATTGTTTAACTAATTTTGTTCTAGAAAATTTAGGGACATATATGCTGAAAAATGGCGCAGATCTTGTTTTCGCTGAAATATCTAAAGTTTTGGAAAAATGTCAATATTCAAAATATTATCGGTGTCTTTCTACAACTAAAATGTTGTTGATAGAGATTTTTTCATGAATGATATCTATTGCAAAATACATCTTAGAATACAAACATGCACAATTTTTCAAAAATGTGAGTAGTTATATCCCTAATTTTGAAATAGTTAATTTTTAAACAATTACTATTCTTTAAGTGGCTCGAATTTTTTTCTTTATTTTTCCCTCTTATAGCAAAAGATAAAACTAAAAATAATGGTACCGGTCCGATTTTTAGCAAACTCTCTGTATTATCGAAAATTACAAGAAATTAACGTAGCAAAAATACAAAATTGATAAATAAAATCAGTTTTAAAAAAAATAGATCCTTAAATGAGGTCATGTACATTTTAAAAAAGAAACGAGTAGTTTTTGCATGATTTCTGCTGAAATCTAATGGGATTTATAAAACAAAAATCTCAAAAAATGGCCCTGGTTCAAATTTTTTCAATGGATAGAGTGAAGAACAATTAGAAAATGGCGGAAGTCGCATTTTCGTGGAACTTTGGAAGTTTCGAAAATTACATCAGTTGGAAATTATTTGAGGAATCATTGGTAAATACATGTACCCTGAATTCTTAAACACATAACATCTTCCCTTCAGTTATATTGCAATTAATTCTGAAATGCAACTTTCTCCCCTCGCCCATTCTCCATTGGTATTATCCGGATGACCGAATCGAATCTGTATTCGACTGTTAAAAGCACAGAGTGCGTCTGCCCAGCATCCAGAGGTACTGCATTGTCATAAGATATTGATTGATTGATTTTTTCGTGTTTCCGGGCGCGTCAACTGCTTCGGTCATTAGTCCCGTTAGTGTAGTGCATGTTTTTGTTTGTTTTTTCTCGGGAGATGGCGGATCTTCCCCCGTTGGATGGCGAGATCCGGCGCCGACCTACCGTCGGCTAGTGGGGTTTCCCCCTAACTAGGACTCTCCCACCAGCGGGGCACCGCCCCAGTCGGGACAAGCTCTAAGCTCCCGACCGGTCTCCCGGAATACGTGGTAGTGAAGTACATGTTAATGTAAGTGTGCTTGTAAGAGACAGGGTAAGGGACAGGACAAGGAAGAGGAAGGACAGATCGCGCGCGGTCCGTGGCCCGTTTGGTAGGGTACTGCTCCGGCATTCGCCTGGTGTTGATCGGAGAAACCACGGAAAACTACCGATCAGAGCAGCCGGTCGCTAGAAATCTCCTCCAGACAGCGACTGAATTCGACCTAGCTGAAAAGCTAGTGTTGCAAATCCTGCCGCCGTGGGGAGTGTAACCTAGGACCTCCCGGTCAGAGCCGCTGCAGTGATATGAGTTTGACATCAATTGATGCACTGAGCTACCGCTCCCGGTCATAATATATATTAAAAACAGTCAGTTTTGTCTAGGAGAATAGCTCGAGCCTTCGAGCTGGCAAGTCTGGCGGGCCTCTGTCTTCCAGGAAGTATTTGTTTCTTCGTCTGGCCAGCAGCCGCGTGTTTATTTTTATTCCCACAATTTGTCCGATACGTTTACGATCCTTTCGTGTGGCCAGGGCGGCGGCGAAGGCGGAGGCGGGCTCGTGCTTTTGTGGTATTTGTGCCTCCGCTCAGAGGTCACTGCCGCCTTCTCTTTGGAGATATTAAGATATCATGGTATGTATAATATGCCATGAATACTAAATCAGAGTCGTTTACTCCCTGTTCTCTTTCACTTCCACCTGAAACAAAAATAATCTGGGAAATTTCACAACGCGTTTGTTCTACAAATGATTCTGTCTTCAACGTGAATTAATGAGTTCCTTGTAGGTTATGTTGTAGTTAATGTTTTTCGTAGTTAATGCGAACTTTTTTTTGGAACCTCGCAATTTCTTTTAATGATAAGAACGGATAAGTACTTTATATATTTTTCTCTTATACAGTGCTTTTCGACTCCAATGCCCAATCAATCTTTAGAAATGTGTCATTAGAGATAATTTCTCTGAATTTTGCCGAACAACTTGATTTATATTACATCATACATTTTCGTTGTTTAACCCTCCAACCATATCTGCTATTTACTATCAAGTACTATACCTGGGATCTCTTTGGAACCCAAGCTTTACTGACATATAAGCGATAAACACGAATTTATACGGCAATATTCTGAGTTTAACTAATTGATTTTATTCAAGGATACAATTTATAAGTTATTTTCAATAATAAAATAAAAATAATTTTTTCATATTAAATATTTCATGTCTGAAATAACCTCTACCGAACGAAATCTCCATTTTTCATACGTAATGCTTTGGAAACATTTATAACAGTTTGTAAAAGTCATTTCAGGATCAATTAAATATTGAGACAACTAGTCTCCTTTTTTAACGTTCATGACCAGTTATTTCAAATGAGAATGGGAAAATAACGGATATTATTTTACGTATACGTTAGGTCAAACCGATCTCACGTAATGAAAAAATTAATAACCTTCTAATAAAATTTGGAAAATATGTAAATATGGTTTGGTACATGGTTAATAAGTGCACGAAGGCATATCTAGAAGACTGAAATTGTCCTGTAAATATTCAAAAAAATATTAATAAATTAATGATGGTGGGGTCCAAAAAGACACCAGATATGGTACGAGGGTTAAAAGCAAAGTTCAGGTGATCTTGCATAACTCCGAAACATTCCCCAAACATATGATTAATGTTCATTATGAAATATGAATAAAATAAGATCTTACTGAATCCCCGTTTTAAGGGATAGGCACTCCCACTCCGAGATACGAGTTATCAGGGCTTGTAGAATCACGAATCCCGCGTAGAAAATAATTTCACTGTTTTCCTTAATTGACTATTGATAATAAATGGACTCTCTTTAAGGCAACATTGTTTATTTGTATACATTTGACTTTTTTCGCGTTGTTTCTTGTTATGATCATGTTTATATAGCACTTTCTAAAATGAAATTAAATAAAAAGCTAACCCAAATCCAATTATAAATTTAACTTACTCCCATACGTAAAATAGAGAAACTTATATCAGGTTACAAAAAATCAATGTCAATCAAAATGCACATTTTAGGGAACTCGGACACAAAAAGTGTTTTCTAACAACATCTGTCATTCTGTCTTCTGTAATACTCACATAGTAATAATGGATAATGAAAAGGCTAATAATAATACACTTCCAAGTATATAACTACTAGAACTCTTTTCTTTGTATGAATCTTATGTCTCTCTTCGCCATGTCAAATCTTGTCATTTTACTCTACCTGACCAACAAAAATTTTAATATTTATAACAAGGAACCTCGGGTAAGGAAATCAAGCAAAACATTAATCTCAATTTAAAAGTATGTTTAAAAAAAATGATTGTTCAAATGTCGCTCTTTCTTAAGCTTGGGGCTGCATATCCCTAGAATTACTATTTCCTTTGTGTATATGTTGTTATTACAGTTTGATTAGTGTTTCCAAGCGCGTCAATTACTAAGGTCATTAGTCACGTAAATGTAGTGCAGGTTTTATAGCGGGAGGTGGCAGTGATCTACCCCCGCTAGATGACGATTTCCGGCGTTGACATATCCGACGGCTAGCGAGTTTCCCCAACCACGTATCTCTCACTAGCGGGGCACCAGCCCTGTCGGGCCAAAGGGTTACGACTCTGACTGATCTCCAAATAAGTGTGGTGCATGTACGTGTGTTTTTAAGTAAGGGGTGGACATAAGACAAGGAATAGGAAGGAAATACCATGCGCGGTCAGTGGCCCGTTTGTTAGGGTACTACTCTGGCATTTGACTGGTGTTGTTCGGATTAACTACGGAAAACTACCGATCAGAGCAGCCGGCCACTAGAATGATCCTCCAGGCACCGGCTGAATTCGACCTGGCTCTCTAGCTAGTGTCACAATCCGGTCACTTCTGGTCTAGAACCCTACGTATTTTACTCGAACTCTCTATAACCTCACAGTCGGGAGGTTTTAGGGGGCTGTACACTGCATTGACATCAGTCCTTAATTGTGCTTTGCAGTGACATCAATTGATACCCCGAGCCACCTCAACCTCTGTACACATTGTACAACGAGATCTTTTATAGCTTCACTACCACTTGATAGCTAGCTATCACGACATGCGTCCATCATATTGACATCTCACTCATTGCATGCAAATAGAGTCGGCTTCACCTCGGGTTCAACAGTGCCATTGACTCTTACCACAATCCCAAATGTGACGCTCACGTAAAGAAAAAGCCCGCTCGCAATTACAAGCGAGACGGAATCTCACGCCATGCAACGCGTGATCGTCGTTTAGAAAATATGCAAATAAAGCGACAAAACCTGCAGGAAACGGTGGGACAGGTTATTTAAATGAATGAGTTAAAACCATGAACTCTGTAACCCCGTATGTTGGCGAACCTAACACGTTTCATTAACATGCAACGAGATAATGAGTGTCAAATTTGGTTGAATTCCTAGTAGGTCCCCATCCCACGGAACAATAATTACCGAGACAATCTCGTTTGAATTAAATAACTCTGAGAACCGGAGTGACGTTTTACTAATGGGAGCGAGGAAAATGCGTTGTTAATTACTTTGGCGAATAAATACGTCTCCTCTGAGATTCAGCAAAGTGCCTTGGGGTCACACACCCACGGTAGTTTCCTGGGGCCAAAGGGGGAGGCACCGAAGTGCATACGTGACATTAATTGCGCCTGACAACTTGAAACAGGAGCCTCTCAACTTTTCTCATTTTATCCCCAAATTCACCGCTGACATTAAAGTGCACTGAGAACTCTGTGCGGGCGGTCGCATAATTTTCCTGTTTGCGTTGTTTTCAGTGGGCGATATAATTACACGTTGGCATTCATTTGCAGATTGTGAATTAAGGGTTTCATGTATCTTAATTTGTATGTAATTATCAAGAGAGTTTTTACATATTTTCGTAAGAAGTTGTTATAAGTAATCACTAGTATTTAGAATAATTCAAAGCCATCCTTTCGAAAGTGTGCAATTTTCATTTTCATAAAAAATATTATTTTGCGAGAAATTTTTAAGTAGTTCACCTTTTAAACTAATGACATTTTGAAACCTGACCTTTTATTTACAGTAATGACTGTGATATAAAATTTTGCTAATGAAACAAGTAATTATCGCTGAAAAGCATCGAGGTGGATTTTGACATGACATGACCAACTATTCCCTTATTAGTCGAGTCCGAATTATTATGTAAATAATACGTCTAGTTTTAGGGCAAATGCCTATTTAGTTTCCTCAGGAAATTGTGGAAAATAATTTCAAATGTTTATGGAAATATAGATCTACTGACAGCATCTAATAGTTCCTAAAATGTCCTAAAAGTGCGGTTAAAGCCTGTTTTAATATTTGTGTGTCTAAAACTGAAAACAAGTAATTTTGAAGAACTATCATATTTCATGATATGTAATGTGTAGACGCATAAAATAACATTTTATTCCATATAAAAATTTATTAATATTTGAAATAAAAGCGAAAAACTTTGAGGTTTCCTGCAGTACTAATTGTTACGCTGTGCATTTCAATATTACGATTCAGTTCGATGTTATAGTACTCTTTTTTAATGAGTACAAATGAATATCATTATCTCTGTTACTAACAGCATTGAATAATTCAATTGATTTTCAATCTACTAATAGAACTTTTTTATATGATTTATTACCGAAGCTTTGCGAAGCATTGTGAGTAATATTAATTGCACGACATAATTCAATAGTATGTCTCTGCCTGGTGTACCTTTCGTATGAAAGAATTAATCTGTGCCCAGTGAAAGTCTTCGGTATTGCTGTGAGTATACGGGTGTACAACAACATGGGGTGTAGCGGCTTCAAGAAGAAAAATAATATTTTAATACTATGTGAATAAATGTTCAATTGGCGGGCAGCTTTCGCAGATACATGCCTCTAGCCCTGAAGAAATTCGAGAATGATTGTTGTTACCAACCCTTCAATTACGTTCGTGTATCGCCGCCCCGCGCGCCCGCGCAAAAGACAGCGCGAGACAGCAGCGCTGCCAGCGGCGGGCGACGGAACACCGGGCGCGGCGAGCGCCTCCGCGCCAGACGACGGCGGGCCGCTCGCGCGGGCACATCGAGTACGGAGCAGTGGAGCACCCGTTCTCCGCTTGACGCGCCACCGGCGACCAACCGCGCTCGGCTGTCAGTGGGCGCGAAACCGACGGAGCCCGCCGGCCGGCTACGGCAACCGGCACGGCGGAGACAACAGCAACGTGATCGCAGCTGCACGCGGGAAGTGAACCCAAGGCGTGCGCACACGGGACTGAACCGTCTCTCACAGCGTGTGGTGCTTTGTGATTTTTTTGTGGTGTTGTGGTGTCTTGTCTGCCTGTCAAACGCATGACGTGATACTGAAGTGCAGAAAGAAGGGAGGAAGGATGCAGAAGTACAGCTAGGTGAAACCAAACAGTGTATGTGTGTACGTGCAGGGAGTACTGGGTGGTCACATGGAATGCGTTGACAGTGAAGTGCTTTGACGTTGTATGTGGTCATCCGTGCAACGTGCGTCGGTTTGGTCTGCATAGCTGGGTGTTGCTGCGGAGTGCCTGTTGCTGGTAAGATCGATATATGTTTGTTTTTACTCTGTTTGGGGGATAGAGCTTTTCTCGGAAGTGGTCAGGCTATAAACTCACATTTTATATGTTTTCGGGGTTTCTCCGGCCTGGTGTTTTATTTATGTTTGATGGACGTCGAATGTGTTGGGAATAAGTATTTTATAAAGTGTAGCTTTTTTTATTGATACGTTCTTCACATTGTTAGCTCTCATAAATGTGACACATAAAGAGACATACGTGAGTTTATATGGAACGTAAATAAATAAACTAATTTAATTTATTTTAGATCGCTGTGCAACTGCAATAAATTAAATAAAAAAATATATGTTTATTTGTTGACGTTTCCATATAAGCATACGTATGACCCTTTAAGTATCATTTATGAGAACTAACAAACATTACAATATGTCAACAACGCGATTTGCAGTCATTATTATTCTTTACCGAATCGTTCTAGTATTTACATTATTCAGTGTTTTTATTTCTTCGTTTGTTGATTTGTTTTGTTCGTTCGGAGCCTCAGAATTGTCCACAGCGAATCTCCAAATTTGCCATGGCACGTTGGGATTGTGCTCCTCTGAAACTATTTCAGTCTTGGGCCAAACAGCAGACAGGCGGCACTTTGCCAACCAGAGAAGCAACCCTGCCGTCGACTGTCGACACATCGGGTGACCTTCCTTGTTAATTGAAGAGCCATCTACCTAAATTGCTCGAATTCAAAGTGCCTGCTTGAGAAGAACGTCCATTTCCTTTTCATGACTCGAACAAAAGCATCGCTTTGAAAGTAATAAGTGTTTAATAGAAGCACGTACGTAATCCATGATGATCCAAGGGAGAGAGAGAAAAAAGTGAGGGGAAGGGGACACGGTTTGCACTAAAAGGCCAGAGGACGCTGGAAAGGAAAATGTGGCTTTGAGGGATTGAAGCCATTAATTTTCATAATCATTTTTTTATTCCGTTCGTAGCGGGAGTGTGGCATTTGTACAGCGTAGCGGGGAACAGTGAGAGGGGAAGGGGGCGGAAAGAGAGGAGGGGTGGATTTTGAGATCGTAATTCCGGCGCGTGTGCACGTTACGATTGGCGAGGGAGTGCTAGAAGAGAGGGGGGAAAGGGAAAGAACGATTCTGTGCGAGCGAGCGGAGGAGAGCCGTGCAGAGGGTGAATCTGTAGATGAGGAAGTAGGAACCAGCGTAGGACCTGCCTACTGGAAATCGTTGTACACAGCTTGGCATATTCCAATATTGTAAGGAGACGAGAATCACTGTATTGTTTGAGTGGAAAATGCGTAACTCCCAGGCTGCTACAGTATTATGACCAAAACAATGTTAGTAATACGAAGTATTCGAGTAGAAGTAGCTCCGAAAATTACGGAGAAATCCCATTCTCAAAACTCCATATGCAAATTGTATTTCAAAAAAATCGAAGAGATGGTGTTTCGTAAATACATTTCAAACTAAAACGATATGTCAAACTGACTGTTATTTTTTGTGAAAATTATGTACCTGTTGGGTGTAAGTATTTCAGGATTAAATTGTTGGGACTGATCTGAAGACACTCGATTTGAAATAGATATTTGAATATTTTTTTAAAGTAGAATGCACATTCTCATAATCTAGAGAAGCGATTGTTTCACTTCCGCTATGATTTCTCTTTGCACTATATATTCTGTATTTATTAGTTGCGAAATCAACATTACCATATGCTTGTTCTAAAGTGTATTTGAGTTCAATTTTTTGTGAACAACACAAACATCGTGTTAGAAAAAACCATAGAAAACAGTTAAGTTTACTTTATCATTTTATTATAGATTAAACTTAAACAAGATACTAAAATTAATGCATCGACAAAGTACGCAGAACGGTTAACTTATAAAAGGTGACGAATTTCAAAATTATTCATAATTCAAGTCACACAAAAAATTGTCGAAACTGGTGCAGATTACATCAGTAGGAAAAATGCAAATAATGACTGAGAACAGCGAAAATCGGATGAACTATTATCATTTCAAAACATTCTGATTGCTAACCCCTGACATTCTTAAAAGTGGAAACGGCCAGCAGAAAGATTTGAGGGGTAGTGGTAAAATCGCTTACATTACAAATATATCGTCTGTCAATCAATAGTTCTGGGTTCGATGCCCTAGGAATAAACGAGATCTCATCATTCTTTCTCACATCGATCAAAACAACGAGAAGCTGAAAAGAAAGATCGAGGATAGATCGAATTAATCTCTTGAGTTTCTACAGATTTTTTTCAGTCGATGATATTTTTAGAATTTGATATTGTGGTGCGGGATAGTTTCCCCACTTCCTTGTCTCTCTTGCCCACTTCCCTCAGATTAGAATGAAAAATTATGATTGAAAGATCCTGGCAGCACTCTTAACTTATAAGCCGTCAATAAATATACATGTTTCAGATTGTGTTCATGATATGAAATAGTTTCACACCTTTTGGCTCAATTACGCGGAAAGAACATGAGTTGACCAAGAGAATTTGTAAGCATTAGCTCTATCACTTGAAGTACCACCGATTTTATTCACATCGATGTATTTTAATCCGCAATTTCGTAATGTTATTCACTTCCTTCTGCTATCTTAGTTCTGAAGAAATCTTGTTATATTAAAACGAAACAAGAAAGATCGCATAAAGCACATCACGCTTATTTGAGCCACAATCAAATTTATTCACTCGCTCTATTTATTCGTTTTCAATAACCCGATACGGAATAGTCTCATCTATTCCCGTTCTCTTGGATCAGAAGAGCAGAGAACTAAAAGAGATCGCCCCAATCACATGAAGCTCGACGGATTTTATTCACCCAATCGATATATATACCCCGGCTTCGATGTACGAAATACGCTCACCCGCAGCTCTGCTCCTAAGAACGGGAAGAGAGAAGAGCGAGCTCGGGGTAGGAGAGAGGGGGGAGGGCCACGCGAGTCACTGCACGCCAGCCAGCCAGCCACCGAGGGTGCGAGCGAGGGCCCGCTCGTGCCATTAGGCAAATACCACCCCCCAATGACTGGTGCCCCCGTCGCCCCTCGTTGCCTCCCCCGCCGCCAGGCTGCGTGCGAGTGGAGCGCTCGAGGCGGGCCGGCGGAGCACCAGATGCAGCGGACTGGACTTTGCGAGAATGTACATCGACATGGATTTCATTATCATTATCATTATCATTATTATTATTATTATTATTATTATTATTATTATTATTATTATTATTATTATTATTATTATTATTATTATTATTATTATGTATTGTTTTTCTCGGTATTCACCAGATTTTTATTTGACTTTGTGTTGGGTTAATAACCAAGACGCAGTTTGATGTTTCGTCGCAATTTAAGAATTTTCGCACAATTCTGCACGTCTTTAAGATAATTTATTATTATTATTATTAATATCGTTATTGTTATTATTATTAGTAATTTTCCCTAAGATTCTCTCCTATAGCGATGTGATTTACAGCAGTCACTGTAAGGTGCCTGCTTCGCTTGCAGACTCTGGCGATCAGGATTCGACGTGAAGATATATCATTAAAAACTTACGATGCTTCCTCATTATTATTATTATTATTATTATTATTATTATTATTATTATTATTACAATCATTATCATTATCATCAATGTATTGAAAACATTAAGGTTTTTAATTTAGAAAGACGTTTGAGCTTTCTACTCAGCCAAAGGTGCCTGCTTCGCTTGCAGACTCTGGCGATCAGGATTCGACGTGAAGATATATCATTAAAAACTTACGATGCTTCCTCATTATTATTATTATTATTATTATTATTATTATTATTATTATTATTACAATCATTATCATTATCATCAATGTATTGAAAACATTAAGGTTTTTAATTTAGAAAGACGTTTGAGCTTTCTACTCAGCCAAATTTCATTTTTTCTTTAAATGAAAGGTAGTAGGCCCTCTTGTTAAGTTTTGTTGCCATGAGCACTGTTTTTTAATATCTTAAAATAAATGCAATGAACTTCCGGCATTTGTTCATTGCGTCATTTTAAGACCAACCCCCTTTCTACAGACCCCAATGTGAAAACAAATAAGGCGACGGAGTAAGCCAAACCATCGGATTGAAAGAGATCTCCCATATGAAACCGTGGGATTCTGCTTGTCTGTCTGAGAGATGCAGCACCGTAGGCGCAGATACCAACGTTTCGGCAGCCATGCTGCCACCTTCCTACCTCTGGTAGGCATTTCGCCCAGAGAAGGCTCGCAGCATGGTCGCAATGTCCAGCCATCGGTACGACACATGAGACCCTTCACACCCCTCTACCTTTACGTATGAGACCCTCTATTTTTGGGGGGTGGGGGCGGGTCGATTTTCCGTGTAGTACAAATGTAGTGATTTTCTATTAAACGTTTCTATAGCTCTTCCTTTTGGGCGAAGTAATTGCATGGGTTCAGCTAGTTATAATAACAATAATAATTATAATAAAAATAAATATAATTACAATAATATAATAACAAAAATATAATTATCATTATCATCGGACACAGAATAAGTTCATCTAATATCTGGATTTACTTCAGAAACTTTCTTACAAGATGGGTCATTTGTAGAAGAAATGAGCTCTGTCCCAAGATCAGAATGTGTTTGGTCGTTGTCGTTCGCCTAAGTTCTTTAGAAAACATGGTGTGAAAATGCCTTCCGTCTATATCACGAGTAGGTATGTGGATGGTTAGGTGGTTATGATTATAATATTTATATTATGGTTGTCACTAGCCAGCCTGGTGGCGGAGGGGTTGCGCAGGTGTACCCAAGGACGAATTAACCAAAACTGTGCGCAAGACATGGATGTTAGTTGGGTTTGTGGTAAAGAGTTGCCAGTGCCCCATGTATTACCCTAAGGACATGTCACACGAGCGTTGCGTTGACGCGCGTTTAGTAACGCGCGTCGTAGATTTACACTGTGTCTTACGCAGAAAGTCCTAAGCGCTCTTGTGCCGTTTCGCATAAGATATGGTGTTAATCTACGACGCCCATTACTTTACGAGCATCAACGCAACGATTGTGTGACACAGGCCTAAATCCTAAATCCTCCCCCTTGGCCTTACCCGGTAACGAAAAAAGGACGATATGTGATATGTTAAGAGACTACGGATTATGATAATGCCATCCGGAAACGTTCCCTGTTCCAGTAGAAAAGTCAAAGCACCGAGATGTACCAACGGGCTAGGACGAGCGAATTGTAGCCAAAATGGATCTAGACCACCTCAGTGAGGCAAGGGATAACAACGGGG
The DNA here is from genome assembly GCA_011170035.1 of Teleogryllus occipitalis. Lineage (NCBI taxonomy): Eukaryota > Metazoa > Arthropoda > Insecta > Orthoptera > Gryllidae > Teleogryllus > Teleogryllus occipitalis. The sequence goes on along the minus strand of BLKR01009080.1, from coordinate 71,318 downwards.
CGCCACAGTCTGGACTTCACCGAGATGCGGGTGGTCAAAGTTTGCTTTTATACATTTGGAGGCACCGCTAGATTGCAGCCTGGTAAAAGATGTGTTAATCTGTTGAGATATACTGGACCATAAATAAAAAGGGCGTGCTTTATTATTTTTGGTCATACATATTTTTGGTCATACCGTCGTTGAGTAATTACTTTTTTCTGTCATCTTTATTTTTTAGTTATGTATTTTTTTTCTTCAAAGGCTTACAACGTTCTATTTCACACGTATCGTCTCTCGAAACCTCGGTCGACACCCTTCAACCTTTTAAAAAACGTTAACGACAGTAGGAGACGGAAAGAGATGCAAACGTTCCTTCGTTTCCATGACAATGGAGTGCTCTCGATTGTCTGATTTGAATTGTTGCCATGGGAACTCCCTAACATCCTCAACCCCGCAAGTGTTTCCCTAGCGCTCTAGGTAGCACGGAGATTTCCGCCCTTTTTTTTCGTTAATTCTTTCGTAGTGCGAGGGACGTCGATGCAAATTCTAGTTCGCTCGTAGTGTACTGCAACGCGAAAGCCCAGAGTACTAAAACGAACTGTCTCGCTCAACTCGAGCTCCCCTAAGGGGTTGGTGGCATAAAACGTGCGTGCGAGAATGGGAGTGCATTGGCTAAAACAAAATAATCTCGGAGTCCACTCGCTGAGAGACGCGAATAGCACAACTGGGACCGTGCGTTACAAGGAGGCAAAAATGTTGATTCACACGGATTCACTCAAGTTTCCTTTCGTATACTCTGTTAGAAATTGTACGTTCCGACTGAATTTTCCGTGGTTTCCCTTGCCATCGGTCAGTCAAATCCAAATTCCTGTATTTTCGAATCTGTACCTCTGGCCAGGAGGTCCTAGGTTCGAGTCCCGACGGTGGCAGGATTTTCGACACTAGCTTTTCAGCTAGGTCGAATTCAGTCGCTGTCTGGAGGAGAATTCTAGCGGCCGGCTGCTCTGATCGGTAGTTTTCCGTGGGGTCTCCGATCAACACCTGGCGAATACCGGAGCAGTACCCTAACAAATGGCCACGGACCGCGCGCGATCTTCCCTACCTCTTCCTTGTACTATCCTCATACATTACGTACACTTACGCTAACATGCTTATGTGTTTATGTGTAAATTTGTATGTAAGAATGTTGTCTATTTCTTGTGAATTATCGAGTTGCCTTATGAGATTCGAAATGACAACCGCACATAGTATTACATTATACACAGAAAGAGAAATTAATAAATCATGTAGAAGGGAAACATCAGTGCATGCATTCGACGGCTGATATTTTCCTTTAGGTTACTAGAAGTTATTAGAAAGGAAGTATAAAATGAAAGGAGAATAAAAATCGAAATAAAACAAAATTTCTTGGGAGTGTAATTCTCATGTGCTTTAAATTATTTATCCCTACAATTAGAATAAAGTAGGTCATTCAGAAATATTTTAACAATTTTCATTATTGTTAATGTTTGTAATTGAAGGTAATAGTTTGCGATAATTGAAAATGTTAGACTTTTTTCTTTTTCACTCATCGATAATCTCAGTAGCACTCACAGTGCTTATTTATTTTATGCGTTTTATTACTTTCTTATTCACTACGTACTTGTGTAGTAAAGAGAAAGTATTCTAACGTTGCTGAGGAAAGGGGGCAATTTGTTTGTGGCAAAAACTCTTGAGGCCCTGTTACCTACAATGTAGATAAATATTGTTTCTCTACGTATTCTAAACGTACGGATTAATCTTCTTCGACCACTAACACTTTTATTTTTGTACATTTCTTCTTCTAACACTTTTATTTTTGGTTTGTTTAAGGTCGCATTAATATCTAGGTCATTAGCGACCACTATTGGATTAACTTTATGGTAACTGTGAAGGTGAAACGAAATGGCGATGATAAGGGGGTGAAAGGACGAACACAAATACAATCATATCAGTGGCGGGACTCGAATCCGGGACCCTTCGCTCCGAGATCACTACGACAATACTGCCTTAGCGATCTCGGCTACCGGGACGACTCGAACACTTTCTGAAGTCAGAATTCATGTTTTGTGGTTCCTTGATACAGAAAAATTGGTTTTCGGCAAAACATCTGTCCGTATGTGATAAACGCTATCGCTAGACGATTTTCTCCAAAATAGAAATTCCCGAACGATTTGACCGAACCCCAGATACTATGATTTTGAAACGGATATTTTGATTTTGGGAAAGAAGCCACAACCATGCTTTCAACATTTTCTAAAAAAGCTCCATTTTTTTATTAATATGTTTGCTGGGATAGAGAAAAGGTTGCTTAAAAAATGGCGCAGGTCTCATTTTCGTTGAACCTTTAGTACTTCTCAAAATTGCAAGAGTTATAACGCGAGAAAGTGTGTGCTATTGTAGCACCACTAGTTTCATTTTCGTTTTATCAATTTCATTTTTATTTAATTTGTGTCATTTTTGTTATATTTTGCCTGAAGTGGACTAAGTTATGAAAACATGCATTGAGTATTGGCAGTTGAAAAGAGACTTTTTGTTTCCAATCGACGTCCTAACAAACAAGTCTTGGTTTGTACAGTTAGAGATTTCAAATTAATATTCAGAAATTATCTAGAAAAGGAGGTATGTTGAACATTTTCAATGAAGGTACTTACGTTAAGTCCACGCAGAGGTTAACTTTTTATCGCGTCCAAGTGCAAATTATGATTATTGTTATTATTACATTTTTCATGTCCGTATCCCGTGGTCGAGTTGCCTTGAAAATATCGTGAGACTATGTTTTGTTATTTCGACGTTTGTCTCGTTTTTTTTTTTTTTAATTTAGCTACTGCAATAGATAGTACTCGTTGACACCAAAAGAAATATGAAACAATTGACAATCTCATGTTTCGAGTCAGATTTCAAAGGGATCGTTTCTTCAATCTGTAGGTAATTATGTTAATTGACGACTTTCCCTGAAGGTCGTTCGTGACAGTTCTCGCATTACGCAATTTTTCTTCTTGTTTTTTCTTGTGTTGTTTAGACGGTGGGGCGAGGAAACGAGATTAGCGTCAAAGCAATTGCTAGCAAAGCCAGGTACACAGCTCTTTTCTCAAACCGACGAGATCGTATCGAACAAGTTTTGGTTCTTACGAAGATGGCCTAAAAAGAAGTATGAAACAGTTCCCTATCTGATATTTCAAGTTAATTTCAAATGAATCTTCGTGAGAAATTATCTGGGTAATTAGGTTAATTGAACATTCTGTGAAGGTCGTACATTACAGTCCACGCAGGATGTAACATCCCTTCGCGATGTTCTGTTTTGGCAATGATTCGAGGAAACGTGATTACGGGCAGCAGCTGGCGGGCTGGCAGAGTCCTCAGGAATCCAGGTACCCGCCCGGCCTGTCGGACGGACAGCTGCTGCTTTCAAGGTCGTCCCAAGTGCAACGCCAAACGAGTGTCGGGGGGGGGGGCGATGGGGTTGGGCGGAAGAATAAGAAAGTGAAGGCAACATCCTTAGAAAGAGATTTCCCGCAAAGAAAATAAACTTCACTCACAAGTCAGCTGCGCCGATGTAAAAAGTCATGTACGAGTAATCTGAGGTGAAGGTTTGCTTGAAAAATGCTCGATAGTTTTATTAAAACTATAAAAGAATGAATTTCAGTAAATGAATGAATTTCAGTAGATGAATGACTTTCAGTAAATGAATGACTTTCATTAACGAGAAAACAGCAAACGTAGAATTCGCTGAGAAGTCTTCAATAATGCCTGTCAATCGGGATAAAGGTCAGATATTATTGTTTGCTTCAGAAATGCTTAAAACATTTGATATTTAAAAGAGAGTAATTGCGTTTGAGGAGAAGACAAGAGTATTTTATTGAGCAAGCAATTTACTCGTAGATTGAATATTAGAATTTTAATCTGATAATACTAGGAAACTTTGATACATTCAGAATGTTCTTTGATTGCACTCCGGGAAAAATCGAATGTATTCAGGAGTATGAAATTTCAATTTTTTTTGTATCAGTTCAGTGTCATAGATGCCACTCGCCAAAACTGCCTAAAATATGTATTGCGAAACAATGTCATTAGCTAAGGTTTCCAACGAAACCAGTTGTATTTTGCACATTTAGAAAAGCAACTTATTAAACTTGTTGATATCTATGAACCAGTGTATCACGAACTTATTAATTGCAAAAATGAATTTTCTGACAAAGATATTTCCCTACTTTTTCTGTTTTCCTCGTCCATTCCTGATTACTTGTACTGGAAACAAAACATAACAAAATGAAGGAGAAAAGGTCGTTGGGAGTAACAGCTTAAATTTCAATCCATGTAAGAAATCTACCCAATCGTGCGAAAAGTTCTCAAATGACAGCAATGAACAGCACTTTCACTAGTTGGCCATCTTTCCTTGCAAGGTCACTCTTTATCAAAGTACACACTGCGTAACAACTAACTACTAATGCCTTCGAACTGTCACTTATCTGTTCTTTTTGTTCTCGATGCTAAAAACGCACAATGATCCGTTAAAAAATATCACGCGATCGTGAATAGAACGAATCTTCGCGCATGATTCACGAGAGGGGAGATTCGGGAAGAGAACCGCGTGTTGCAGTGGCGTGCATTCGAAGGAGAGCTTGCGAGGGGAAATTCTGTTAACTACAGCAACTTTGTATTCTCCGGACTCGCTCCCTACGACCGAGTGTGCTGCTATTCGCCTTCCAAGACTCCCACGGAAATGTATGCTGTATTGAGCGCGTTTTTTTCCTTCCAGAAATTTCCTGCCCGAGCGACGGGGAAGAGGCAGTTATCTTCTTTCCCAAGAAGTTTTTTTATGTGTTCTTTGCACGTAGTAAAAGTAAAGTACACAAGGGGACTTGAGGGTCCGTATGTTTCATCCGGCGGTTTATTGAGCGATCGAGTGGAATACTGGTTTTTGTTTTGCTTTGTTTTCTGAGCAATTGAGCGTAACGTTTACAAACATCTGATAGGGAAATAAAGATGGGTTTCGGATCCATTTGTTCTTGTCTGTTACTAATGCTTGTTTATTGAACAAGTGAAGCGGGAACACTTACGAGACAATAAATCAGACTAGGGTGATACAAGCTCATCTCTTATAAGGGAAAGCGCATGATTGTCATTACGTTTGCCAAAATGATGCAATCTTCCAATAATTGTACCATCTTTTAATAAAAAGTTGTAATTGTAAATCAATAAATATGAATAAGTTTCTATTAAGTTTAAACTTTTCCCCCGGACTTATTTATGCTGTAATTTTTTTAAACGGTAGAATTGGATGAAACAACAGGAGTTATGTGCAAATAATATCAACGAAACATGATTATTCATGAAAAATTATCATATAATTAATATTTTCCGATCGAAATAAAGTTTACGATTCTTTTACTGCTGGCAACTGTTAAACTAACGTTTCCAAACCGACATGGGAGATCACTGTTAGAATATTGGTGACATATATATTTGTTGAACTCAAGTACGTTGCAATCACCGAGCAGATTTATCTTCAAAAAATATTTCATAATGCTGAAAATATTAGTTTGCCACTCGAATACATTTTCATTGAGAGCGCTGGAAAGAACAGATACTTGGCATATCGATTATGTTATAGTATTGATCTTATCTATTAAATTGCGTAATTTTCGTAGAAGTCTTTAAAAAAATAAATAATAGTGCAATTTTCTCTCTAGTCACTCGTAAACATTCTATTATTTCGAAATTTACGACCGTTTCCCGTCCCCATTACGTCCACAATAAGTCTTCATCGCCGAATCCTCCGGCACTATCCCCGCACGGCGCACCCTCGGGAAGGTTGGTCGGGCGCGGGGGTGAATTCTTCATTGTTGCGAGCTAGCAGGCGGGAGGGCTGGCGGTGCTGACTCGGGGTTGCTGCACCGGCTGCCGGCGGCGAGCGCCGAGGCAAAGAGGGGAGAGTAGAGTGTGGGGAGGGGGAAGGGAGGGGGAGGGAAGGGGAAGCCCGAGGGCACACGAACTCGCGGCCGAAGGCAGGGTGCGGCCCGCGGCCCGCGCTCCCTACGGCTGATTGCCCGCTGCCGCCGCCGCCGCTGCCGCCGCCGCCGCCGCCGCCGCCGCCGCCGCCGCCGCCGCCGCCGCCGGCGCCGCCGCCGCCACCGTCGGAGTCTGCACGCGGCCTCGCGAGGGACGCGTTGCGTTGGGGGTCGCGCAGTGGGTCGATGGACGCAAAGTCGACGGGCAAAATATTTAAGCCTGCTTTGATTATTATAAAATAACTATTACAAAATATTTCAAGTTTAATAATTAAATTTGTTCAAGGAATTAGTCGCCGCGACTGGGATACGACCACGCGCCTTCTGGTTTATGCCCAGCAGCTCTAGCCACTAAGCTACCGAGACAACCAATCCTTTGAACAGTTTTTCACGAGCAATTATATTGACAATTGTGTGTGTGTGTGTGTGTGTTTGTGTGTGTGTGTGTGTGTATACACACACACACAAGGAGCGATAGCATGCTCGTGAAAAACTGTTCAAAGGATGGCAATTATATTTCAGGTTTGTAATAATATTTCGTTTTGTTTTGTATTAGTGATTAGCTGAAAAGCGGGCCTTACGATATACACGTGACCAACAAAGATATAGTTTATAATAGTAAAATTAATCATTGGCTGAAAATAATAACAACATCCTGGCGTTTTAATTGACTAGCTTTCTAAGATCTTACTTCTCAGGTCAACTTTATCATGTCTATCAGGAGCTTACAGAATAATTGAAATTTTCTGAAAATTTCATATAATATTGTCGATTTTACAAGTCATTAGAGCATAAACTCCAGATCTATTGGTGTGAACTTTTTAGTATCAACAGACCAAAAATAATTTTAATATAACTGTTCGTGAAAGAATGTCATAATATTTTTACAATAAACATTAGTTAATATGTTTCTTAAATTATTATTATTATTATTATTATTATTATTATTATTATCATTATTATATGTCTGCTGGTTATTGAGATTGGGTCACAAGAAAGAAAACACGCATTTTACATTGCCGACGTTTCGGCCGTATATTTGGCCTTTTTATATACAAAGATATGTACAGTACATCACTTATATATCTTTGTATATAAAAATTTTTATCTGTTCTCTAGCCCTGATGAAGGCCAAATATACGGCCGAAACGTCGGCAATGTAAAATGCGTGTTTTCTTTCTTGTGACCCAATCTCAATAACCAGCAGACATATAATTACATCGGGTCAAGAATCATTGAATATTATCATTATTATTGTCGTTGTTGTTGTTGTTGTTGTTGTACTTTCGTAACGCGGATTTGTATTACTGTTTTCAGTCAAATTAGCTACTGTTTCGACTCTCATTTTTATCAAATCATGCCTTATCTACTATGGTCTTCTTTATTAATTTTTTATTAAAAATTCTGCGTATTTAGCATTAAAAATGTTTATACTTGCAAGTTCCTAATTAACAAATATTCCAGGTGTTTATACGATCATGGTCGTGTATCCATTAGGCATTTATAAAGGGAAAGATATTGTGAAATGAGACCCGTAATCAACTTCCTATCAGTGTAGAAAAAATAAACAAAATTACACAGTGATGAGTTACCTAATATATTTAGGGAAAAGTTCAACATCGTCAATTATAAAACATTAAATGCTTTACTATTTTCTCCAACAACTTTCAAGTAATGACCCACTGTATGTTGGGGTATTCCCCGTTTACGAACCTGAGTGAGGGAGTTTGTGCACGCACGAAAGTTAGTGCTGCTCATATACTTCGTTTGCTGAATCTTTGCGTTTTAATGTCAGACAGTGTTGGGACATATTTACGATTTTAAGTGCTGTCAATGGACAGTACAGAAGCGGTTTACTGAACTGCCACACAGTTTTTTTGCCTCGTTTCCGTTTCAGGTAGCTTAAGTGCAATTATAGTACTTCTAAGGGAAATATTTGGATCCTGGGAAATAAAATTATATTACAGTCTGCATGCAATTGAAAATAGGAACAAATAATATATTTAATAAAGTGAAGTATTACTGTTCAGCGATTGAAAAGTAATGTAGGGGTAAAATCTTGGTGATTCTTAAGACATCAATTTTCATCTCTATAAAGTAGAAAATATGTTTTAGTTATGTTTGTCGGTATATCTACAAAGTACAAACTGTTCAAGTTTCATTAGTTAACTTGTGTAGATGATTTATTACGATTATTTCTCAAGAATGTGTACTTTAATCTGTCCTATACAACATTAATATTCATATTTACAATGAATACTTACTGTTTAGACAACCACACCTAGGTATCTTCTTTGTTACTGTGTGCATATTTTGAATCAATGTTTTTCGAGTTTCTCCCTCGCTAAAATTCTTACATCGTTTAATCCTTCGATTAAAATGTGTTGATTTATTCAAATGCTATGTGAGAAAAACTCACAAAATACACTTTAAAAAACACAGTTTTCTCAGTTCAAGCAATTTGATAACAAAGAACGTTGCTTGATTTATTACTGACAAAGAAACGAAGAAATGTATTTTCGGAATTCAACGTATTTTGAAATGTGATCATTATTTTAGTAAGGTTGCAATGTTTTAGATATTTCCTCATCATATCTAAAATGCACAAATACCCTGAGCGATGAAAATATGTAGATACTTTTTACAGAATAAAAAACATTATGTATGTATGAAGCGTACCGCTTCTGGAGAGCATGTACGTTTCTCTTGTACACAGAAAAACCTTTAAGTTTCTTATTGTCAGGAAAGAAAATAATACCAAAAATTTAAGTCATTTTGATACATATGATCTCGAGAACTCAATACGTATTAGTAGTGTTTAATCATTGAAAAATTATCAATGATGTTTACATTTTAAATAAAATGAATGGAGCAGATAAAAGAAATTCTAAACTCGTCAAAGTAATGCCGAAGTAATTTTTCTCTTGCTGTACAACATGGAATCGAATCTTCAGCCAAATCCTAAACACCACACACGGAGGACCAAAACCTCTTCGGCTTTTCCCCAGCAACGCAAATTACTTCCGGCAAGGAAGACCGGGCGAATCGCACGCGTGCTCTGGAAAAAGCCTGCGTGACTCCGAACGATTGGGAGAGGGAGAGAGAGGGAATTGGGAGGGGGAGAGGGATTGAAGTGCCGAGGCGCGGGGTCGAGACAGAAATGGTTTCTGTAGCGCTCTGAAATTTTGAGCGACTGCGGAGCGATGGACAGACGGGTGAAAGGTTATTGCGAATTCTGGTTATTCACTCCCCCCTTCCGTCAACTAATGCCCACCGACCCTGGCGCGTCACGTACGAAAAGAAAAAGTTAATTGCTTTGGACGAGGGGGATGATTGGGTTTTTAAGTCCTGTGGGTGCATAAAAGAGTGAAAGGCCCATTTGGGCTTTTTTGGTTTTACCGACGAGATTTCTTTTTTATTTAAATGTGGTGATTGGATTTAAGTTTCAGGCTCGTATTGAAGATAGAGGCGGGAAATGCGTATTTTCAGTTTTTATTATCACCAATCTATTTCATTGGGAAGCTATTTGTGGATAATGAGAAAACATGCTTTTGCTGAGTTCATTTCATTTGAATTCAAGACAGTGTAAGTCGAAAATTCCGATTGGTCACTTGATGTTATTAGCTTGATCCTTCTACATAAATGATACTGCCGTCCATAAATTTGTTTCTTTCCTCTTTTGTTTCACAATGTATTTTCGGAATTTTTAAGTAATTTAAGTAGTGAAATTATAAGATTCATATTTTTTTCCTAGCCTGCGTTGTCAATACTAATGTTCCAGTAAGATATGTTTCCCCATTTTAAAATAGCAAATTGATACTTTATGTTTTGCTTTGTTTAATGTAAAAATTATATAATTTATTAATCATAGCTGTATTGCTCTACTTTATTTTTTCGTCTCCTTGCTTTTCACCTGTGCCGAACCCTATAGTGTCCAACCCTTCTGTGAGTGCTTTGAATAAGTAATATACAGAATATTTGTTATTAACAATCAGGTACAAATAGTGTTAATTTAGTTTGCTGACCGACGTCAACGACTTGTAAGTTTTACCATAACTCTTGTATGCAGGTACAACAGTTCTGTAACTATATTGGTTAAGATTAATTTCTTCTATTAATAAAATATTTTATATGAAACGTGCGTGTTGTTAAAACAATGACTAACCAGAAATGTTATTTGGGTTCATGTTTCTAAGAACTGAGATATATTATACTTTCTCTACTCACAGTGCGTTCTGTGTCTTATGAAGTAGCATACCGTAGATAACTGTTTCTCACGATCACGTTCTCAGTTTCATATAATCGAGCTGCGTTGACAGAAAGTATCATATTCCACGGAACAACTTTTCTCTGTGTAGGCCTAATGACTGGCAGCACGTTTCTTTTGATAAAGAGAACGTGAAAGTGGCCACGACAGTATCTTTTGAAAAATGTGGAACACACCCTTACAGGTACCGAACCACCGAATGAATGCAAGCACGGAACTTGTTTTCAACATTAAAGATATTTTGCATGCTGTACCATTCATGTTAAAAATTTATTTTCTTTTGTCAGAGTAACTCGTATGGTAATCGTGTGGTAGACTGTGTGATATATGACAATCAGATTAAATAAGCGTGTAAATATTTCGTAAGTTTGAGTGTGTGAAACAAGCGTGTAAGTTCACAGTTCAGTAACCGTTTTAAAAGAGGAATAGTTCAAAGAAGGGAAGCCCTTAAAAAAATTACATGCAGTGAAAAATGAGAGTTGTTGAAATGTTGAGTTAATCTTCTAATTGTAATAAGGAAATGCATTACAGTTACCTCTGAAAAGATACGGTACTCAAATACGTCGGACGCAAAAACTATTTACTTAAATGGAATAATAAATTCAAAAAGATATATCCAAGACAATCGAGGGAGAAAATTTGTATTTTCTTAATATTTACAAACAGAATAATATTATTTTGGACAGAGCTATTAAGGAAAAATTGAATTTGAAACGCATTAGTTCTAAGGTAATTCAATTTCCAATGTGTGTATTTAAATTTATTCAGGATTTTTTATTACACAATATTTGCAGAAAATTAACTTCCTTAAAACTAAAGAATTATTTATCATCTCAAACATTTTACCTTCTGAAAAGTAGCTGTACATTTGGGGAATTATGAGAGATCAAATTTTTTGAATATGATTGAAGCCTAAAGGGTGCCATATAGAAAATGTTCAGCAATTCGGTCGGGTCAGGGTATCAATCTAAATGTCGGGGCATTACAAACATATTTTATCAAGTACAACGATCTGCACTTAACATCAGGAAATTATTCCGGGAACGTAAAATGCCAAGGTGTTTAGTCCCGTAAGTGTAATTCATGTTATATCTCAGCAGGTTGCCGTGTTTTCTCTCCTATGTGAGATTCGGCGCCAACCTACACATCTTGCAATATTTTTTTCCGCTCCAGGTATATCCGGCAGCCGGGCACAGCCTTATCCGCGACAAACACTAAGCAACAATTGTGGTAATATTTTTGATTGTTTGATTAGTGATACCGAGCGTGCACCTGCTAAGGTAGTTAGTCCCATAAGTGTAGTGCATGTTTTCTCTCGGGAGATGACAGTAATCTTCCCCCACTGGATGGCGAGATCCGGCGTCGACCTACCGTCGGCTAGAGGGATTTCCCCCAAACCAGGACTCTCCCACCAGCGGGGCACCGCCCCAGTCGGGACAAGGTCTAAGCTCCCGACCGGTCTCCCGGAATGTGTGGTAGTGTAGTGCATGTTAGTGTAAGGTGTGTCAGTAAGAGGTGAGGACAGGACAAGGGAGAAGAAGGAAAGGTCCGTGTTCCGTTCGTTAGAGTACTGCTCCGGCATCTGCCCGGAGATCCGAGAAACCACTGGAACAACCGATGAGAACAGTCGGCTGCTATACTTCTCCAGGCAGCGACTGAACTCGACGGAGCTATTGAGTCAGGGTTGGATCTGATCGGGTCGAGTCTAGTGCCGAAAATCCTTCCACCGTCGCAACTCGAACAATCACAGGCTCTGCAATGAAATCAGTTTATACCCTGAACAACGTCTCACGGCGTGGTAGTGTAGTACGTGCTCGCATGAGTATAGTACAAGTATGTGTGTGTTTTGTAAGAGGAGAGGATGGTACAAGGATGAGGAGACAAAGACCGCGCGCGGTCCGTCTCCCATTTGTGAGGATACTGCTCCGGCATGCGAGTATCCACTTCCCAACCCGCGGTCCGACATTTCACTCGCACGCACACACGCGCGCGCACACACACACACACACACACACATACACACACACACACATACACACACACACACACACACACACACACACCAAAAAAAGACTGCATCGAATCATACCGAGCGCACGCCCATTGTCAGCACTCGACATGCACATTTCTCCTCGCGGCCCCACAACACCTTCGCGTGCCTTCCAACGCGAACCGTCTCCGCGTCGGCCACCCGGCTCCCACGAGCGAGCCCCGCCCCCTCCCGACGTCGCGTGCGTGGCGTAGTGCGTGCGTGCGTGCCTACTTTGGCGAGCGCGCGCGCACGCGTCGCACGCCCTCGCACGCGCTCGCGCGGGAGCTCTATCGGCCTGCGCGCGCGCGCCCGCACGAAAATAATTACGGCAACCTGGTGACGGCGACGATGACATTATAATTAGCCGCTCATAAGCGAGGGGCTGCGCGGAACGGGTGTTGGGGTGGGGGGTGAGGGGGAAGTGGGTGAAGGGGTAGTGGTGGGGGATGTTGGAGTGGTGGAGGTGGATGTTGGTGCGGTGAAGGGTTGGAGGACGAAAGGATGTTAAGGTGCTGGAGGAATGATGGATAAGGGATGTTGGATGGTGGATGTTGGGCTGATGAAGATACGGTGGATATTGGGAAGGTGGAGGTGGTTGTGGATTGGAGGTGGTTGTGAAAGAGGAAGGTGTCGATATGGTGGATGTGGGAGTTGTGGAGGTGGATTTTGGTTCGGTGAAGGGTTGGAGGAAGGAAGGATGTTAGGGTACTGGAAAAATGATGGATGAGCGGGGTGTAGGAATGGTGGATGTTAGGGTGATGAAGATACGGTGGATATTGGGGAGGTGGAGGTGGTTGTTGGGAAAGTGTCGATATGGGAGTGGTGAATGTGTGGTGCATGTTGGTGGCTGGGGGTACCATGAAGGTATTTTATTTATTTATTTTATTTATTTTATTTTACGTCAAAAAACAGTTCAAACTGCGTATGACGTGCTATGGGGAAAAGTGAATTGTGTGCACATTTTCAAAATTCTGTGATTCCTACACTAAGTCATATACTACTTAAACTAAAAAAAAACCACTCCCATGTAATAAAATCTAAAACCTTGAATTCAAGTCAGCTATAAGCCAACAATATTGTTGGTGTGGAGCAGCAATAGTATGGTTCTGCAACAGAGGTTGTGTATAGCGAAATTGCGTGTTCAAGCAGTTCAACTTTGGAGCTGGAACATCGGAGAGAGATCGTGATCGAGCGGGGGATCTGGCCAGTGACGAGTCAGTGTTGGATCTGATCTGATCGGGTCGAGTCAGGTTGAATCGGTCCGGGGCGGGGCGGAGACACGTCGGGTCGTCACTAGGTTTGAGTGGGGTCGTAACAAGGTCAGAACGGGATCGGAGTGCAAGCGGGATTGGGGTTCGATGCTGGAGCGAGGGTGGGGCGAGGGAGCAGAGTTGGCAAAAGGAACGGAGTTGCTGTGAGAGCAATGACGGGGTCAAAATGGGGGTCAAGTCGGAGCGGAAGCCGGGGTGAAGGAGAAAGTGAGCTACAGGTCGAAGCCAGGCCCAAACAAGTGCAGAGCTGAAGGGAATTGTGATCGGAGCGAGGCCCATCTGGGCGTGGTGGGGTCGGAAAGAAAGTGGGAGTGGACCGGAAGGGGGACGGAGTGGAATGGAAGTGGGAGCTGAGCAGAAACGAAGCGGGAGCAGGATGGTGCCCACCTTGGCGTGGCGGGGATGAAGCGGGGGCGGAGTGGAAGGAAAGCGGGGGCGGAGTGGAAGGGAAGCGGGGGCGGAGTGGAAGGGAAGCGGGGGCGGAGTGGAAGGGAAGCGGGGGCGCAGCGGAAGGGAAGGGAAGCGGGGATGGAGCGGAAGGGAAGCGGGGGCCGAGCGGAAGGGAAGCGAGGGCGGAGCGGAAGGGAAGCGGGGAGTGGAGTGGAAGGGAAGCGGGGTGGGAGTGGAAGGGAAGCGGGGTGGGAGTGGAAAGGAAACGGGGGCGGAGCGGGGACCATTGGGCGTGGCGTGGTCGTCAGCTTGGGAGGTGTGAGAGAACACAGAACGAGGCGGAGCGGAGAGGGAGTTAGGCGGAGGCAACACGCGGGGTCGTGCGGGTCGAAATATACGCACACCTGCGTACCTCATCCCCCTACCCGATGCACGCGCCTGTCGTAATTACGCTGATGACAATGCGTGCCGTCCCTGCGCAATTTCCTCGCCCCCGCACGCACGTGTAAGAGGCCATTGGGCCTACAGGGACGCGTCGGTGCGTGCCTACATGGCGAGAGGTCGATACGTAATAATCTATCGATCCCCCGAGGACTTTTCTTAGCCGTAAGGACGCGTCGCAGAAATCGATGAAAAAACGGAAACTTTGCGGTACATTATGGTTAGATTTTCATCCAATATTCCGAACTTTGTGTTGGGTTACGTGTTAAAGGCTTTTATTGATTATCGAACTGTTTCTTGTGCGTGAGACCGTGTGATGTAATCTGGTGCGTAGGTCTGTTTTTAGCTTTGACATTTCGAGACAGTAAAATACAGTGGAATTTTGTCTTTCCCTAGTGTTTCTCAGATTTGTTTATTGTAGCGTTGGAGCATCCTATAGACCTGAATAATATTTGGAGCGCTATTGTCCACGAAATTGAAGAATCCCGTAAGATACACGGGTAAGGCGCGTATGTTCTAATACAACCATAAAGCCCAATGTGCCATCATTCCCTCGTTTCATCATTCTATATAATAATTTAAGTACAAATATCAGTATAACAGAGTCGCACCCAGGGTTTTTTCTCGGGGAAGGGAGGGCGGGGTTACGTCCAGCCGTCTACACGTTTTATTATAAAGAATTATTTTGTTGAAGCTGAATGTAAACGGATTTTTTATTTGCTTGTGAATATTTCTACAGTAAGCAGTCGTTATATTCAATGACTTTCGTTAGTAAAGAAACTTAGTAAAAGCTATATTTTTTCATCGTATCAATGGCCTCAGAGAGAAGTCTGAAGCCCCATGACCCTCGCCCCTCTATTGAGTGCGCCGCTGATATATCATTCAGAGTACACGATCACTGCCATATTCCATGCGGAGGAACGCAGAGGCGAAAGCTTTAATATCATCCCTTTTTAAGAAACCGGGAGAACTTAAAAGCGGAAGCTGCTTCGGCAGAAACGAGTCGCTCTCTTTCTTCCTTTCTTTCTTTCTTTCTTTCTTTTGTTTGTTTGTTTGTTTGTTTTTTCTTTCTTTATTTATTTATTTCTCTTTTTTCTTTTTATTCCATTTTCTTTCTTTTCCTTCTTTTCTTTCTTTCTTTCTCTCTCTCTCTCTCACTTTCTCACTCTCTCTCTCTCTCTCTCTCTCACACACACACACACACACACACACACACACATACGAACAAATATGTTGAATGGAAAGACGATCTGAAATTAGTTATCACTTTGAGGCAGACTCCAACTATCATATTTCACACCTAGTTTCACAGACTAGTTTTTTTTTCTCGACTTATGTAAACTACTAGCGTTCTTCCAGAAGAGTTAGCGTGAAGTACTTTTTAAACGTTAAATGTTCCGAGACATTCTCAGCGAAGTGGCCTCTTTCCAGGCGTTTTTGTCATGCTCCTCTTCTTCCGTTGTCGCTCCTCACTTAACAACCGGAAAGTGGTGTTAGCTTGCGTTGCTCTCGACTCACAAGAACCACTTGCGAGGACTTCGATGAAACGACACCGCTCTTCAAACGCCAGTTCTCGCAACGAGTGAACTTCCTGGGTGTGCAAAGCACTCTTGGAATATTTCTGAAGCATTATTATTTGTGTAGTGCAATATTTGTGTGTTAATGGGACTTACGTAACTGTTTTCATTTAAGTGAAAGGCAAAACATTGTCCATTTACCGTTCGGTTTCCAATGTTATTCAAACATGCTTATTACGCTGAGAAAAATTAGAAAACAGACTCAGGCAAAATTGTACGGTCTACTCATTTTGTTCTTACAAAATATCCTTGAACGGAATAGCGTCAACGTAGAAAAATATAACGTATTTTTTAGTTTATCATTTTCCCCTAATGTCTTTCATTTTTGATCTCCATTATCATCCTTGTCTATTAACTTCCCTGCTAATAATAAAAATAAAACATTTGCAATTTATTCCGGGTATTCTATATTAGAGATAATGCAGTCTCAAATCTTCACCTCTCGTCAAATAATCTTTACTACATTGTTATGCCTAACGTCATGTTTTTTTTTATTTTACTTAAATTCGTGATAATTTAATCGCAATAGAAAAATATTACGAGATCATTTTTTTTCTAAAAGAGTCTGCAAAACCTTTAACGTCCACATCAAACAACGTACGGTCAGAATAACTAATATTTTGTGTATTGTACACATGAAAGGATACGAACAACTTTCAAAAAGTTTAAAAAAATGTACAAAATAAAAGTGTAGAAACCAACAGTATGGCGTGGCACATGTTTTGATTTCACGTCTTGCAAAAATATATACAAAAACCGTTATTTGAAAAATTCTCGAAAGCGAATCGCTTTCCAGGCTGACTGACCTCTTTCCTTCCGCAAAATCCTGACGACACGACTACAAAGCACTTCGCGTACTCGACAAACGCTTCCTCAAACACCGTGCTGACGTTAGCATTTCTCTTGCTGACCGCGTCGTAGGCATCGCTAGAGCAGCTGATCAGTCGACCGGGAGGGGAAAACAGGAAACAATCAAAAGATTAATACGCGATGCCTCGAGCCTCATATTTCTTGCGAAGGAAATATTTCAAGATGGAATCCTCGATATGAAAATGGCTTCCCCTCCTCTACACTTTTTTTTCTCTGAAAGTAAAAAATGGAATTAAGATATTTCATCTTCGGAGAGTTTGGTTTGGGAATTTTTTTTCTTTCTGGGGTTGGAGACAGTAGTGGTGACGACACGTGTGGTATATAGAGAACGATATTGCTTCCACAAGAATGTGGGAATCGTGGATCGCTTTCACTCTCGTCTGTGGCCGCTCTCATGAATTTATCATCCTGTATTCGCGTTTTAAAATTTAATAAAGGGCAATTTACGAGCCCTTTCCGTTAAACCCACCTCCCACCGCATTATAAAAATGTAGCGGCGAATCTGGGCTGGCTAAATATCGGTTTTGGATACTCCAGGAAAGCTCGAAGCTTTTAGGGACTGGAAGGAAAGGTAGGGCGCGGTGGGTTTGTCGATGGCCTTGCGGTAAAGTGTGGTTTGATGTGGTGTGGATTGTGTTGAAGGTTATTTTGCGCATTTTCTTCTCTTTTTCGTTTCCTCCGGCGCTCTCGTGTTCTCGAGAAATTTGGTCGACGGGTCTTTAGAAGGTGTCCTGTAATTTATTTCCTTTTTCAGAACCAAATGCCCTGTCTCTTGTTAAGGATAACAAAGAAATAAAACCATATGACCCATTGTATACGTGTGTATGAATGGCAACGTTAAGGTGTATGATGGCGTACGGATCCAATTCAATGTAACGTTCTCATAAATATTTAAGATGCTTTTAATGGAAAACGTTTTTGCGTTTAGCAGATGAAATCACTTGAAAAAATTCAATGGAGTCATTATCTTATGAATGGTTTTTCATTTATGAGTATTCAGGTCCTTATTATTTAAATAATAATTTATATACAATGACTGTAAGACACTTATGTATGACAATCAATGTACTGTGACCGCTCTACCTTTTCCCTATTCTCTAAAAAGCCTACAGCGGGTCACTCAAGTAACCTAGTAGTATTATGTGACTTGTTATGACAATATCAAACCAAAAATTAGGAATGGTTTGAAATGTCCTAACTGCCCTACAGGAGTGGGTTCGTCTTTTAACCTGCTTTTGTAATATAAGAAACATTGGCAAGTTAATCTTTTAGCTATGAACCGAGTTCTAGATATATTCTGTTAAATACTGTAATACAATTCTAATCTAGCATTTACACATTGCATTGAAAAATTCTATCACTTACTCTACCTTTAGCAATTACGTGATTACCTAACAACTGCAGTTGCGTTTTAACACTTGCATAAACACTTTACATAAAATTATATTACCATTCACTTCACAAAAAACATAATAAAAATACCTGTACACAAGACAATACTGCATGGAAACACAAAATACTGAAAAAGAATCACATACCAAAATACCCTTTACATACATTTTCAAAGAAATTGTCAGTTGAATAGTGAATGAAATATATACAAGACGTTGTTTCACTTTCACGTAGATTATTACTTTATACAATTTAGCCAGCAAAGAAAGAAAATGTCGTTATTCAATGAACGTACAATTAATAATAACTTTTACTAATTATTGGTTTTGAACAATTTGAAAACGATTAAACAATAAATTGAAAACACACACTAAAAGAACGAATATTATCCACAATAGAAAAATTAAATAGGTTTTTACAATTCTTTACAGGAATTAGCTATCTGGCTTCCTTTTACGACTGCAATATTATAAAAGATTACGTTTATATGATTGTAATATAATTACTCGACTATCTACGTCTGTGAGGTGAATTCTATCTGTGTAGCATAATTCTCGCTTCTTTAACCAGTTCTTTTTTTTTTTTTTTTTTTTTGAGAATTTCTAGTGAAGTTTTCTGACTCACGAAGAAATATTTCCACAGCTTGGAGCGGCGACGGCGACCCAGATCCTTTCAAGGTCGTGGCAACCCCTTTGCTTCGGCGAACACGTGCTCTGGTGAATCGCTACCACAGTCCTTCGAATTTTACACAATCTGACTGCAACATCTCCACGTAATGAATTTCTTACATGGTAAGCCAAGACGAGAGACAAAAAGAAGCTGGAAATAGAAAGAAACATTTCCTATAGCACATGCTTCCTATTTCAGTATACGTTCTTGAACGTTGAAATATATTATTTCCTCGTTGATAGAAAAATAGTATATTTCTACCTAATGCGTTCATGTGAATTTATTAGAATATTCATTATTTAAAATTCTCAATTCTCTCATACATGGTATCGTTATTTTAACATGATGAGACGAATTACCTTTTTCAAGCTTCTTATCGTCGAAATACGGAGAATTCTCCTCTCCGTCCAACACGAACAATTCCGGTGCGTCCAGATCGGCGGTCGGCAGCAAAAGAGAAAGCTTTTCGTAACGGTGCTTTGCGCTAGTGCTGATATCGCAAGGGTGATTTTTGATTGGTTGTCGTGCCGTTCTACGCGATTGCGTTCAGAAACTTTAATAAATTCTCGCAAGGGATACCATTTACTGCTGGTGCGATCTCTTGCAATTCGGTAACACTATAATTGCATCTTGTCGTGTCTTGACGTTCTCGGGTGCTTCTCAAAAATCAATGGAACCGACATATGGGCGGTTACAGTACACAATTAATGACGGATGGACGGATGGACTGACGAATGGATGGATAGACGAACGGAAGGACGGATAGGTGGATATACGTTTGGCCGTAGACAAATTTTTCAGTGTCAAGGACCAACAAAACGTTGATTCGCAGATTCTGACAACACGTTTTAGAAGTAGTTTAGTACGTATAATACTATCCCTGAATATAATACAGGCTTATTCCTGAATATGAATTATCTACTTTTTTATTGAAAAGTCGCCGTTTTTCTCCACTGCATTACACAATTTTCTCTATTCGAAGAAAGTTGTGCGAGAAAGTAAAAATGTGTATATATATATATATATATATATATATATATATATATATATATATATATATATATATATATATTTTTATACTTCTTTATTGAGTGCAATTTGCAAACGCTGTAATATTTAAATTTGATTTTGTCTGCATCTGCGAGTTTTCACTGATAATGCAAAGGTAAATAAATTCTGGGATCGATTGAATGATTCAACTTTTAGCCAAATAAACGCCAACTTCGTGTACCCGGGAAGCGTTTCTTCTAGTTTACTGATTGGTAAGCGCCAACACTAACATTAAGTCAAGAATTAAGTCTTGTTTGAAATTAATACTATTTTTTCCTAAACCCTGTTAGGTTTTCAGCTATATCATCGGCACCGTTATATGAAATAATAAAAAGTAGGGAGAAACGAACTCGGCAGCATCCTGTTGAATTCTTAATGTAATGGGAGGAGTCTAGGAACAAAGAGTGTGGGAGGTGTAGATTGTGTGTTAACGGTGCCCGTCGGTAAAACACATTAGAAAAACGTGAAGGAAATGAGCAATAAAAGAAAGAGCTGAATGAACAGAAGAAGGTAGCTCTAGAGGATGTACCGTATTCCAGCAGCCGTACATAGGGAATTAGTTCTTCGTGTGAAGAGAAGGAAGAAAGTTATTACAACATGGATGTGGAAACGCACTGTTACAGGATTGTCCGTAAGTGGGTATTGACATGGAGGGTGACGGGACTCAGACGATAGGGAGGGAAATAGAGACAAGGGAGAAAAAAGAGAAGTGAGGAGAGGGAAAGAGATGAGAGAGGGGGTGAGTGAGAGAGGAGAGTGGAGTGAGTGCGAGAGGGGGGAGTAAGTGCGAGAGGATGAGAGATCAGGAGGTGTGAGAGGGGAGAGCAAAGAGAAGAGGGAGAGAGAAACCGAGAGGCGCCTACGGTTTTGCAGAAGTAAAGAATCGGACATGAGTTATAGTCAACACTTTGACATTCAAATGACCGTAGGTAATTTTTAACAATTCTGTAGACGTATTCTGTGTCAGAATTGCAGTGGTGTTGAATTGCACAAACGTTACTAGAAGATCGGAATTATGAAGCTATGTAGCGCTCGACGAGCCGACCTGCACCAAGTAATATATGCTCGGGCAACTTCTAAAATGTGTAGTTTGCAGATTAACGTTTTAATGAATGGGTCCGCAATTCGTGACACTGTTTTGTGTGGTGAAGTGACGTGAGGACGTGATTGTGAGCAACCAATTCTTCGGCTTCTGGATTTCATGATACGGCTATGAAATAGACTCCAACGTCTGGTCGCTGAACATACATTGGTTTTTAACCCGGTCGGGTAAAACTGGCTGTTTCTTGGCGCTTTAAAGATACGGTAATCAGAATACGCGCAAACCCGGTTAGGTAAAATGATGGCAGGCCCCTAAAACTTTTGCCCTCTATGGGAAGACCATTCCGTTGTGTTTTGATTCATCCTGTATACAAGAGGTTCTTGAAGGAGCAGCTATTAAGGTCGATGGCGTCACCCCCCCCCCAAACTTTCTCCTATGTCGTCTGTGTAATTATCGTTCTGGATACTGTGTTCCGTTTCGTGTGCTTATCGGGACGCGTTCCGGGGACATACCCGGTCGAGAGCCTTGTATCACGTCACGGGGAGGTATGCATTAGTTATTGCTACGCATGTCATTAAGCGCGGGCCTGAGGTAATTTATCTCTTTCGTGACAGCAGCGGAGAGATCGACAGAAACAGAGAGGGGGAAATAAACCTGGCGTGTGATTCCAAAGCAACTAGGCACTCTCTGCCGTTCCTTTCTTTCTGTCGTGTTACCATCTCCCACGGGTTTTGTCCTGCCGATCTCATGTTACTCCCAGTTTTGCGGATCATGAGGTGGAGTCATGTGTACCAGGAGATTAGCGTATTTCACGGCCCAAATGGGATTGCTGGAAGGATAGAACGCGCGCGATCAGGGGCCAGTTGCTTAAGATACCGGTTCGGCAGCCGTCTGAAACTGATTCAGTTCAATTATGTCATATTTTACGTGGCGATACTCAGGCCCTCAAATTCGCTCTTCTGTCTGACCCCGCAAATATCGTTAAGCTCCTTTGATCATCTAGCGGAAATATAAGGTATTACGTAGGCGACGAAACAGGTGATTCTGAATTTAGCTCAGAGGTTTCTTTCAGGCTTGAGGATCTTCTACATGTCGTAAATGTACAGCATGGAACATCTGCCTTTACTTCCCCTTCGGAAGAAGCCGTACGGATTTGAACCCGCAACACGCTTGAGTGTACCAGCCCGATACGATAATTGATATACCACCGAAACTAGATTGATCATAGGAAACTAGGAAACGATCTATCAGATCAGGCGAGGAAGAGATCTAGAATTGCAATCCAGAGAATGGCAATCCACGACTCAGTTAATTAGTTGAAATTGAATATCCTGTCTCCGGCAGGGTTCGAATCTACCTCTCTATAGCATCTTCTACCCACTTCGTAAATGGAATAGGTAGGAAATGATGGATAGCAGCAACTTTCAGAGTTTGGTTACCTGTCTTCCATTCGCATTCCTATTTGTATTAGCAGTCGTTCATTTGTTTTTCACATATGGATAGTTCATAATCTGTTTATTTCGTATTCAACTGATAAAACAGAATTCAGTGTGTCGTTGCAAAACAATATATCGTTACGATGCTATTCATTGAACGTTGCTTTGGTTTGGGGCCACTTGTTTCGATAATATTCTCAATTCTAGGAAATTGTTTTGTGTTGTTTTCACTTGTGTATTTTTTTATTGAGAGAATACAAATGTAAGTGTAGAGGAGAATTATTAACAATAATGAACTTTCTAATTATTCTATAACCTTAATTTTGAATTTACTGTGTAAGGAAAGAAATGTCCGTTTCAAATATGAGCACAAAAGTTTAAGATAGTAAGATAATTGAAATTGAACGTGCCATACATACAACGATCGTGTTTACAAAAAAATTAGTCATAAGTTTATAATTACTTCTCCGTTCGTAAACGTGAGTAAAATTATAATTACGTTTCGTTAGTATGTATAGTTCTAGTTTCAGTTGTTAACGTTTTTAGTTATTGTAGAATAACAGATTTTAACTTCACTAACCGAGTACGTATTTCATTTTCCAGTGTTTTTCTTAATACACTTGTTACATTGCAATCTTGTCTTTTGAACCTATTTACAAGAGTATATTTTATTTATCAATTTAGTGAAATATCGATAAACTATGTCTTTTATTGGACCAAAAGGTTTCACGTGCGGCTGTTTAGAGAGGTCGTGGTCGCTGTGGCAACAGTAGATCAGGTGAAAGGATCGGAGCGTCCTGCCTTCTCGCCGGATCGGGGAGGTCATTGACCCAATGGCAACCAAGCAGCCTGGGGGGAAGGGCAGGGGGAGGGGAAGGGCAAGGCGTGCGTTGCTCGGATTCCGAAGCGCACGTTAGGACACATACCGCCTGCAGTGCCCCTCTGATCCCGTGCCCCTGCTTAGCGACTGCTTACACGTCCACTGCTGTGTTTCGACCTGCGACCTTTATCTAGACTCTTTGTTTCGGGTCTCAACCACTACAACTCTCCCCTACCCCTGGTCTCGATTTTCAACCACTCCGTCCCCTTTACACGCTTCTCCCCGGCGTTTATATGGCTCCTGGTGTTTTCTTTATTTGGTTAGCGAGGGAGAGAATATTCCTTCCAGAATATAATTATCACTCCAGTCAGAGAATCATCCTTGCAATTAAAGTTGTATTTCTTCGTTGAACAGAAATGTATTAATGTATTTTTGAATTTATTAATTAATTTTTGACAAGAATGATTGACGGGACAGTTTTATTGAAGATGAGATTTCAAATAAATTTTTATGTATAGAGAACGTATTCCTCCAGGCACGATCTTTCCGCCGCTCCCCGCTCGGCCTCGATGCGCACCGTCCCCCGCCCCGCCCCGCCCCGCCCCGCCCCGTTCCCCGTCGCGCCCCGTTCCCCTCTCCGTACCGTTCCCCTCTCCGTACCGTTCCCCTCTCCGTACCGTTCCCCTCTCCATACCGTTCCCCTCTCCGTACCGTTCCCCTCTCCGTACCGTTCCTACCGCCCCGCCCGTCTCCGTACCGCCCTCTCCGTACCGTACCGTTCCCCTCTCCGTACCGTTCCCTCTCCCCGTTCCCCTCTCCGTACCCTCTCCGTACCGTTCCCCTCTCCGTACCGTTCCCCTCTCCGTACCGTTCCCCTCCCCGTACCCCCTCTCCGTACCGTTCCCCTCTCCGTACCGTTCCCTCTCCGTACCGTTCCCCTCTCCGTACCGTTCCCCTCCCGAACCGTTCCCCACCCCGAACCGTTTCCCACCCGTTTCCCGCCCCGTACCCCGCCCGTACCGTTTCCCTCCCGTAACGTTCCCCACCTCGTACCGTTCCCCCGCCCCGCCCCGCTTCCACGTCCCGCCACGTTTCCCTGCCCCGCCCCATTCCCCACCCCCCGTTCCCCGCCCCGCACCGTTCCCCGCCCTGCACCGTTCCCCACTCTGCACCGTACCCCGCCCTGCCCCGTTCCCCGCCTACCCCGCCTTCCCTCCTAGTAGCAAACCCTGCCCCGCACAAGCGACAGAGACGGGGGGGACGTCCCATCTCTCTCCCTGCCCCTCCGCCTCTGCCGCCGTCCACGCCCTCGCCCTTGCGCCCTCCGCCCTGTGTGACGCCCGTGTGGCGATGGGCGGGCGCGAAGATCGATCGAGTGGGGCCGCACGACGCGTCGGGCGCGCGCCCGTGAAGAGCAGCTTGCGCCTCGGATGCCCTCCGCTCCCCCCTCTCCCGCTCGCTTCTCGAGCGAGGGGCTACGGCTCTCTCCAGTTCACGCGCCACCATTTTTAAATTGAATTATCGGGCCTTCTTCTCTATTTTTTGTTTAGGAAAAATTATGGAATGCAATAATAATAATAATAATAATAATAATAATAATAATAATAATAATAATAATAATAATAATAATAATACCTTAACGATTATGCCTATTATTGTTAGTGTTATTATTACGGTGAGTATTACGAAAATGAGACAAAAATCTGTCCACATACGATATAACGAAAGGAAAGTACTATTCACGAATGAAAATACAGATCATATGCAATATGAAAATATTTTATTAATAATATTGTGTTATTTTATATATTTTTTCATTTTCCTTATCGAATGGATGCTAGTTTTCCTAAGCAGTCCCCTTTGCATCACTTCTAGCTGTACGTGATCAATGGCGTTTGCGATCGCACATCAGAAAATATACGTGGAATCTTTGCTTATGCTGCTTTTATACCGTTCGACTCACCGACGCTAAAGAAGCGAAAACGGACTGTTGTTTTGTGAGGGTGGACGTGAGTGAGTGAGCCTTTATTATTTTCACGTGCGTAAATTAGTCCCGTAAGTGTAGTGCACGATGTATCCGGACCTACACGTCGGGTTGAGTGTCTCTCTCTATGTATCTACCCTAGTCCGAACGAGCTCTAACTAATCACTTGACTGATTCTGACATGTGTGACACATGTACGTGAGAGAGAGAGGAGAGGAACAATCGCGCGCGGTCTATGGTCCGTTTCTTAGGTACCACTCTGGCATTCACCTAGTATCGAGCGGAGAATCTACAGAAAACTACCAATCAGAGCAACAAGAATTCATTTCCAGACAATATTTCAATTTGACCTACCACGAGCTTTCAGACAATATTTCAATTTGGCCACACAATATTTAAATTTGACCAGACAATATTTTCGAATTTGTCCAGACAATATTTCAATTTTACCAGATAATATTTCAATTTTACCAGGCAATATTTCAATTTTACCAGATAATATTTCAATTTTACCAGACAATATTTGAATTTTACCAGACAATATTTGAATTTTACCAGACAATATTTGAATTTTACCAGACAATATTTGAATTTTACCAGACAATATTTGAATTTTACCAGACAATATTTGAATTTTACCAGACAATATTTGAATTTTACCAGACAATATTTGAATTTTACCAGACAATATTTCAATTTTACCAGACAATATTTCAATTTTACCAGAAAATATTTCAATTTGACCTAACAACATTTCAATTTGAACTAGTGTCAAAAATCCGCCACCATCAGAACTCGAACCCTAGGACCAGTCAGTGACGCTGGAGACGCACCACCGTTGCCGTGGAGCTATCGCTGCCGGTTTGGGGGTGGAGAAAGAGGATGGGGAGGGGGCGTGTTCTCCGACGCACGTGCCGCGGCGTGCCTCCGCGTGCTTCCTTCCGGCGGCGCGTGCGTTCGATACCCCCGTTGGGCACGCGGCGGTGGCGCCGCCAGATGCTCGTTCCGTATGCGGCGACAGAGAGGCATGCCTCGCGCTGTAGCTCGCGATGGAAGGGGGCGGGGCGCATTGCGAGGCAATGCCAATGGAAGAACGCGGGGGAACAGGACGATGGGACTGGGAGAAGATCAGAAGGAAGGAATAAATGCAGTGAAAGAGAATGCGACCAACAAAAATGTATGAGAAATAAAAAAAAAGTGTTTTCCAAATTCTGAGGGTAAGTCGCGGTCTGCGGATGGGTAGGGTAAGAAGGAGGAAGGAAGAAATGCTCAAGGAAGGCGGCTGGAAGGAAGACATTTAAGGTTCAAGCGGCAAAACGACAATCGTTCGATAGTTTGATTAGAATGAGAAGGTTTTGAAAAATAAAAGTCTGCGCCCCCGTAGCCGAACTCCTTAACAAATTTCCGTGAAGTCACGGAAGTTAATTAGCTCGAGACATCACACGGTCTTGGATGGGTGACCGTCTGGGGCCTCTGGGTACTAACGGCTCGGCATTGAGTCCCTCGTCGATACCGATAAAAGGTGATGACTCACGACTTGACGTATGACGTAAGCCTAAGAAGAATTACTCCACGCTCAATTTCAAAAGGGCTTGGAGAGTTGTTAATCAAGATGAAAATGTTAATAACTTGGGAGTTCAGATCTCAGTCGCAGCCTTTGCGAGCCTTCATCTGCTCATCATTGGATTTTGATTGATTGATTTTTTCGTGTTTCCGGGCGCGTCAACTGCTCTGGTCATTAGTCCTGTTAGTGTAGTGCATGTTTTTTGTCTCGGGAGATGGCGGTGATCTTTCTCACTAGATGGCGAGATCTGGTGCCGACCTACCGTCGGCTAGTGGGGTTTCCCCCTAACCAGGACTCTCCCACCAGCAGGGCACCGCCCCAGCCGAGACAAGCTCTAAGCTCCCGACCAGTCTCCCGGAATATGTAGTAGTGTAGTGCATGTTAGTGTAAGTGCATGTTAGTGTAAGTGTGTGTGTAAGGGGAGAGGATAGGACAAGAAAGAGGAAGGGCAGATCGCGCGCGGTCCGTGGCCCGTTTGGTAGGGTACTGCTCCGGCATTCGCCTGGTGTAGATCGGAGAAACCACGGAAAACTACCGATCAGTTCTCATCATTGGATCCACATAGGGCGGATCTACGCTCGCAGTGGGTTCCAATACAGGCGACGGCGAAAGTCGATGTAAAACACAAGTCAAGGCGGAGGAGACGAAGGAAGAAATGAATCTAACAGAGGAGAATTGTGAATAAAATTTTTTTAAAATTCTTTTTATTGGAAATATCAAAAATTTTCGAAATCCTATGGGGATAATCCACAAGGCTATTGACACATTAAGCCATTACAAATCTTATAATATTATCTATTACAGTCTTGTTCTCACCCCAGTGTGAGATTGCAACAATGCGAGTAGGGGTAAAACATCATATATCAGGGCATATGGCATGTTTTCGGTACCGTAGAAAAGTGCTGAACGTGATCATAGAAGTGACTATGAAAAAAATTGTATGTTTTCTTAAACGATTACCAAAAATATTTTTTCTTTATTCAAAGGAGGGTATAATAAACATGCTATATGTAAAGTAGTTAACACAACAGCTGGCATGCAGATGAAAACACTTTATCTTTTGTTCTGAAATAAACTGTGTCTCTCAAGTTGAAACCAATTTTTTTCCTGCAAATAACAATATTTGATAATGTTACTTTTTGTGTGCACCGACGACAAAAACTCATAACGCAAGAGTAAATTTATTTCTGCCGCTGTCAATTGCTTTATTTCGGTTGGGGTACTGTTGGGCGCTTGCATAAAAGTGCAATATGCGCCGAGTTCTGCACGCGAAGGAATAGTATTCGGAGCAGTGGTATCGGCTTGGCTGTTGACTCAGCAGAGCGAGCCGGAAAGTGGCGCAAAACGTCAGCAATTAATGGGTTATGTTGGAGGACGGAAATGTGTGTACGAGGATGGACGGAAATGTGTGTACATTTAAAGTAGATTTGGGTCAGAGAAACGAATATGTAAAATTTGAAAATGGTGTAAAGTCAAAAGATGCAGAATACATCCAGGATGGGATAATCGGAACAATGTGTGAAAGAGATACGTAATAAATTAGAAAGAACATGTTTTTGAATAAAAATTCGTATCATAAACTTGGTAAAAAAGTGTGAAGCAGAAAAGTGTAAACATAGAAGAGAGAACAGATTTCAGTCACATATTATTGTTTAGTCTCATAATGCTCTTAATAAGTATTCTAATAAGACTCTTCAAACAGGGAAGCACTGGTAGTAAATCGCGTTGGAACGCCTTTCTGATAGCACCTTAAGTGTCTCGTATTCTGCATTTTGAGAGTTTGCGTTCATGCAATAATACATCATACTGGAAGAATTAAAAATTCATTTCTGACGACCACTATGTGATAAGTAATCGTTCCAACAAATTGCGATGGCTCATAGGCTACACCCTTGCAAAGTTATAAATCTATCCAGTCTTTCGCAACAATTTTTTTCCACATTCCACGGAAGCTCAAAATCGAAGGGTATTATTATTGACAGTGGTGTTACTCCATAAAACAATTTTTCAGGAATTAAAAGCATTTACATACAGTCTTATAGTTCAATATAAGATTCGACGGTTTTCGGTTACAGTTTAGCATAGGAGATACACAATTTTTGGACACAAAGTTTGGCGGCATGATGGCTAAGCATCTGAAGTTTACATTGATACGTAAAACTAGAAACAAAAACAACAACAAAAACAAACGGAAATAGAGATGCGTCACTTTGAAAGTAGCTCATCAATGTAGCGTTGTAATATCAAACATGTGTCTATCTCACCGGAGAGCGCACGCCCAGGCTTCCACAAACCGCGTAACGCAAAGTCATGTCCTCCGTCCTCGTTTGCTCAGAACGTCGCACCGTTGGCGCCGTCTGGCTGGCGCCCGCGGCCGCGAAAGTAAAAGTGGCGCCTCGTCGTTACCTGTCGTGCCACTATGCCAAGGTCGACGCAGCTCCTTTTGCACGTGAATAAACCAACGCACAAAAAAGCACTAAACATATTGGCGATGAACAAGAAAAATGGCACAGCTATACATCGTGACTTTGGAAGACAACGGTTTGTGTAGGTTGACTATATCAAGAAATCCTGCTGTCCATTGTAAATTAAAAACGTAGTAAATATATGACACACAATTGAAAATGCTGAAAATTTTCAGTAAATACGCATATCAAAAGATTGTTGGACATTGTGTTTATATACATTCATTAATTTTAGCGCTTAAAACATTAATTAATCTTTCAACATTAAAACGTGCATTTTGTTTTCTTATTTAAGGTCGCTTTTCAACAGCTGTGGTAATGTGCAGACTGTAATTTGATATTGGTTGTATAACTGTGGAGTAACGGTAGCGGAACACGCATACGGACACACACCAACATCCATGCCCGGGGCAGGATTCCAACCTGCGACCCTTCAAGCCAAGGCAGCCTCGGCCCTTCACCCTTAGCGACCTGGGCTATCCAGGCCGGCAGCTATGAAACACTGTCTGCTTTCTATCTATTGCAACTCGCAAAACGAAACAACCGAGAGAACAAACTACATGGAATGTAGTAGGACTTAAAAACGACGTATTGAACAAATGGTGGCAGTCAAGCGTTAATTGATTAATTTTAAGATGTTATTAAAATTTAATGTTTTTACTATAAAACGGGTTAATAAGAGTACGTGATGTCACAACTAGGTTCTTCTTTTCTAGCGCCCTACTTTTCAAAACAGCAAAATTAACGAATTTCGATTGCGCGGAATGTAGAAGTTAAAAAAAAATAACAACCTTTGTGTTTTAAATGAACGGTCAAAAACGCAGTCTTTGCGATGTCGAAATCCCTTACCTGCCACTATCACATTACAGCATTAATCTCATATTTCATTACAATGGAATGTTGGGGATGTACCGTTTAGATAGTTTATAATGTCAATCGCAATTTCTTTCCAGCAAAATCAAAGTTAATACATAACTTTATCAGAATTAATTGCTCATAATTAATTTCATTAAATACAAATTTGACAGAGTTCAAATTGATATATTGTCAGAAAGTAAAAATGTTGCCTAAATAAATGTCTCTTACATTATTGATACAGAATGTAAGAAATTTTGTTGTTTTAGAAGGCTGTACAATAAAAATGAATCGATATAATTTTGTCATCTGCTCTATTTTCAGTGTCATGAACATTTCCAAAAGGGTCTAATGATTGCTTTTTTATTATCCTGTGTTATTCTGAAGAGGGGACTAAAAAAGGTGATTTCTCCCTCTAAGGTTAGTGCAATTTTGGGAGTATTAATAATAATAATATTGATAACAATAAAATAGAAACCTAAAATGAACAATAATAAATTACATTACGAAATCAACTTAATTTAAAACACACCATTTTATTTTGTGTAATGTATTAACATGATTCTGTTTACCTCTTTCTTCGAAACTTTTCTATTTTTTTCTTACCGAAACTGTACATTCCATATTCACTGTAGACCTAATAGTAATTACCGTCGTAACAGCCAAGACATATGACAATAATGAACATTAAAACATCATTATCGCTATTAACGTGATTACCCTCCATTCCAATAATCCCTTGAGTCGCACTGGCGTCTGTCGATGTCTACATCACTGTGCTGACGCCGCATTGCTTCGTTTCGACGCACCACTTCGGTGACGCCGCACCACTTTCTGTGACGCCGCACCACTTTCTGTGACGCCGCACCACTTTCTGTGACGCCGCACCACTTTCTGTGACGCCGCACCACTTTCTGTGACGCCGCACCACTTTCTGTGACGCCGCACCACTTTCTGTGACGCCGCACCACTTTCTGTGACGCCGCACCACTTTCTGTGACGCCGCACCACTTTCTGTGACGCCGCACCACTTTCTGTGACGCCGCACCACTTTCGGTGACGCCGCATTACTTCGATGACGTCGCACCACTTCGGTGACGCCCCACCACTACCGTGACGTCGCATCACTTTGGTGACTTCGCACCACTTTGGTGACCTGGAACCACTTCGGTGACGCATCACTGGTGTCGCGCTACTTGGGCGACGCCGCAACACGCCACTACGGAGGGGCGCGTTAGGGCCCGTGTAGAATGCGCCTTGCGGTGGTATGCCGGGGCGGCGCGGCGGGGAGGAATGCTGATATCAAGCGCGCGGTCGCCCGCCAGCGGCCCCATTACGACCGTCAAGGACACGGACGAGCAGACGCCGCCTCTCTCTAACCACTTACTCCTTTCTCTTTAGTAATTTATTATTCACATCTGTACAGTGTCTTTATTGCCTTTATACATTTTATTTTATTTGTTGTAGTCAACTACAATGAAAGTTCAATGTTAGGTTACGTAAAGTTAAACCCTTTTAGCATTTTCCTTGCAAAGAGTTCTTTCGAGAATGTTTCTTTACTTGGATCGACCATCAGAGTAGTTACAAAATGTGCTACCGCAGACAATAATTAACCTTCAGAATAAAATAGTGTTTTTCTGTCTCCAATGAATAATATCGATAATGCTGACGCATTATTTTTTTGGTTTTGTAAGCTAGAGTGATATTGATAATCTTTTTTTAAAAATAAAATCGCTACCAATCTCCTCTCTTTGAATAAGTGTTGTCGTTTTCTTCTTCTTCTTCTTCTTCTTCTTCTTCTTCTTCACACTTACACTGTCGTTCTCACATTTTAAATGGATCGAGATGAAAAAAGTGATGGATGAATTGTAGAATACTTCACATGAAAAATAATAATTGCTACATAGGAGGTAAAGAATACAGCCATTTTCTGAGAATAGTGTAAATCCAATTTAACCTCTGTTTTTCAATGACAAGACATTAAGAGGACGAGGAGAGCCAAGAGGAGGGAGGACGGGAAAAATGCAGACTGGCCTCCCGCAAAAGGTTTCAGGACATGAACTGGGTATCCGAACGGACTTTACACGTGCGAAAGTTTTGCATATCTATTTCATACTTTCTGAAATTTTAAATCCGAATAAAATAATTTGCTACTCAAACTAGCTGTTCTTTAAATAAAAAAAAATAGCACGTTGGTGTTTTTCTTGACAATAGAATCTGCGATATGTGTTCTATTTCCTTCGTGTCATTGCACGGCGTCGGAATGGAAAGTGCCAGAGACAGCGGTAATGTTGCTTGTTTTTCCAACTGCAAGGAGCGATCTAAATTTGCCGAGCGTCAAGGCCGCACAAATGAGCGTTGTCCTCAATGCCTGTCGCATGCCACTCGAGTTTTTGTAGTTAAAGCGTTCTGCCGTTCATAGTCGCGTACGTACTGAGTGCTGCATTTATATGATTACTTCCAAGTTCAGTATCAAGTGTCTAGCTTTAGAGTCTAGAGTTTAGAGTTTAAAACTTTAGATTTTAAAATAGGAATCGATCATAACTCTAGATAATTAAAGAATATTTTAAAAGTTACAATTCGTGTCAGTATTTAATAAATGAGTTTGAGCAAATTATTTTTTACGTGCTTGCTTAAATGTGCAAAACAATACGTTGAAACCATAAAATATAATAAAACATTTAAAATACTCATAAATACATTTTGTATCCTTTGTTCCTAGGCAACTAAATATGGTACCAATATTTCGAGATTGAAGTTAGCGAGGCAGTTAACAATACCCAAAGATAGTATTTTAAGGCTAGTTTTTGTGTCTGATCGATTATTATTTCTTGCACACACACACACACACACACACACACACACACACACACACACACACACACACTACTTACACAGTATAGAGAAAGTATTGTAATGCTGCGGCCAAAAATAGCTTATTGTGGGGATCAGATAAGAAAAAAGTGGATGAATCATGTTTCATTGTGTTGTAAAGAACTGCAGCTAATACATTGTGTACTCATAATCCACATTTTGTGGGATCAGATATCAAAAAATTGGTTAACGGAAAAACATCTGCCCGTTTGTCTATCCGTTCGTCTGTGAGTAGAACCATAGGAGATCGGTGATTATCAGGAAAAATGATAATCCCCGATCGATCTAGCTGATGTCGCGACCCCTTGAATTTGGACGGACATTTTGATTTTTGAGAGTACTTTGTATAAATCTTGTATATCTCTTGAAAATTATAAAAGTTGCAATTTTTTTTCAGCATCATCCTACATCTACAATATTGAAAATGTATGTTTTTTTTTAAATAAAATTAGCTCTCTAAAATTAATTCTTTAATTCATGTAATGTTAATTTTTGAAAATATTAGTCGGGAAGAGGTGAGGCAAAATCGAAATCTATCCCCGACTGAAAAAACTAGAAATCTAGTAAGAGAAAGTTTGAGCCATTTTATTGCACCACTAATTTAAAATTGTAAGAACGACTAACACATTATCAATGATAGGCGGAGCAGTAAGGTAACAAAATATGTGAACACATATTTTCCTCTATCTTTCTCCGGAAGCGTAGTTTAGAATGTCAAATAATTGTTTTTTAAGCACCAGCTATCGTCGTATTGTGTCTTCTGGACATGTGCAGCGTGCTGAAAAATTAGTTTTCCCAGTGCAACGCTCCCAACGGCCAGCAGGTGCGACACGGCGTGCGCCGAGCAGATGCCACGGCTCTCGCACACGCCTCGCATTACGAATTTCCATTAACCTGTGAAATTTACCATGTATCGAGTGGGCGGCGCATTTTCAATTAAACTGAAACCCATTCCGTGTATTGCGTTAATTAGGTTAGCAAAGGCCTAGCGGTAGAGGGTGAATGATTCGGTCCTGGATGTGACATATGGAGGAAAAAGATCTCTCCTAAGCGGCTTCATCCACGTAGGACGTTGACTTTTGCGAAAGTACACTCTCAGAAATGTCTGCATTACTTTTAATGTGAAGTACATGAAAGTAATTATCATGTACGTAAATTAAATATAATGTACAAGAACAGCAACATTGACGTATATGTACATTAAATTTAATGTGCGTGTACATTAAATTTAATGTGCGTGTACATTAAATTTAATGTGCGTGAACAATTAAATTTAATGCAGGCAAATAAGTTAAGTCATAAGTCGTATATTAAATCTACATTGATTTTAATTTATGCATTACGTTTAATGTACAAATACATTAATCTCCCTTTAATGTACAAGATGCATTAACATTCATGTAAGTTGTACATTAAATCTACATTAAATTTAATGTAATTTCTGACAGTGTAGCAAACGTTCTGCATTCGCTAGTGTGAGAGATGTGCTGTACGTTACGCTATCGAACTCGGGTGACTTTTTTAATGGACTGTATTTTAATGATACACTTTCCTAACTAAAGCACATAGCACGTAATTCTGAAGTTCATCGTTACTCGCAAATATATCGGAATATTACTGACATGCATAAAATACATCTTTCAATAAAAAATGTACACAACATCGAATTAATCTTACTGTTTGCTGGAAGAGTTGCTTGTAGTATCATAAAATTCGTAAATGAGAGCTTTAGTATGTTGGAATTATAATAAATAGAACTTAAAATAATTATTTTATAGAGTCAACAGGTTGCTATACGTCATTTCAATCCAACGAAAACGCGTCGGACATTACTAAGCTAGTATTTATCATTTAAGTTCAAAAACATTATTAAAATTGGTATATTCGTATAAATATTCACGTCGAAAAACGTTTAATTGCTATCTTTGTTAATAAATCGGTAATATCAGTGGTTAAAGACCAATTATGTTTTACGTTGTGTGTGTGCATGTTTACGTCAATCTCTATGTGAAGAGACAGGCAACTCTCCAATTTTTCCTGCTTCGTCTCCATCTAGAATATGTACGGAAAGAAGATCATCTTGCCCTTGTCCTCAGCATAAGGCATCAGAAGACAAAATACCAGATGATTTCCGTTGTATGGAGCCTCCAACCATTACAATGTTCATTGAAATGTCCACTAGAATGTCTAGTTTGACATCATAACACAAAATACTTTGTACTTTACTAGGTATTCCCTTGATGACACTTCATGGCCTGAGTTGTGACGTCGAAGAACGAGTAATAATATAATTTAAATCTCTAGGGGGCCGTGTTTATATGCCACAGCACAGAACATAAATATTTACTTACACGAACAAAGTTACCTATCTGTTGATATTTCTTAAGAATACTATGGTATTGCGATGATTAACTTGCAATTATGTGAAAAAGAATGCTTACAATTTATGTACACACAATACAAGTATTATAGCAAGTAAAAAATGAATGTGAAAGCTGCAATACTAACATGACTGAAATTACATTTTCTAAGTTTCCTTGAACATAAGTATTTTTCTTAATGTACACTTTACATTATAACTTTTGCACTTATCCATTTGCACTTCACTTTATCGCAACGTGTTTTTGCATGAAGAGATAAAGCCTATCGTGAATTGAAGGTCTTCACTTTAGTCAAACCATATTCTAAGTAACCAGGTTCAACTTGACGTGTTTTATTTTTCGCCTTATTCTATGTCGAACATTACAATAATTGCTCCAAATACAACCTATCGTAGTATATTTGTAGTGTAACAGCATTGAAATCACCATAGTAAACAAGTAATTTATTTGCAATAAGCTTATACACATCGCATTAGCATGAAGAAATAAAAGTAAATAGATGTTTTTTATACTACGTGAATGTTTTGCTTCGAATATGTTAAGAATTCGTGCCATAGGTATCTCATTAATATAAAAAAATACATTTTATTTTCATATCATGACTCACATAAAGAAAATTGATAACTTAATTATCATATACAACTTTTCTAAATATATCGGAAGAGTATTTTACGTACTAGAAGAAATATTTCTGATCATTATGACTCACTCGATATTTGAACTGACCACTGCTCTACAGTAACGGAAAGCACATTGAGGGCATCTGTCATTCGTGTTAAGGTCACATTTACGTCCTCGCTGCGTCATACGCACAGATGACGCTCCAACTTCGCCCTCGTTTCCTCTGCATCGAACCGCTGCCTGTGTTGTCTTTTTTTTTACTTAACTCCGCCCGCCCTCCCGCTCGGCCCCTCGGGGTTATGAATGAGGAAAAGTTCCATTTTGCTCGCGTCCCCCGACCCCCGTTCCCCGTCCCCTGCCCCCACATCGCACTCTCCCGCGGGGACAAACCTGGCGTCGGCGGTGGCAGTGGAAACAGCAACGCACTTTTCCAAACAGATCGGTTTGGCTGGAGTAAGTTTATACAAATATTAACACAATGGGTTATTCATAGGCAAATGTTTAGGCACAAAGGTGGGCGGGTAGACAGTATTCATGTTTCTGTTGGGAAGGGGAGAGTTGTAATAAACTCCCCTCTGATGAGGAGGGGAGGAGAAGGAAAGGGAAGGGGAGATACGGTGTGTGTGTGTGTGTAACTCGCCGCGGCCATTGGCGTCGTAATGTACCTGTCCCCCTCGCTGACGTTGGTAATCCGTTTAAAGGCGCACAGACGCCAAGTGCTGCCCCATCATTTACCGGCTGCTAAGACCTCTAAAGCTCCTTTATTGCCTCGAACGCCGCCGCTGACTCCGCCTCCGCTGTCGCCGTCGCAGTGGTGACTGTGATGGTTTCGCATCTCTTGAAGCAGCGGGGGGAATTGGTAGTAGTGGTGGTGATGCTTATGTTGCATTGTTTTGGTACACGTGATAAATTTTATGTATTGTATGTTTTCCTGTTTTATGTTTCTGCACCAGACAGCCTACGGACCTCCCGATTAACCCAGGCATAGCCACTGTGGTGCTTATCGGTCTTCTATCCATCGTGTTGATTTATTATAGTTTCCAGACATGTCAACTGCTTTCGTAATTAGAACCGTTATTGTAGTGAAATTATCATGAATTGTGGCGGTGTTCCTCTCCCAGTAGGTAGTGAGACCCAGCGACGAACTATTCGTCGGCTTACAAGAGGTTTCCCTCTTCCAACCTCCCAGCCAGAATAAGCTCTACTCTCCGACCAGACCCTCGAGACGTATGGTAGTGTAGTGCAATTTACGTGTTAGTACCGATGTTTATGCTGTATTTTAATGATAGTGAAAGTAGTGTAGTGTTATAATGTTGATTGAGGTAGTGGTGGTGACGTTACCAATGGAGATTAACGATAATGGTGTATGTGGTAAAGGCAGCAGCTGAATAATATAATGGTAATAAATGGTTATAATACTAAATGGTTGTGTAATGAGTTGTGAGTGGTGGTTGTGCTAGTAGTTGTGATACTGTTAGTGGAGAAGAAGTTAGCGCTAGTAGAGTAGATACTAGCTGACGATTAACGTAATGTACCGGCTACCGATAACAGTTCAGTGGTGGTCTAGAAAGGACGTAATTGGAGGTTTTAAATGACACCGTAGTGGAACTGATGGTCACGGTCGAGATAGTGTTACAAAAGCTATAGGAAAATGTTGTTCCCGAATGAAATATAATAAAGGGATGGACTGCCTTCTTTTTTATAAAAAACGTTCCATTAGCACGGTCACATTTCGTACGAATACGTTGGTGGGGATGGCGGTGATCCATCAATCACTCAATCAATCATTAGTGAGGGCAGTGGGAGTGATGCTGGTGGCGATGGTGATGGGTGAAGGCCGCCACGCGTTCCTTTCTGTGGCGGTCCCCTCGCTTCCCCTCGTGTCCCCCTCGCGGTCCAAGCTCCTGAGCGTAAGCCCTGGAGGTGGACGGTGGGAATTGCAAATTCGAGGCGTCGCTCCGACGAAGGGGATCGCGTGTAAACAGACGCACCAATAGGAACAATGCTGGCAAGCTAAGCGGGTAAAAAAGGACTGGAGATTCCACGCTGTGATTTAAACACACTTGCCAGCTTAAAGCAAGACACATTCGTGATTACGTCTTTTGAAAAACTTTGAGGTTTAGTTTGAAATGTCGCATACCTTATTTCATTCGTGCTCCCGTACCATTGAGATGTTCGTATAGTGTCCGAAATGTAGTTCATGTGAAATGTTTTCTCTGTGCGAGATTTATTGAGGGGGAATTGTTAATAAATTGAGCGGAGGAACTAAGCTCCCGTATCTTGTCTCAGAACCATTATGCTTCTGGAACGGAACCAGTCTTGGCGAAGTCAGCCGCCAAAAAGTGGAAAAAAATTCTGGGCATTGTTGTTTCGTTTTCACGTGCATATTAATCATTACGGTTCATTGGAAAAATAATATTTGCGTAACATAATGTCAGTTGCCAGTTATAAATCGTATGAAAAGGACTCTAACAGACTCCTGGACTGTGCGGAAGATACTATGGATATTTAGAGGCAGTTGAGAGGTAGGGAAGGAAAAAATGTCCAAACCAATTATCGTTTAATAGGCTGCAACTTGGAATGTTCAGTTTCCAAGCGTTTTATTTTCCAATAGAGTATGAAGAAAAGACATTAGTGTATTCCTGGATAATTTATACACTTTTCTACAATATGCACAGATTTGTCTGTTTAACTCGAGACACAGAAATATTTTCAGAAACTCATGAAGTTCGATAACGAATTTCTGAAAGAATAAGTTAATATTCTCTTATGGAAAAAGCGCTTGCCACAGTCCTCTGCGGATGTAATGGGAGAAAATTTTGAACGGGAACCTTTTTATAGCAGATTCGGATTCTCGAAACAGTAGTTTCTTGAAAAAGGTATTTATTTCAGACTTTTTGTACGATGCTAACTTATTGAGATACTATTTTGTGTCAAGTTAGAAGAACCACTGTCCCTACATTGAAGCAATGTGTTCATTTACAAATACCTTAAGGTACGCAGTACATTGCGTTTTGAGCCGAAACTAAGACGTATGATATTGATGGATAGATGATTATACGATTTTAATGATGATTTATCAATAGCGGAATAACGGACAGAGAAAACTGGAGAACCCCGAGAAATCTTGCTGTAAACCCGCTTTGTCCACTGCAGTATCTACATGGATCGACTGGGATTTGAACCCCGATACCTAGAGCCAGAAAGTAAGCGGTCGGGCCACTACACCACGGGTCGCTGCAAGCAATAAGCAATACCCATTAACCAGTATGTACCTTCAGAATTTCATGACAGTGAGGCACTTTTCTTGAACAGTAGCACACTGAGATTTACGGCACTCGCACTTCACGAGCGGCTCTCCGTTAAAAACTCATTCCAGGTACGCTTCGCGCCAAAGAAAACAGACGGGACAACGTAGCTGTCAGAGTGTGTCGTTTGGGGAAGCCCAAGGATTTGAAGGCTTTCAGAGGCTGTCTCTCCATTGAAGATCGCTAAAGACGTGCGTAGTAAACTTCCGCTTTGCACCTCCGGCAGCTGGGTGGCGATGCACTGGGAGATAGCGGTCTTTATCGCGTCGAACGGCGCGCGCGTGGGTGTGTGAGTGTGTACGTACGTTTGTTTACGAACGTGAGTCAACACCATACCGCCGGCGACTGAGGGCGTGGGGTGGCGGCGGGTGGAGAGAGGGGCGTGGCGGCGGTGGCGAAGAATGAGGAGGAGTGGGAGGAGGAGGGGAAAGGAAAAAAGGGGAAGTGCTTCTGAAGAGATGGGAGCGCCACACGACTCCATTCCACTCCTTACAAAAACGCACAGTGGGGTAGCAGGTGGCCGAATGTGGAAAAACTGCAAAGAAATGAAATTAAATTAAATCAACAGAATTTCAAATGCTGTAGATTAGAGGGTGTCGGCCGTCATGGTATGACGATAATAATCGAAGTTGAGGTGGAAATGATGGATTTTTAACAGGCAAAATGCCAAGAGGTGATATACCTAAACGTCACTTCATGCGAATGATATTTAAAAGAAGTCTGTATAAATGCCTGTCAATTCTGAATTGAATTGAATATGCCTTATTTTACGTGGCGAGACTCGGGCCATGAGGCCTGCTCTTCCGCCTGACCACGCAAATTCCGCTACGCTCCTTTCACCAACCATGGGAGAAAGAAGGTATTACTTGGGCGACCAAACAGGCGATTTGAATTTAGCTCAGAGGCATCATTTAGGCTTGAGGATCTTTTACATGCAGTAAATCTACTAACATGGGACAGCCGGCTTTACTTCCCCTCCGAAGGAACGCTTCGATCGGGTTCGAACCCACAAACTTGGGTATAACAGTCCGATACGCTAACCGTTACACCATCGCCGCCGCGAATTCTCATAAATTAATACCTCTGAGAATACTGGTTCTTATGAGATCCTATATTCGCGCATTTGGAGAATGAAACAACTATCGGATAAACGTGACTCTGACTTGTGTCGGTTCCTTGAGGCAAATAATGAGCCAAAAAGTACTCGACAGCGTTCGGCGTCCAAGTGACGTCTAACTCGAAAATGATCATTAATACTGACCATGTCGTAGGTGGGCCAAAATACTAGTTTGTGGAGATTGGGTATTCCGCTACAACAAGTGGATTAATACGAGTATACGCTTATTAGCCGGGGCTAAGCACATTAATTTAGAAATTGTAACACATTTATAAGAGGGCAAAAAACATGCACGTAATGGTCTTCAGTTTGGAACATTGTGGTGTATTGTTTGTCATCTGAGATAACGGTTTCCAATTCCTCCTGGTATATTTGCTTCAGTCCTCCTATTCATATGGTGGCCAATATTAAACACTATGTGCATCAGAATAAGTATAAACTGTATAACAGATCTTTACACAACAAGAATATTCTAAAAATGTGTTGTTCTGTAATGCAACTTGCCAATACCACATATTTAATGGCAGTCAGCCTCTTCGTTGCAGATTTTCTGTCGCATCACATCACCTGTGTTGTAAACAACGATGCACTGATAATGAAAATTATTGCTACACACAGTACGGGAGTAGGCCTAACAACGCAATCAAATATTTGCATTTTCAGCCAAATGCTAACTGTTTCATTCCTTTTGAATTATTTCCGAGTTCCTAGGAATCCATCGAAACTATAGACCGATGGATATTGATATGGCCGAAGGCTGCTTAGTTAGTTGTTTACAGATTCTGTGCGCATTAGCAATTAGTATTGTAGATGCCTCGATGTTCGGTACTCTGTCCCACTGTGAGCTGGGCTGGTCGGGGCGTCTTTAGATGAACCGCGGACGGTGTCAAAGGCATCTGGAAGAAGGCGCCGCCAGGTCGACAGCAACAGCAGGGGGCGTTGACCCAGGGGGAGGTGACGCCAGCGACGACGTGAAAAGCAATTGGAGTTGTTTAGGCTTTGTAGGTCAAGTTACACGACGTGGGGGTGTACATGAGTTTACTACCGCGATATCAATTCTAAGAGGGAAAAACTGTATTTTGTTGACATCGCTATATTTCGTTG
The DNA here is from genome assembly GCA_011170035.1 of Teleogryllus occipitalis. NCBI lineage: Eukaryota > Metazoa > Arthropoda > Insecta > Orthoptera > Gryllidae > Teleogryllus > Teleogryllus occipitalis. The sequence goes on along the minus strand of BLKR01009080.1, from coordinate 29,780 downwards.
TGGGATAAGTGTTTTTATATTTCGTAAATATGCAAATGGGTTGTCTCCAATCCACTAGCAATCCAAGAAGGAATATTATTTGACTGATTTAGTTCCAGGAGATTCTGCTACCGAACATCATCTGCCCAATTGTAGAATAAATTTCTATCTATAATCGTAGAAAGCAACTAAAAAGTGTAGACTTCACATATTACAAATTGAATTTTAAGATAATTATATAAGATAGAATAGCTCGAAATAATCGTATTTACAAAAAAATCTTCTTTAATTTATTTTACATTGAGTTTATAAATATTTTTATTTTATATGCTACAAATTGAAATAGGATTAAAATGCAGTTTAATTTTGTATTTCACAATTATTTTTCTGTACTCATAATTTTTGTATTGCGAAAACCTCCATAAAACTGCTTTATTCTGAATGCCTTAATTATTTATGGTACTTGTAATCAGAACCCCTTCAAATGCACCTATAAATCATCTTAAATCATTGATTTCGCTTTTGTTTCGTAATAACATGGTAGAAAAAAATATAAAGTATCCAATATCTCATCTTTCTTCTTAGAAAATCTAACAAAACCATAATAAAAGGTTGCGTTCACGATTCACACGATTTCATCACGGCGATCAAGTTAACCACTTTAAATATTGAACCCTGCAATTACGCCGTTTTAAATCCCATAATTCCTCGCGTGGTGCGTGACAGATGGCCGCAATCTCCATTATGATTCCAGGAAGGTGGGTAGGTGGCCGTGCGTACGAGGTGAATGTGGTGAGGGGGCGGAGGCCTAGACAAAGGCCTCCGGAGTGCAGTGTTCCCGGAAGGCGGCTGCGAGACGCGGCGTGGGAGGAGGCGGTGCACTGCGGCGCGCTTCATAATGCACGTCCCCGTGATTAGCTGCGCCGGAAACGGCTCGGCTCGGCTCGGCTCGGCTCGGCTCGCCTTGCCTTGTCTCGCCCCCGCTGCCGCCGAGAACGGGGTCTCTCCCTTGCTGTTGCTCTGTTCCCGACTGTTCGAGATGGCTCAGGTTGGTTGGTTCAGGGCGCGTCAGCAGCTTAGATAATTGGTCCCATAAGTGTAGTACGTGTTTTTCATTGGGAGGTGGTGGTGATCTTCCTCTGCTGGATGGCGAGATCCGGCACCGACCTACCGTCGGCCAGCGGGATTTTCCCAAACCAGGTATCTCCCACCTGCGGGGCACCGCCCCAGGCTGGACAAGCTCTAAGTTTCCGACCGGACTCCCGGCATGTTACGTTGTGTAGTGTGTGTTAGTATAAGTGTGTGTAAGAACAAGGAAGAGGTAGGAAAGATCGCTGGATACCTTGGCCCCTTTGTTAGGGCACTGCTTCGACATTCGCCCGGTGTTGATCGGATAAATTGAGATTGCTCTGGGCTGATGCCACAGTACCGTCTCTGACTAGATGATCCTGGGGTTCGAGTCCCTATGTGGAGAAGGATTTTCATCACTACCAAGATTTACTTCATTTAAAACAGTGTACCTTCAAGGTCACAAGCTGAAAACAGAGGGGTACCCTGTCATCCAGTCGGGAGCTTCAATACCCAAAGTCTGAGGCGTAACGAAGCTCGTGATTGGAAGATAGTGTCCTCTCTCCTGCCTGCTTCTGATCTTGAAAGGACACTGTTATGGAGTACTAATAGGTCTAATTTAGCCAATGCCTGAAGGAAAACTCTAGTGGGAGCTTTCTCTAATTAGTAGTTTTCGCTATCCTCTAGTTAACACCAGGTGAATGCCGGAGCAGTACACTAACAAATTGGCCACGTAACCTGCAAGATTTTTCTTCCTTATTTTTGGCGCCTTCTTACTCTCACACTCTTACATGTTTTACTACACTCATCACACTTATCGAGCGTCCACTAGGCAAGTTGGAGCTTGTGACGAACGGGGTGGTGCTGACGTGTAGAGTTCGGTGTGGCAATATAAAATGCCGCAATATAAAATGCGCTACATCAATGGGTCTAATGACCGTAGCAGTTGACCCGCCCGGAAACACGAATTGATCACTCACTCAATCAATCAATCAATCAGTTAATTATTTCTCTGTTCACGTCGACTGCGCCGACTCTTTGAGACGTGCTGGGGCCGGACGCTGTTGTAATGTTTCATCGGATCTCTCTCCCCTTTCGTTCTCTCCCCTTTCGTTTTCTCTCCCCTTTCGTTTTCTCTCCCCTTTCGTTTTCTCTCCCCTTTCGTTTTCTCTCCCCTTTCGTTTTCTCTCCCCTTTCGTTTTCTCTCCCCTTTCGTTTTCTCTCCCCTTTCGTTTTCTCGCCCCTTTCGTTTTCTCTCCCCTTTCGTTTTCTCTCCCCTTTCGTTTTCTCTCCCCTTTCGTTTTCTCTCCCCTTTCGTTTTCTCTCCCCTTTCGTTTTCTCTCCCCTTTCGTTCTCTCTCCCCTTTCGTTCTCTCTCCCCTTTCGTTCTCTCTACCTTTCATTCTCTCTCCCTTTCTATCTCTTCCTTTCTCTTCCTTTGTCTCTCTTCCTTTGTCTCTCTCCCTTTGTCTCTCTCCCTTTCCCTCTCTCTCTCTCTCTCTCTCTCTCTCTCAGGTCAGTGAGATTTACATCGGTTTCCAATTCACTTTTATAACAGCTTATGATGTTACTAATCGCCATTTGCAATTTTTCAATATCTTCTCATGCCTGTTTCATACAATATTTCAGTGGAACTCGCAATCAGTTTAATGAGTTTATCCACAAAGCTTCTCAAAAACAACGTCAAAAATCAATTCGCCTTCTACTGCCCATTTTAATTATATCGAATACCTTTTCTGTGTATTAAACATTATAATAACTTTTAACATGTTCACTTCTGCCGGTTAACTCCTAAATGTCCCCACACAACCACCTCCGCACCCTTGCTCTCGCCCTCTCATTATCTCTCCCTAAATAGTAGATTTTGCTCATTAATACATCGCTTCATTTTCAAGGCGTGTTCAAGAGAGACGAGAAAAGGTTAGTTAAAAATCTAAATGAAAGTTCAGTCTTCAGTTGTGTTGAATACCCCTGAAATGGTTCCTCTCGAGGAAGAAATAAAAACTATTGGCCTAAATAATTTATTAGAAACTTGAAATACAGGCGTTTTGCCGATCCGTTAGCACATTGCAAGTATTTTCATATTTCGTTAACATAAAATCAGATCATTAGATGAAACCACATGTTCTATGTAAAATCTTTAAAACAGGGCCAATTACAATTCCTCTCTTTCACTTTCGCTCGTCCGTCTTCATAACGTCTCAGACTGATCTTCGTCTAGCTTTGATTCCAGAGCGCATCCTCCTCTTCCGGGCTCGACCTCTATCCTCGCCCCTCCGGGCCATCGCCCCCACCCATGCCCCCGCCCCCGCCCTTGGCGCGTCTCCATTGCAAGATGAATGGGCTTGGGACATGGGACTGCACTCGCCGCCCGGTCGCCGCCTCCTAGATAATGCAGCACGCTCGCCCTTACTTATACACGGTGCGCATATGGGGCGTTGCCCCGGCACTCGCACATGCTGCTGCCTGTCCGCCCTCGGCGTCTCCGCCACCCGCTGCTGTCCTCGCTCCGATCCCCAAGCGCTGTCCTCAACGACTTCACGTCCGTCCCCGCATCGCCTCGCGTTACGTCGTTACCCCTGTCACTTCACTTCTCTAACTACTGCGAATCGACCCAACTCGACTCGACTCGACTCAACTCGACCCGACCCGACCCGACTCGACCCGACCCGACTCGACCCGACCCGACTCGACTCGACTCGACTCGACTCGACTCGACTCGACTCGACTCGACCCGACCCGACTCGACTCCTTCCGACCCGACACCACGTAACTCGGCCTGATTCCATTCCAGTCCATTCCATTCTACCCGATTCGACTCTACCTGTTTCGACTACCCGATTCGACTCTACCCGATTCGACTCTACCCGATTCGACTCTACCCGATTCGATTCTACCCGATTCGACTCTACCCGATTCGTCTCTACCCGATTCGACTCTACCCGATTCGACTCTACCCGATTCGACTCTACCCGATTCGACTCTACCCGATTCGACTCTACCCGATTCGACTCTACCCGATTCGACTCTACCCGATTCGACTCTACCCGATTCGATTCTACCCAATTCGACTTTACCCGACTCGACTCTGCACGTCTCGACTCGATCCAACTCAACCCTACTCGACTCCAAACCCGTCGTGCCTTGACGCGACTTATTCCCAGCCGACCTGTCCCTAACCCGTGCGACCCGTCTCATCCCTTCCCGTTCTGTCTCGCTTCGCCCCCGTTCCTGTTCCCGTCCTCGTTTCAGTTCCCTCTTCCGCCCCATGCCTGGCTCCGCTTTCGTTCTCGTCGACGTCTCGTCCCCGTCGGCTCCACCGCCCGTATACTGTTGGCTATGCTTGTTTCCGTCCCTCTTCCTCCCACTATCGCTTCCGTCGCCCCTTCCCCCGATGTCGCTTTCTACATCTCTCTCTCCCCCCTGCCCCTCCCTCCCTTCTCTTACGGCTGATGTCCCCCATTGACACCACTAACCCCCCCACACACACACACACACAAACGCTCTTAAATTTTCGACAGTACAGGACCCTTGTGCTCTACCCCCGCGCCATGCCTCAGGGATCGGGTCAGAGCGCCACGAGGATGACCTCTGGGCAGAGAAAAGGGGGTGGGGCATGTAGAAAGGAAAACCGCGTTCCCCAGAGTTCCTTCGCGGATGAGGTTTTGTGTCGTGTTAATAGTGTCTGGCTGCCTTCTGTTAATGATAATGGTATACTAAACTACTTGAGTGCTCGTGGTTTGAACAAAATATGTACAAAAGAACTGAGAATTTTTTAAAGTCAATGTGAAATTTATTAATGAAATATTGGGAAATGAGGATCATGGAATTTGGTCGGCGTGAATTAAGACTTAAAACATAGTTTGTCGACGTTTCGGAATATTTTTATTCCGTCCTCAGTGGTGTGGTAAAACATAAAAATATAATAACCACACTACATAATATATAGATTGTATTATACAAACGGCATTTACAATATAATAGCCTACTGTAGACAATGATTGCAAACTCTACTGACTTTACTCCGAGATATGCCTATGGTTATAACCAACAGTGCGATGGTCCATCCCTCGCACTGTAACTACTCCATGTGGAGTTATATTGGAGTCTTGCCGCTGTTTTTGAGAGGATGTATCCCTAGCTGTTGATACTGACATTGATGAATGGGATTTGTAATTATTAATATCGGTATTGCTTGAAAATATGTTTGGGCACTACAGATTGTGATTCTTCAAAATATTATGCTATATCTCAGGCGGAAATATACATTTGTAAGATAAATCCAATGATCTGAATGAAGGCTGACTGAAAGAATTCTGAATGGGTAACATAATGAATTTAATTTAGTGTGTAATTCAGTTGTATGGGTATTCCACCTTGGGTTTGATTGAATTGAGAGATTTAGAAATTTTATTACCTGGAAATTAGCAAATGTATTCAGGAAGTTTCTGCAATAGAAATCTAAGTGTACTTACCTTTAAACACAAGACCAAAAACAGTACACGTCCAATTTTCTCTTGTAAGCGTCGCGCAGCGAAGGAGAGAAAATGGAAGGCACCCACACCTCCCACCTCTCCCTCTCCCCCCTGCTCATTCGCCAGCAGGTGCATCGTCACCACCTCGACGTGAGATCCTCCCCATCCCGTGTTTATAGCCACGCTTAATTTCCGCTCGCCCGCCCCTGCCAGGCAACTGCCACCCTCTCAACTACCGCCTCCCATGCGAACTGCCTGGCTCGACACCGACGCCGCACGTTGAGTCCAAATGATGGAAAAGTGGCCAAAACCTGAAATTAGGTCAGATTAAATTATGAACCTTTACAGTGTAACCGCTACCTCGCGTTTGCCAGATGAAGCTTTCGAAAACTCCAGCTTTTTACCGAGCAACGCGAGCCGTTGACCGAGTACCTACAACGAAGGATAGAGGACGCCGCTGCAATAAGGTGTTTCAGAATAAATGTTACAAAATTCTAAGACATGTAGACGGGTCGAAAATCCTATTTTTTTGTCAAAGAACGAAGGAAAAAGCTTATGACGGAGTTATATTTATTTATACTCGTAATTTCTGCCCCTGTGTTAGGCAATCCCGTGTACACATGTTCGTTTTGCACATGAAATTTCCTCGTCAGCCAAAGAACGTGACTTGCCGAACATCTATCTATGAGAAGTTTCTAAAAAATCAGGGGCACAGGTCTCATAACTTCGTTTTTTCAAATTCCACTTTACATGCTTAATGGAAAAGTGAACATTTTCGATCCCTCTACATACCCTAAAAGTTTACAAGATTTATTCAATATATAATATATAATAGATTTCATATACCGAATGAGACATTCGGTCATAAACATTAGTTATATTTCTTGCTTCGTAGGCCTCGTGGTTTAAAACGTAAAGGATGGTACAAGCCATAATATGTAAGTGAATTATCACTGCTGTTTGTTTCCTGTTCTTGAAATCACAGGAAATATAGACAGTTATGCATTAGATTTATACCTTGAAACTTCGTAAAAGCCAAAATTTGTAATTCATTCAAAATGCCACACTTTATTATTTGCAGCAAAACATCTTAAATGTGTTATTCTAATTATAAATAAAATATAATGTATTCAATTCGTCAAACTACCGAATAAAATTTCTCTAGAAATGGAATGGGTTTCTGTAAACGCGACCAGTTTAATGCCGAACTTTGTTTACTAGAAACGAAATAAAATTACCTTGCAACAGTTCAATGTGGGCAATATGTTTTGCACATTGTACGAATGAATAACCGTATAGGTAAAGTATATTAATAAAAAATGAAAACGAATTTCCGGCGTACAGGTAAACTTTATTTTATTGAATAAATAATCCTAAAGTTAGGTATTAGGAAGTATTTACAATATTTTAGACTACTTTTAATATAGCTGAAATATTTCCATTGTATCTGAGTAGGGATCGAGGAATCCCGAAATATGTACGATATTAATTATTTACATTTCTCGTTCAAACTCATCCATAATTGAAAAATGCCGCACAAATCATCCCTGTAACTTATTTAAAATTATTCGCTACTATACAAGTATTTTTCTTCAGACACTATACGTACCCTAATCCACTAATCTTAACTTCAGTCTGCCTCAGCGCTGAGTAGATGAATACGGAGATTGGCGTTTTTTCGTTCGTGTTTTCGTAGCTCTTATGTCAATTCCAATTCCTCTTCCAACACTGACGTTCGACATTCTCCCAAACAAACTTCAATTTTCGTTGGAAGAATTTTTTTGTTGATGCGTCGAGTACGTTAATCATTAGTCCCGTGAGTGTAGTACATGTTATAACCATGGTGGCAGCGGCGGCGTTTCTCCCCGTTGAAACAAGAGACACGGCGCCAACCTACACCTTGACTTGCAAGTGCTATTTCCCTTCTCTCTCAGCCGGGCAACACGCAAGCACAGACAAGTTCTAAGCTTCCAATTAGTCTCTTGATATGTGCGGTTGGGTAGTGCTTGCAAATTTGTGTGTGTGGTCGTATGTGTGTGTAAGTTTAAGGGAAGGGAAATGGACGAGAATGAGGAAGGAAAGATTTCATGCGGTCAGTTTGATAGGGTATTGTTCCGGTTTTCGCCCAACATTGGTTGAAAAAAAAAGAAAAACTACCGATCAGAGCAACCTACCCCTAGAATTCTCCTCCAGGGAGCGGTAGAATGCAACCTTGTATATGTGCAGCTGGTGTGAAAATCCGCCACCCCTAAGACCTCGCGATCAGAGTCACAACAAAAAGAGCAGCATGTTGACTCGGAGTTAAACTCTTCCGGTTCCACCGTCGCGAGTCGAATCCTAAACCCTACTAGGGAATAATCCTGAAGAAACAAAGGTGTTGTTTCTGAGCTGTGGTCAACACCAGGCGAATGCCGGAGCAGTACCCTATCAAACGGGCCACGGACCGCACGCGATCTGTCCTTCCTCTTCCTTGTCCTATCATCTCCTCTTACACACACTCACACTAACATGCACTACACTACCACATATTCCGGGAGACCGGTCGGAAGCTTAGAGCTTGTCCCGGCTGGGGCGGTGCCCCGCTGAGAGTCCTGGTTAGGGGGAAACCCCACTAGCCGACGGTAGGTCGGCGACGGATCTCGCCATCCAGAGGGGGAAGATCACCTCCATCTCCCGAGAGCGAAAAACATGCACTACACTAACGGGACTAATGACCAGAGCAGTTGACGCGCCCGGAAACATGAATCAATCAATCAATCAATCAATGAGCTGTCAGGCTATTTTCGACGCTTTGTCCCCGAGCAATCAGGCTATTATCGACGCTTTGTCCCCGAGCAATCAGGCTATTTTCGACGCTTTGTCCCCGTTTTCGCCGTTCGGTCCCACTGCGTGTGGCCGCGTTAAACGCGTCGTTCGTCAGCGCAATGCTGCGGGCGCGTGCTTGTGCGACGCAGGTACGTCGCCGAGGCACGACGCTCGTCGTTCGACCGTGCGTTGGGTGTTACCCGGCGCCTCTGTATTCATGGAATGAAGGCCCCCGTGAAATATGCACCACGCGCCCTGCCGACGCAGGTGTTTTGCGAGGTGGAATGCGGCGGAAGGTTTTATCACTTACGCAACCACCCGGTGAAGTGATGGGTTTTAATAATCATATACGAGCTGTGTAAGAGGATGTTGAATTATTTTGATTAATTATGTGATGGAATAGGGTCATCATTTCATTCGCTTTGCAAGTTCGCGTGTGTGTGTACGTTTTCATTATGTGTCAGTCGGACTTTAACGAGTTGAAGTTTCTTCGATAAATGTGATTAAATTTTCTGAAGGATGAGTAGGTGGCTAGTAAATAGAGAATGAGCGAAATGACAAGGTTACGAAGTGATGCGTTTTGAAGTGTTGGGTCGGAGGAGTGTCGGGTTGGGGGAGTGTCGGGTCGGGGGAGTGTCGGGTCGGAGGAGTGTCGGGTCGGAGGAGTGTCGGGTCGGAGGAGTGTCGGGTCGGAGGAGTGTCGGGTCGGAGGAGTGTCGGGTCGGAGGAGTGTCGGGTCGGAGGAGTGTCGGGTCGGAGGAGTGTCGGGTCGGAGGAGTGTCGGGTCGGAGGAGTGTCGGGTCGGAGGAGTGTCGTGGGTCGGAGGGAGTGTCGGGTCGGGAGAGTCGGGTCGGAGGGAGTGGTCGGGTCGGAGGGAGTGTCGGGTCGGAGGAGTGTCGGTCGGAGGGAGTGTCGGTCGGAGGGAGGCGTCGGGTCGGAGGAGGCCGGGTCGGAGGAGGCGTCGGGTCGGAGGGAGTGTCGTGTCGGAGGAGTGTCGTGTCGGAGGAGGTCGTCGGAGGAGTGTCGTGTCGGAGGAGGTCGTGTCGGGGGAGTGTCGGGTCGGAGGAGTGTCGGGTCGGAGGAGTGTCGGGTCGGAGGAGTGTCGGGTCGGAGGAGTGTCGTGTCGGAGGAGTGTCGTGTCGGAGGAGTGTCGTGTCGGAGGAGTGTCGTGTCGGAGGAGTGTCGTGTCGGAGGAGTGTCGTGTCGGAGGAGTGTCGTGTCGGAGGAGTGTCGTGTCGGAGGAGTGTCGTGTCGGAGGAGTGTCGTGTCGGAGGAGTGTCGGGTCGGGGGAGTGTCGGGTCGGGGGAGTGTCGGGTCGGTAGGGAGGGTATTATCGTCTATCAACAAGATATTTAATGTTATATTTATAATTAAATTATGTTATTTTTCATGACATTTAATGTGTAAAAAATGTTTATTTGCTTGAAGTTGCGATGTGATTTAATGAATAGAATTGAGTTGAATGATAAGAATGTAGAAGAGGAACAGTACTGATTTGAGAGAGCCAGAAGACCCAGAGTGGCGTATTGCTGCTTTGTGGAATTTCAGGTCTGTAATACAAGCGTCACAGGAGTCCATTACACAATTGTGCCTGCAGCCGTATGCACTAGTGAAGAAAGCATTGACATTGGTGGCGTGGCTTCCTCGAGTCCTTTTTGCAATCAAGGAGATAATATAGTTCAGCAGTCCAAGCAGGAACGATCGCAGACGGTCGTCCATGAATATTTCATGAAATCAACTGCAAATGAAGTTGTGGTGCTTTGGGGCAATTGAGGTTACGACGATCTCCCGTGTTGCGTGCGTGAGGATTTTCCCGCACCGGAGTGCGCTCGTTTTTTATGACCACACGTCGCCCTTGCCTCCTGCCCGGCTTTCGGACCCGCCTTGTCCTACTCACCTCCTCCAGCCCCGCATTTTTTTCTGTGCTACTCTTTGTTCGTGCCCTGCTTTATGGATTCAGATTTACTCTGACATTTTTAGTTTCTTCTAAAACATGTAAGTACCTCAGTTCGAATTGTGTCTTCGTATGAATTTGTAACTTACTCCGTGTTTTATCGGACAATCATTGGCTTCACTTTTCTGTCTAGTCAGCAAGGGTGGAACTATGTGCAAATTAGAGGCAGAAAATATACAAGTATAGTCAGGGTTTTTACCGTTAGATCCCATCCTACAAGAACTGACTAGGTTTTAAACCGATTTAGTGGAGAAACCAAAAATGAAAACTAGAATAAAATGTCATTCGTGGTTCACTAAAATCATGTTTAATTCGTGATTTACGCACTCTCATTCACACCATCCTCGTTCACACCATCGTCATTTCCTCCAGAGCCATTTGCTCCAGGTCATTCACTCCAGCGCTATTCACTCTATCGTCATTGATTCCAGTGTCATTCATTCCAGAGTCATTCACTCCAGCATCATTCATTCCAGCGTCATTCAGTCCTTCACGCCTCACTCCATTATTTACTCCACACCAATCAGGCTGCCGTCACTCATTTTCTCATCGTCCAAATCCATTGTCATCCGTTCAAGCGTCAGTGCCATTCTAATTATATAATTGTCTATAATTCATAAATATATTCTATAATTCTTTGACATAATTTTAATTATTTTCTTACGATCTGTGCTGCCATATGTTCTTCCCCAGGATCTCCCTGCATGCTCTTGCACGATCGTCTGCTTGAACTCCCCAAAAAGCGCCCTCCGGCCCAAGGCCGCGCGCCGGACGCTTTGAGGGCTACCGCCACAGCCCGCCGCCTCCACCGCCACCGCCACCGCCGCCACCGCCACCGCCGCCACCATTGGCGCCGCCGCCGCCGCCGCCGCCGCCGCCGCCGCCGCCGCCGCCGCCACCGCCACCGCCGCCACCGCCGCCGCCGCCACCGCCGCCGCCGCCGCCGCCGCCGCCGCCGCCGCCGCCGCCGCCGCCACCGCCACCGTCGCCGCTGCTGCCACCGCTGCTGCCACCGCCACCACCACCACCACCACCACCACCACTGCCTCCACTGCTGCCGCCACCGCCGCCGCCCCTCTCCACGACCCCGCCCCCGTCCCCGCTCCCGTCCCCGTCCCCGTCGACTCCCCCCACCATAGCCCATCCTCCACTGCCATCTCCTTTACCGCTACCGCCACCACCACTGCCACCCCTGCCGCCACCACCACACCCCGACGCTATCAACGGCTCCCGCGGCGCGTATGCTAAGTGAGGCGAGCCTTTCCCGCGCTTTTTCTGCGGAGCCTTTATTGCAGTCGTTGGAGGCTGCACTTTGCCTTGACATGATGAAGGCGTGGCCTACGAGATATTTATTTCTCAATCGCCGCACGCGGTTATTATCTCTGCCGATGCAAAAACGGCGCATCCTTTGCTTCGTAAGAGCAAGGTGAAAATACTTTTCCTTCCTCTTCTTTTTGTTTTCTTCCTCCTCTTAGCTTACTTTGGCTGGAATTTAGGCGATCAAATACACAGAACAGACACGCGACCGTTACGGAAGGAATGATAATTAAGATGATTATGCGAAGAGTTCATGGTGATTTTCCTTTGTTTACAATGCTGCAATCTCAATATGAAAATGTCCATCACACGGATCATGTAATCTCAAAAGATAGAGTGGTTACCACCCTCGTCTATCGTGGTTTGCTCTGCTTTTGATAGAAAAGTGAAAATGATGAGTGAATCACTTTTTGCTCATATACACCAACATTTACGTAAGTTGTTTCTTCCAGTTTTATTGAATTTTCACCGTGTCATGTGATACCAATTTGAATGTAAACAAAAAAGTAATTGAACTCAGTGGAAGTTTGCCAGCGAAGTAATCTATCCACCACATAAATTGAAGTTGTTACGGAGGATAGAAAAATTACTATAATCATAAGGGAATTACATCAATCTAAACGAATCATTCGTAAAACCTACGTTTCTTTTGCTCAGGAATATCTCTAATTGTTTTAATTAATTACTCAATTCAAGATGAGTATGATGCTTTCATCGAAGCAAGTAATAACTTGCAAATATAATAAATATGCAAATGTAACTTATTACAAATAATATATGTATTACAAATGTAATACGTATATAAATATATACGTAGTAAAAGTCTTATAGCGAGGATCTTGTAAGACATAGAAGAAAGAAATGCAATCGATTATTTGACAGCGGTAAATTAACAAATCATAAAAATGATCTGAAAATGAATTATTCAAGTTCATATCTGGAAGATAAATTCTTATTTGATTTCTTTTGTTCGCCTTATTATAATTTTTCAATACATAGTTCTGCCACAAATAACGTTCTATACAATTAAAAAAACAACTCTCAAGGTTTATTTTCGTCTATTTTATCACGCAGGACGAAATACGTCGAATTCTCCGCTTCATTACTTTTAAAGCACCATGTAACTTTGCTCGCTTGATAGAACTACACCGAAGTGCGAAGAACAGACAACAGATGTTGCAGCCTCGCTTTTTGCTTCTGCCTTTCAACGAAAAGCCTGTTAAGACGGGATCTTCAGCGCAAAAGAAACGTAACACACAGCTGACGTATTTCATATTTCCCGCAGGATGCTGGAAAAGCTCCATCATCCTCTTTCGTACGACCACGAAGTTCTGAGAAAAGAAAAGAAGTAATAACAGTATTGTGAAACGGCGTGCGCCAGTAAAACATTTCGTGTTGTGAAGGAGTTTTTATCCGGTGCGTGAACATATGTCGTTTCGAGTCCGCAACTATAGTTTTATAATCTGGAAAGTCGTAGGTTCGCCTCCCGACGTTGGTAGGTTTTCGACACTGCGTGCCTGGATGAGAATGGTAGAGGTCGTTACCTGTGATCGTGTGTTTGGAATGGTCAGATCATTTTCGGGCGCGTACTGATGCAGTACAATCAACGTGGGATCACACACCGCGGGCTGTATGTCCTTTTCCATCCAGTCTCAGTCCCATTGGAACCTAATTGTCCCAATCTGGGGACTAGTTTTTTGCTTTGTGTTTATTACAAACGTCTAAAGCAAATGGATATGGGGAAACAGTGTGAAGTGGTTTATTTAGCTACGTACTCCAGTAGTTCGCTAACGAAGCGAATCAAGTTAAATAACATATTTCGTCGTAAAATGCTAAGGACATTTTTACATGGCTAGACTCACGGATGTTTTACGTTAATTGAGGAAGCAAGATCCTCGCCATTGACTTGGAAATGCTTAATTGCGGAGCAGTATCTCAAACCTTGAGCCATGGTGATTTATCATAATTCAATCTCCATTCGACTCTCATGCTTATTTTTCATGGTATTAAAACACTCGGGAGACTACTTCTAGAACGCAGATGTCAGACCCAAGTCCAGCACCGACTTTTACGCCTTGCAGGAGAGAGAGCCCAACAACAGTAAAACATTTCGTGTTGTGGAAGAGGTTTTTTTACGTGCATGAAAGAAATGCGGGGGAGTGCAGGAGTTGATGTGACAAGTTGTGAAGTGATGTTTCTCGAAATTGTTCTAGACGTAAGTGCAGGGTGGGGCTGGCGATAGCCCGATTAATCGACAAGCAGCCCTTTTAGGTGCTATTAAACCGTCGGGACGTCCGTTATGCACGCAGTGGGCGGGGCCTCCGATTGGCTGACGGGAGGGTGAAACACCTCCGCGTGCGTTTGGAAGGGTTAGGGGGAGCTAGGGCGGATTGCATTAGGCATATGGCATCCTCGGCCATAAACGCTTTTCCATGTGCTTTCAATCACCCGTTAGACGAGTTAATGGATAGCTCTGCTACCTTTACGATGTCGTATGAGCTCGCCAGTCGTATATTCAACGCGCATTTACCCGTATGTATCGTTGACGACGTCTGTACACCTTTTAATGTTGTTTGTTTTAACGCCGTAGTAATCTAATGAATATTGATTATATCATGTTTCATACGAAGTAATTCTCTCTTAAATAAACATGGTTTATTTGGAGTTCATTTTACTTTAAGAACCAGACAAGTTTTAATGTTGTGTTTTGATAATTAATGTGTAATGGATGTTCACTGTGTTTTTTTATGCTTTATGACCTCTTTTATCGGATTTTTAAATTGCATTTCAAGAACGAGAGATTTTCTGTAACAGTCTCACTGGTAACATGAAACGGTAAAGTCTATTTTGATAAATATAAGCCACTTATTGTGATAGAAGAGTCCGAAAGGTAGGTTCTGTTCAGAAACTGTGTACAAAATTCACTTGTGTGTATATACTTAAGCATTGAATGTTAGTACTTGATATGGTCATGTTTTGTCAAGGTTGTCTTTGTATGATCTCCCCCACTCATCACATTTAAAATGTAAAAAAAAGAAAGGTACACAATTTCAGAATAGTTAAATAATATTAAACCATGTCATTGAGCATTGGAAGGGTTTTCGAGTTCTTTGTTTTTTTTCATACAACCAAAGACCAAACACCTTTTAAAATGGTTGTTTTCACGAAATTAAAAAAAATAAAAAGGTGCCATCTAAGTTGGACTGCGATGTTTGTCGGCAAGGCGGCGATTTGGTACATAAAAAATGATGAATGTATGCAAATGCAAATACAAATTCATGTAGTTTCTATTACCCAGGAGAGAAAGTCTTGTGATCAAATGTTGCCCACAACGCTGGTTGTCGTCTTTGATTCACAACTAGGCATTGCTCAGGTATTTATTTATTGATCTGACCCTACTCCTCCCGCATCGCGAGTCCAAATCGCCCCGTCTGCTATGACTTGCTAGCTTTGTCCGCCCCCGACTTTATCAATAATGTCAATGCACAGATGCATTAGGGTTTCATAATTCCAATTAGTAAATTTTTGGCTTGTATCTCAATTTAGGATAACAATTTGGGATCACGAACCTCATTTTTGTCGGCTGTTCAAAAGCGTTCGTCCAGAATTGGGAAACAATTGCTCCAGAGATTGAAATGATTTTGTGGAAACACACACGCATGCATTCATTTGTATAATCTACACTGTTTTTTTCCCACCTCAGGGGTCAGCTTCAACCAGGGATTTGGGAAGGGCCTCATCGTTTCTCGTCTCCCTCTAGATCGCCAGTCCAGGCCCTTACTTATCACGCTGAGGTAGTCATGGCCCTTATCAGCTAGATCCTCGGTTATCGCCTAGACGCCA
This sequence comes from Teleogryllus occipitalis, assembly GCA_011170035.1. Taxonomy (NCBI): domain Eukaryota; kingdom Metazoa; phylum Arthropoda; class Insecta; order Orthoptera; family Gryllidae; genus Teleogryllus; species Teleogryllus occipitalis. The sequence goes on along the minus strand of BLKR01009080.1, from coordinate 14,340 downwards.
CTGTGATCCCTTGTAAGCTTAACGCAATGATAGTTAATGTTAGGATAGGGAATGGAATGATCGATATAGCATAGTGGCAGGGGAAACGGGAGTACCCCGAAAAAACTTGCCGCGAATCCGCTTTCTCCCCCACAAATTCCATTTGGAACCTTCTGGTGTCGAACCAGGCACAAGCGTTGGGAGGCGTGCTGTCTGATCTCACCGCCGTGGGCCGCTCTATACACATTTGTATCTATTAATAACTAGCTGAAGTACCCGGCGTTGCACGGGCATTTATTACAGTAAATTATTAGACAGGAAGAGGAATTCTGTCTTTTCATGTCCTGCAGAACTAACAAATCACCGACGTTCACACAGGGACATTACTCAAACTCCAATGAATTTCGTAATAATTCTGGACATTCATGAGATCAGTAGAATAGACCTCACACGTCATCCTCTGGTGGCGCGCATCTGAACTATTGACATGAATGCACTCTTGAATCTGTGATGTAAAGATAAGCGAAAAATGAGTGAATGAATGAATGAAATGTCCCGAAAAATAATTATTTTGTAAAAATATAACGGTTTATGGTTGTAAATCATAGCCTGTAGTACTCTAGATCTTTAAAGGAAGCTAGCACAAAAATTTCATCGGCACGGTTCAGTAGATTCAGAGATTACCGCGCTGTAAGACAACGCACTTCTGTCTTTATGTATTAGTGTAGGTAAACTGTGCAAAGTGAAGAAAAAAGATAGACACTACAGAAATCAAGTGAACTTGGGCAGATAGACCGTCGACCCTGTCCACAAGGGGTGTGGGTACCTCGTCGCCCAGGGCAACAGCGGCGAGCGAGCGCGGGGACGAGGGCCGCGGGTTCGGTTCTCGGAGGGGGTGTCAGTGCCCGCGCGGCGGTCACCCGACCCGCCACCACCAACCGCCCCCTCCCCCGCCGCCTCCACCGCCACCGCCGCTAATGGCACGTAATGGCCCCGGGGGAGCGGTAGCGGTAGTGGCGCGACGTCGCAGGGTATCACAGTAGAACAATCTGCTTGGAATGCACTCCGGTCACTGAGAACTGTCGTGTGGGCGTGCGGTAAGAAATACTGCACGAGAACCTCTTGCAGATAAAATATTATGTTTTATATGTAAAGGGTGTGGGCCAGTAATAAAGTATGCCACACCAACCATAGGAAGGCTTCCACTATTCGTAATTTGCATATTCCGATTTTATTCGAAATGTGTCTCATCTTGTTATTGCTCAAAGACCTTCATAAATATGAACGAGGCATTTACAGTAACAAGGTAAGCCACGCTTTCACCGAAATCGGGATATTAACATTTATAAACAGCGGGACCCTCCTGTAGCTAGTGTGGCTTATGTTTTTACTAACTCAACCCCTTCATATGGTTTTGTCTTTATGATAATACGTAACAACATAATCTTACAACAATTATTATACAGACGAACAAAGAATATAATAACTGGTTTCACGTGCTCCGTTTGTAACTTCATCAGTTGAATTTTTGTCCGTTAGTAATCAACGAAAATGTTGGCAGTCTCAAGAGACTATCGTATCGGGTGAACACAATTTACGGGAAGTAGTACGCTTAAATAAACAATAAAGATTTATATGAGTGCACTATCCTTCTGACTTGGTTGGCATATTTATATTTTAAGTAATTGTCTTTTGTTGTATTTAATTCATATACTATCACATGCATTCCTGTTTTCCTAGTTTGATATTACTACATTGAAAAAATATTCTCATAAATCGTAATGGAACCTATAATACAGCAGTATTATTACACAAAGGCATGTACATGTACACGAAATGTTCAATGTTACCAAAACAGTTATAAAACAAACGTAGTAGATATATGCTGCAGTGTGCTTTTCCTTACTGCTATTTATGCAGATAGTCCTTGCAGAAAATATATCTTGTGGCGGTGTTTTTCTATTTAATCAGCACTTAACTTTTTCCCCTTCCCTAAGCCGAGATGGCCATTAAAAAGCGGTTTATCAGCCCCACAAGGAGAGGCCACAAATCTTGATATAAAATTTATAAACACTGGGCCGTATATCAAACTAACTTTTATGAATTGTCGAGAGTTCTTTTTTTCTTCTTCTTGCTGTGGCGCTCCGTAACAAGATAAAACACGGAATTTCGAGTTCCACGGCCCTTACAAGCACCTAGCGAGCGAAGACGAGTCAGATAAGGGGCGGGGCCAGACAAGGGCTTTGTGTCGCTATATGCTGACACGAGGATTTCCAGCTTGGTTTTATTTATTTGACTTCGCTGTATGCGTGTGAAAATGAAAGAATGATGGACTACGTGAAACGTAATTCAAAAGACTGTGAACACTGTCCGTGAAAACTCCTCCCTTTGTATATGAGATATATGAATAAATTATGCATATTTCAGTACCCATATAATTAAATCGTTAATTGGTTTCATGTAAAATTGCCGAGAAAGAGTGATGAAAACCTACGATTGATGAAAAAATTAATTGTAAATTAGTGAAAGTATGCATATGCAAGCGAGACCGCTTGAAAGAAAGTAAAGTCCCTTAAATATTTTTTTCTCTGTATTTTATTTTTACAATTTTCTTTATTCAACTTATTATTATTATTTATTATTTATTATTATTATTCTTTTTGGCGCTTTTCAAGAAATTTGCATTCTACAATCCATATCTCTGGCCGAGAGATTAGTTTTCTTCGCATGTTGATTTTTGAAGTCTCGCTCTTCGTTCGTCAAAGTTATTGGGCCACAATTCGCTGATATTTCGGCTCATCAGTCCCATTTTTCCGCGGAATTAGAGAAACACAAAAACAGCGAGGGTGAGCAGCTCACTCTCCAGTCACCCTCTGACTAGTACGGGGATGTGGGTGAGAGTTAGGGGGCGAGGAGGTGGAGAGCGTCTGAGCTGTGGCGATGCGACAAAAGACTGTCAGAGGGACCGCTCGCCCACCCAATTTTTTCTCGCGAATTCCCCATGTCGTTCGTTCGCTTCGATGCTAGATCAATCCACTGCTGGCTCGCACTGTCGCCGGCTCACCTCGTCGTCAGCCACTTCGACTTCTGCTTATCGAGACATCACCTCCCTACCTAGGGGTTACTCGCTCATTATTTACACACCCAGACATCGCTCATTTACCGAGACATCACTTGCTCACCGAGCAATCACTTGCTCACGGAGCCATCACTCTCACACAGTGATTACTCTCTCACCCAGGAATTACGTGCTAATTCGGCCATCACTCGCTCACCCAGCTATCACTAGCTCGTCTAGGCTTTACCTGCTCACCCAGCCATTATTCAATCATTTTGGCGTCTCTCGCTCACTCAGCCATCACTCGTTCATCTCTGCATCAGTCGCTCACTTAATCCCAGGCGTCATCCGCTTATCCAACACTCACATTACTACCGTCCACGGACCCCCATGACTGGATGCTTTCCCAACGCAAAGTGAGTTTACCTCATACCGCGGCACTCTTTCCCTTACTTTCCGTTTTTATCACCTTCCGATGGCCCTATTTATCACCTTCTCAAGCTCACACACCCACTATTCCTTCTGGTTCTGACCCTTGAATACTTCCTCGTTTTTCGTATATCTCACTCTATTATCTTTCTTCAGAAAAATACTCTTCGCTCGTCCTCCCTCCCATTCAGTCTCATATACCCCGAATAATATTCTCTTTTCCCCTTTCTATCTTCCTTTAAGACATTATTGTTTACTTGCTTGCTCTCCTCTCATATTGATCGTACTCATGCCCCCACTTAAATCAATATCATCTGTGACCTCTCAGCTCAATTATCGACTTGCAGCCCATTTCTTTCCATCACGAATTCTCAAACCTCACCTCAACTTTGAAATTGCGTTCTGTTATGTCTGCGAATTTCCCCTTGCTCTTTCGTTGTCATTCATATTTCGTTGTCACTACGTACGTCTCTGAATGTCTTTCTGCGAGTGCCTGTGTCTTAATGTGTGACAGTGTTCTGTGACTCTGCGTGTGTGTGTGTGTGTCTGTCTCTGTCTGTCTGTCTGAGTATCTCTCTCTCTCTCTCTCTCTCTCTCTCTCTCTCTCTCTCGCTCTCTCGCTCTCTCGCTCTCGCTCTCTCGCTCTCTCTCTCGCTCTCTCTTTCTCGCTCTCTCGCTCTCTCTTTCTCGCTCTCTCTCTCTCTCGCTCTCTCTTTCTCGCTCTCTCTCGCTCTCTCTCGCTCTCGCTCTCTCTCTGACTCTCTTTCTCTCTGTTACTTACTCTCAGATCTGTTTTTCTATGTCTAAAAGTAATTTTTCTTTTGTGTTTCTTTTTTCTTTCTTCGTCTTTCTTTCTCTCTGTCGTACTTTACCTTTTACTTTTTCTTACACTTTATTTCTCTTTCAGTGTTTCATTATCTCTTCATCTTTTTTCCTACCCTTTTACTCTATTTTTCCCTCTTTCTTTCTTCTCTCCCTCACTCGTCACCCACGCTTCTTCATCCCCGCCCTCCATCCACGTCGCCACCCCACCCTCCTCCTCCTCCTCCTCCTCCACTCTCTTGGGCGCGTGTTTGTCGCGAAACAGAAAAACTCAGTAAACATCTAAATGCAATTCTCGTGAAGCGCGCCTCTTCTCCCTGGCAGTCGCGTCGTGGCCTCCCCCTTCCCCCTTCCCCCTTCCCCCCCCCCCCCGCGTTGCGACGACTGGCCCTCCGCGCTTCCTTTGTGCGCGAGCGCGAGCACGCGGGAGGGGGAGGGGGCGTGCTGGACCCAGTGGGCCCAAATGCCTCCAGTCACGCAGACAATACACAATTGTGAGTGTTAATGGGGACAAGGAAAGAATATCTTCCGTTTCGTGTAATGATGATTTTATAAAAATATATGTAACAAATTGAATTAAAGCCTCACAGGCTTGAGTTATTAATAAATATCCAAGGACGGTACACTATATATTAATAATGTTACGTATATGAATTTTTCTGTTATTTGGTAAATACCGGGTGATCACTATGAAACGCAACCGTGTTGTTCAAGGCACTGAGAGAAAAGTGACTGTTTTGCAACACTTATTTATTTATTTATTTATTTATTTATTTATTTATTTATTTATTTATTTATTTATTTATTTATTTATTTATTTATTTATTTATTTATTTATTTATTTATTTAGTCAAAAACAGTCAAAAACTGTATGTGACGTATGGGGGACTGCTTCTGGGACAGCTCCTTCGACTGCATTTCAGTGACACACTATTCACCAACATCCCCTTCATTTCATTCATCCCTTCCTGTGGTGTGGGTCATACCTGCTAAACAGCCCGTGTCTTCATTCATAGCTTCCTTCTTTCACAATTAAATTACGATGCGCCTCAGCGTAGAGCAACGCAGTTTTGTGTTGGAGGAGTATTTCCGATCGCAATCTTTCAAAGAGTGTCCGGCAGCTTTCAGAGAAAAATGTTCTCGAGTCTATTCCGAGCAAGAGTACCATATTTCGGTTAGTGAAGTGAGTTCTTTCGGTTAGTGGAGTGAGTTAGAATAGAATAGAATAGAATAGAATATTTATTTTGCTACTTAGGAATACATAGAATACTGCCGGTGGTAGCGTTTTCTAAGGAATTACTAAAAATACACAAAACAAACATCAAACAACATTAAAATATTAACATGTTACCAAATACAATTTTACAAAATTAATCTATTAACCATATTTACTTAGTCTAATTTTAAAATTTTTGACATTCTGAGGGAAAGTCCAGCACTGCTGGAGGTAATTTGTTCCAATTTTGTATCGTTGTGTTTACAAATGACAATTTACCTACATCTGTTCTCTGTTTTCTTTGCCGAAATTTGAAACCATGATCCTTCCGCGCGACGTAAGTTGGTTTTGATAGTCTTTCCCGTACTTCACCACACGGAGGATCTCTTATTGATTTGAATAATGCACAAAGACGCGATTTCTCTCTGCGTTTTTCCAAAGCTTCCCGCGATATAAATTCAGAATTTGAACGTCCTCTCCTAACAAATTTTGCAGCATATTTTTGTACTTTCTCGAGAGATTTTATTTGCCATAAACGATAAGGGTCCCAACATTTGGAGCCAAATTCTAATATCGGACGTACTAGAGACGTGTACCCTAATTCTCTTGATTTTATTAATTATTAATGTGTTCGCTGTGCAGTATTTGAATTTGTTTGGGCCCAGTGTGCAACACGAGCGTCGGCGTCCCTCGCGAGTCTGTCTGCCTCCCGCCCCCCGGCCGCGTCTTTCCGGAGCGCTTTGTCACTCAAGGCGACCCGACCCGCGCGCCTGGCGCCGCGCGACGCGTCGGGACGCTCCGCGCTGGCTGTGGATGTTCGGGCGCAGGGCCCGGTCCGCGGGGTGGAGCAGGCAGGGGCGGGAGCCGAGGTTGACGCGGAGGCGGTGGCGCAGGCATAGGTGTGGGAAGGAGTGGAGGAAGGGGCGAAGAAGGATACGAGGGCGGGGTGGGAGTGGGCGGAGGTCAAAGAAAAAGCGTTGGAATGGGCGTAGACTAAAGAGGTATAATTCTTTACTCTATGGCATGGGTGTGAACGGAGGCGTGGTGAAAGAAGAAGGGTCGGTGTGGGAGTGGGCCCACAAGCGGGAAGGGATCGGTGATAGAGGAGCAGAGAGTGTCAAAGGAGAGACTTAGGTGTGGGAGAGGACGTAGGTGACGGTCAAAAAGAGGCGTCGGTGTGGGAGAGGGCGGGGACTAGGAAGAGGCTTCAGTGTCGGCCTGCGCGGGGTCAAAGAGGAGTCGTCGGTATGGGAGTGGATGGGATCAAAGAAGAGGTTTCAGTGTGGGAGTGGACGTGGTCAAAGAAAAGGCATGGGAGTAGGAGGGTTCAAAGAGGAGGCGTCGGCATGGGAGTGAGCTGGGTCAAAGAGGAAAAATTCAGTGTGGGAGTGAGCGGGGCCAAAGAAGAAGCTTCAGTGTGGGAGTGGTCGGGGTCAAAGAAGAAGCGTCAGTGTGGGAGTGGGCGGGGTCAAAGAAAATGGGAGTAGGAGGGTTCAACGAAGAGGCGTCGGCATGGGAGTGAGCGGGGTCAAAGAAGAAGTTTCAGTGTGGGAGCGGGCGGGGTGAAAGAAGAGCCTTGAGTGTGGGAGTGAGCGGGGTCGTGTTCGAAGAAGAGGTGTCGGTGAGGGAGAGGCCTGAGTCAGCAAAGAGTCGGTATGGGAATGGGCGGAAACAGGGGGACGAATGGTGCTGCTACGAGGGCAGAAGGGATCGATGTGGAAGTGTGTGGAGACGAGCGTCAATGAAGTGTGGAAGTGGAGCCGTGTAATATGCGGTGGAGTTACAGTCATAGGTCGGCTGGGATGCGGGCGGAGGCGCGGGCGGAGGCGCGGGCGGAGGCGGGGGCGGAGGCGGGGGCGGAGGCGGGGGCGGAGGCGCGGGCGGAGGCGCGGGCGGAGGCGCGGGCGGAGGCGCGGGCGGAGGCGCGGGCGGAGGCGCGGGCGGAGGCGCGGGCGGAGGCGCGGGCGGAGGCGCGGGCGGAGGCGCGGGCGGAGGCGCGGGCGGAGGCGGAGGCGCGGGCGGAGGCGCGGGCGGAGGCGCGGGCGGAGGCGCGGGCGGAGGCGCGGGCGGAGGCGCGGGCGGAGGCGCGGGCGGAGGCGCGGGAGGAGAGACGGGAGGAGAGCGGGAGGAGAGACGGGCGGGAGGCGCGGGCGAGAGGCGCGGGCGGAGCAAGAAAAGGGAATAGTGGACTCGCCGTTGTCTCCTCCTGCCAGCTGGAGGGCCGCGACGGGCAGGGGAGGGTAGATGGAGTAGTCAAACCGGGCGGGGGCGCGGCGCGGCGCGGCGCGTCGTTGCATGGTACGCGAGGCAAGTGGGATTTGGATGGCGGTTCGAATAGTGACGTGGGAGTTGAGACAAAAGGTGGTCTGAAAGTGAGGGGCGGAGGAGACTAGACTGTCTTGGAAGAGGGTGAAGACAAACACTAAGCATCGGAATAGCGAAAAGAGAAGTATTGGGAGGAACTTGATGACTTGTTGGAAGAATGGACGAATAGTCCAAATCTTTACATTTACGGCAATGCTGTGACATAACCAAGAATTTCGCCCCTTGTCTTTCCTGTAAGAATTTACGAACAGCTCTCCGTAAAAATTAATGAGATGTTTCATCTACTCATGAGAACTAAAATTATATATTGAATTAATGAATAATAAATGTGACATTTGAGAGCCGTTTGGAGAAAATGCGTTTAAATGTGTATTGTGCATGAAGCAAATTTTTCACTTAGTCATGTCACTGGTATAATTAAGCAGTCGACAGAAAGGGCAAGAGGCACAAACAAGAAGTTAAAAATGATGACATTGAATTATTATAAAATTCGTTTATTTATCAAAAACTGCTTTTGCAGGGAATGATCTCGGCTACGTGGATGTTGCAGGGTTACTGTCCAACACCTTGTAAACCTATGCGCTAAGTAAATTATAGCTCGTTACGTAGGTCATTGAAGTGAATATAAACGCAAATCATTCATTATAAAATAGTTTTCAGCACTTGTTTTCTTATTTTGCCACAAGTTAAGCACTCAATATTGCTATAAAATTAGTTCAGAATAGAAAAATTATCGCAACTCCAAGTAGGCAGATAAAGTATTTTACTACAGTGCATAAGGAAGCAGTGGCACCTTGCCGATGAGAGTGGCACCAACAGAAATTGTGCTGGTAGCACGAGCTGCAGCTTATAACAAAATAAAACGTAAATTACATACTCACCACAATCATACGACGCATTACAGATACTAAATACGTTGTCTCCTTCCATCATTTCCCGGAGTTGTAATTCGTACCAACGTAAATCATTTTGTTTTATAAGAAAGTCATGATTCGGTTCAGTGCAAAGAGACTTTGGTGACGCACAGTACATTGGAATATTGTTTTTGGTGTCTTAGTGCTACGTTGCTACACGCGTTTCTCAGCGAGTGAATCTCTGCTCGCCGCCAAACCATCTGCAGAGGATGTTGCGGCGCGCGGCGGCGTTCTTCTAGATGGGAGGGGGCGCCCGCCAAGGGCGGAGGCGAGGGCTTGCGGAGGGCGCCTGGCGCGGACCGATTCTCAAGACTTCCGCCCCTCCGTCCCCGCCGCGCCCTTCACGCCAACCGCAACGCACGCATTTCGTGTGTGAGGAGGGGAGGCCCAGTGCCAGCGTTAGTAATGACGGCAAATTTTACCGAAACATCGATGTATCGATACATCGATGTTTCGATACATCGATGTTTCGATACATCGATGTTTCGATATATCGATGTTTCGATACATCAATGTTTCGATACATCGATTTTCGATAGATTGATGTTTCGATACATTGATGTTTCGATACATTGATGTTTCGATACATTGATGTTTCGATACGTCGATGTTTCGATACGTCGATGTTTCGATACGTCGATGTTTCGATACGTCGATGTTTCGATACGTCGATGTTTCGATACGTCGATGTTTCGATACGTCGATGTTTCGATACGTCGATGTTTCGATACATTGATGGTTCGATTCATCGATGTTTCAATACATTGATGTGTCGATACTAAGTACAATTAATAACATGTTTAGATAATTATATACACACAATAATGCCAATAACTTCATGTTGGATCATAGGAATGTACAGTTAACTTCACACTCTACCACCGGAGATGGGAACTAATCCTATATACAATGATTGTGATCGATTTGCATGCTAGATCCGGCAAAATGGCAGGCTGCGCAGTCACTTCATGTTCGACTTCGAGTTGGCGCAAGCGCAGAGACAAAAAATGCTGTCGATTGCTGTACGCTATGCCATGCCAAAACTTCCTAACGTCTCAAGAGAACTGAAGCGCTGAATCTTTCGAGCCAGCAGCTCCGATGCTCTGCGGCACCCTTCTTCCAGATCCAAAAGGGAAGGGAAGGAGAATCAACGAAGGGCGAAGGGGAAGGCCAGTTGCTGGGTCGCGTTAGAGGGATCGGAGAGAAGCGGAAGAGGAGGTGTCGATAGTGGAGAGCGAGGGCGAGGGCGAGAGTGAGGACGAGGACGAGGACGAGGACGAGGGCGAGGACGAGGACGAGGACGAGGGCGAGGGCGAGGGCGAGGGCGAGGGCGAGGGCGAGGGCGAGGGCGAGGGCGAGGGCGAGGGCGAGGGCGAGGGCGAGGGCGAGGGCGAGGGCGAGGGCGAGAGCGAGGGCGAGAGCGAGGGGGTGGGCGCGGTCGAGGGAGAGGGCGACAGCGGAGGCGAGTGTAAGGGCGTAGACGAGAGTGAGGGCGAGGGCGGCGTTGGCAGCGTGTGAGGGGCGCGGCGCGGCGCGCAAACGATTCTCACATCCCCCGCCCGCCCCCACGATCGGCGGGGAGTCCTCCCGCACCCTGGGGTCTGTGGATTTGCGGCTGTCACCACTCCGCGGGGCCCCCGTGCTGCTGATGGTCTTTGTCACTTGCAATCCGCTGTGACAGCTGCCTGACGGGTAGTTGGTTTTTTGTGGGTGGAGCGAAATGTGAAGCATCGGGTAGTTCGGGTTCAGGCACGTGAGCTGATCGTGGGAGTTGTTTTAGGTTCCATTTTCGCTCACAATGCCGTGGTTATCTTACGAGATGAGGGAGCAGGAAATTCAAATTATGCTTGCTTTACTCGCAATTTTTAGTTAGTTGGAAAAGGACCAGAAAATGCATATTTATGCAGTATTTTGGAGGTAGTGACGACGAATTGGCAAATTGTTGAATGCGAATTAGTTTACCACCAAATTTCTTTATCGTATTTTTTGTTAAACTGTTCACAATAAAATTTCATTAGTAATAAAATTAATCTGTAAACCTGGAGTTGGGAACACGGTTTCTTTGTAACTTTTACAAACTATTTGCTCTAAACGCTGTATGTAAATTGTTTGAATGTGTCCGGGCACGTCCTCTGATATATTCATTAGTCCCGTTAAGTGTAATGAATGTTTTTATAACAGGAAATGGCGGTGTTCCCGGCTGGAGCGGTTCCCCGCTTATGGAAGATACCTGGGTTAGAAAACCCCGCTAGCCCATATATCGGTCCACGCCAGATCCCGCCATCCAGCGGGAAAAAACACCCTCCTGATATAAAACATGCACTACACTCACGGGACTAATGACCTTAGTAGATGACGCGTCCAGAAACACTGATCAGTCAGTTCCTCTCTCGCTGAGTCGTGCGCAGTGGCTCGCGCAGAAAACACCGGTGGCACTGGGCAACGGCTGGGAGTAGAGTCCCTAGATACAGAGAGTAGCGCAACCCGAGCGGCCGCCGTCATTTAATATCCTTTTACTCGATTGCCCCAAGAAGCAGCATTCAGGAGTTAAGGAGAAATGACAACAAACGATGGAGAATTAGGAGGATATTGTAACGTACTGTAGGACTACAGTTAGCAACCGCCACAAAGGGCGGCGGCAGAGGATTAGACGCCAGGGGCCAGGCAGGATGTGACACGCCGAGGTATTCTGGGAAATCCTAAGAGCTAGGGAAAGGGATGCCCAAAGTACGGGATAGCGCATTTTTGCCGCGTGCCGCGTGTCAAATTCTTGGAATCCAGGGAAATGGATGTCCAAAAATGCCTGGCAAAGCGGTCAGTGTGGGCCGTGTGCAAAACCCAGTGACGTTTCAGGTCACGTGGGTGGCGGCTATATAAGAACCAACGCAGAGCGCGGGGGTGGGGTTTGTTGAGCTGAGAGGGAACCCTCGTGCGAACGCACAAAAACTTGCGCCAGGGCGGTGCGGAGCCGAGCTAGGCTCGTGCGGCAAACCATGTGTTGGGACGCCGTTGTGGACTATATCCACGGGTGACAAGAGGTCGCCGGAGCTGTCTGCTGTGTGCGGGAGGCTCGCTGAGGAGTGGCGCGGGCCACGAGTCAGTTATTCATTTTTAAGGATCGCTCCTGCGATCAGGAAAGTAAAGATCTACCAGAGCTGAGTAACTTAAAGTATTACTGCACATATTGTGAATAAACCTGTACATATTTATCATTGAAGCTCGTGTCTGTGATTATTGTGTATTCCCACGACGTCACAGACGGGTAGACATAATTGGTGGCAGCGGTTAAACGAATTCCACGGGGAATATCATTCACCAAATAGTATAATTGGTGGCAGCGGTTAAACGAATTCCACGGGGAATATCATTCACCAAATAGCATAATTGGTGGCAGCGGTTAAACGAATTCCACGGGGAATATCATTCACCAAATAGTATAATTGGTGGCAGCGGTTAAACGAATTCCACGGGGAATATCACCCACCAAATAGTATAATTGGTGGCAGCGGTTATAAAGAAGCCCACGGGGGAGTACGTGCACCCACCAAATAGTATAATTGGTGGCAGCGGTTAAACGAATTCCACGGGGAATATCATTCACCAAATAGTGTAATTGGTGGATGCGGTTATAAGAATTCCACGGGGAAGTGTTGCTCAATTGTGATAATAGCAGCAGTTAAAACATTCACGCCGGAACGGCACGGCATTGTTGCACCATACTCATACGTGGTCGCAATATTACGAACAGTGGGTGGGCCAGTGCGTGGGTGTGTCGACGGGCAGACATAATTACAACGCACGGGAGCAGAGAGGGTCCGCTCCTAGCCAGACGCCCACGTCTTCACGGCAACGCCGGAAGGAAGGAAGGAAGGACGGAGAAGGAAGGACGTCTCAAAGCCAACCGGCTTTGATAAAATCAAGAAGTCAGCAAGGATCTGGTGTAAGTACAGCTATCTGCATTGTAAGGTTCAGTTCAGGTTTCAGTTATGGCTTACTTACCGAGATTCGGGAAAGATTGTGTAGTGCACGTGGCACAGGAATTAGGACTCCAAATTACAGGTGGAGAAACTTTGGTAGTACTAAAAAAATTGATAGAGGAGCATTCCGATTACGAGGAGGAATTTGTGAAAGGGATAGCTCAAGCATATAAGGATGAACGCGAACGAGAAAAGATTGAACGTGAACGAGAAAAGGCCGAACGCGAATTAGAGAAGGAACGCGCCTATAAGGATCAAAAAGCCGAACGCGAAGCAGAGAAGGAACGTGCATTTCAGTTAGAAAAACTGAGAATAGAACAGGGTCAACTGGCGGTTAGAGCTAGTCCGCAGTCCGAAGTAAATAGCAAAATGCACATTCGATTAAATCAAGTTATGAGCCGATTCAAAGGGGAGGACGACGACATAACAGCATTTTTAAGTGGTTTTGAGAGTCAGGCGGAACAATTAGAAATTCCAGAAGAAGAGTGGGTGGCAAATCTTATGGGACTGCTCCCACACCAAATCAATGCATCGCTAACTTTAGAAGGGCAAGGTAGTAGAACAGAATATGCCGATTTAAAGAATAGGTTATTAGAAATGTATCGATTCAATGCCGAGAAGTTTCGACAATTGTTCGCGAAACATGTAAAAGCCGCGAATACTACCTGGAACGTATACGCGAGAGAGCTGAAAAATTATTGCAAAGAATGGGTAGCAGGACTAGATATTCATACGTTCGAGGACTTAATGAATCTAATTGTAACCGATCAATTGAAGCGTCGTGTGCCTATTGATATTAAAGAGCATTTTATTGATGAGTGGGGGGAATTTAAGATGGCGTTAGAACTAGCTCGTAAACTAGACAACTATGAAAACAATAGGGCAGGCTGGAAACGGTCTTCGTTCAAGCCTTATAGGAAATCGGAAGCCGTAGGGGAACAAGTTGCAAGCACGAGCAAGACGATGCCGATAGTACCGGAATTTCAGGGGGAATCGAGCGGTAAGAAAACCGATGTTAGGGCAGCATACGAGAAGCCAGACAAGCGGAAATGCTACGGGTGTGGTGCCACAGACCACATGGTCCGTGAATGCCCGCAGCGCCGCGTGGCCGAAAAAATGAATCATGTGGCAGACAAAACAGCTACGGAATTGTTTTCACCGTACGTGTTCTTGGGAAAAATTAATAAAATTCCTGGGAGATTTTTGCGCGACTGTGGTGCCAGTTTCGATCTTGTCCATGAGAAATTTATTAGCGACGAGAATTTAACGGGAGAAAGCGTGTGGATTTTGCAACCGCTTGATGCCTCACCACGAAATCTCCCGGTGGCAGAAGTCACTATTGAAGGGCCATTCGGGAAAGTAGTAACTAAAGCCGCAGTTGTGCCTCGGGAATGCGACAGCGGATATTACTTATTAAGCAATAGAACAGCTGCTCTGTTGGAAGAAGTAAAGGCAGGATTTATTGAGCCACAATTAGTTGCAGCCGTAACGACGCGGGCAAAAGCCGCTGAAACGTCGCGGGTGACTCAAGAGTCGGGGCCGGCTGACCGACACGCAGGCGAGTTTGACGCGGACGAGCAGGTAGAAAACCTTGAACAATTGAGGCAGGAGGGAGCCGTT
>BLKR01009079.1:150000-218639 GCA_011170035.1 Teleogryllus occipitalis | reverse complement strand
AAAACCGATATGCAAATGACAGATCGAAAACGGAAACACGAATGTCAATACATCCACGTCTACGAAAAATGAATTTTAAAGTTCGTGCTATTTGGATTGACAGCTTTATCAGTGACTGTTTAAATGTTTGGTCCAAAAACACAAGCTCAAATTCTTTGTCACTAAAAATGCAAAGAAACAAAAAATGATGTTTTTTTAAAATATGTAGCTGACATTATTTACCTTACCCGAGCACGAATCTGATCTCTGAATCAAAATGAATGACTTGATTTTTTATTTATCTTTCTTACAAATACCCAATGCGCGTAGAAATTGCAAGAAAATCGCCAATGAGAGAGGTGTCTACGTTTTCGTTACTTTTAACTATGAAATGCAATTATTTTATTGTGATATTCCGCCTATTCTCATATTGCGCATACCGACTGAATTATCATAATGAGAGCAGTCACATAACGACTAACGACATACCTTAAATGCGACAGTAAGGCTTCAAAGGAGAGTCTGCCCGGCATTAAATATTTGGTACTCACAAGTTGCGTTTCGGAAAAGCAACGTTTTTGATATTCTTGATATGTAAAGAACTTCTGTACTGTACTTATATACTATATTATGTTAATCCAGTATTCCTGAAGACTGAGTTTCATAAAGTATTTAATTCATTGCGGGTATTATTTTTCAGCAGCACTTTTGCTGTTGCATGCCACTAGTTTATTTATAAGGATATCAGGATAGCATACATATTTCTTTCAATTCATTCCATTCTATTCATTATTTTGTTCTTTTAAGTATATGTAATAATTTTAATGGTATTTTAAGTCAAAATTTCTTCACAACATACTTGCATTTCATATCACTTTTTAACCTGAAGAGCATGAGTGTTTGCCAAATGGGACTAGCGCCATAATTTTTAGTCTTTTGATACATAAAAGGAGGAAATTTAAAGCAAGATTTTGGAGCGGGTTTTGAAAACATGTTTTTCTGAAATTGCATAAATTTCAAGCACAAATTGCGCGAAAAATACTTGCTTTTTCAAAAAATTGTGCAACGCTCATTTTAAAGCGCTGATGTTTTAGAAGAAATTTTGCTTAAGGCAAAAAACTCTCTCTTGAATTTTGTGTCATCTACTGATGATACGTATACTGTAACTGTACATATCTTGCTACAAAATGTTTTTAGAATTCCCCTCCTCGCAGTATTTATCACTTTTCCTGTGTGAATCTACATTCTCCTCATAATTAAACAGTTCCATGTTGTACTACTATTTTAATTTTGAAAAAGGTCATTGTTTTATATACTATATTATATATTTTATATTAGTTTCTATTTGCTCCTTGAGAACAGAAATTCATTTTTAGCTTACAAATATTGCGATCCGGGTTAGTCTCAAGCACTTCTCGTATTTCTGTTACTAGGCGACCTCAGTGTATATTGCTTTTCATTTTTTGCAACCCGCTAGATCTCATTCTTAGAAAATAACTCATCTCCACTACGCAGGTACGCAGACACAAGATGTTAAAATTTTCATTCATTTGAAAAACACCACGAGTCAGGGAGGACTGTTGTTTCTCAAGTGGCTGTCAAATTTGAAAAATGAAGTAATTTTACATTCAACTGTAATTCATAATAAGTTCCAAGTGGAAGTAGTGGAAAGTGAAAAATTTCAGGACATGGTGTCTTTAGTTTTATAAAAGAAAAGTTATATCAACTGAAACCCAGCAAAGAAGAAGAAGAAGAAGAAGAGGAAGTTTTAAATCGTCCTAAAAGTATCTTTATGTAATTTTCTTCTAAATAACTATATGGTTTTTGAACAATGATATTCTAAAAAATATTCAATGTCCAAAAACTTTACTTTGGTCGTTTAAAAAATAACATATTTCCAGTGACAAATTGAGTTTTTTTTACATGATAACCTGGAACTTTTTTGTGAGGAAACGTGCGCCAAACTTCAAAATATGTATCATATTCGGTATTCTTGATATTCCGTCTTTGAAAATTCCGCATAGTCAATGTTCTCTTCAAAATAAATAATAAATCTACATTGAAGTTTGGGCAAGAACAAGTACTTGTAGAAGGGGTTCACGTCATCCACAACTGTCTGATCACACAGGAGGATTATTATGGGTAAGATAATGTTCCATATTCCCAATTAGGTGCAAGAAGGGCCAATGTAAGTTATTAGTGATTTTTGGTTTGTACGGCCAATGTGTCCTTTAAAGTCTTTTCTTTCAGTGCAATGAACGCCGAAGTCAAAAGTCCTATCTCCTGATTTCACTATCGATCTTTATATCTACGATTGTAGTCATTTATATTATATAAGAAAACCAACATTCTGTAAAACTTTGCCCCTTCTTGCTTCTCAAGTAATGGAGAATCTATCATTATTTATCTATTGATGTAGAGTTTAGTTTTAATCTTGGCTCCTTAAATTTGTATAAATTACTAAATTTTTATGTACCATGACATAACTTGTTTTGCGAGTAACGGTAAGATGCAGGTGAGTCGGAAGTCCGCAGTATTGGTTTCAATTACTAGCTACATCCGAAGAAAGCAAATGTAATGTTAATAACATCAGTCTTATGAGGTATGATACAAGAGTAACGTCAACAGGAACACGATAATACTACGTACCAGCATTAAACTAAAGAACCAGCATTAAAATAAACAATAAATATTACCTCTTAGAGGTGACTCAGAGAGAAGGGATTTCACTGGACAATCGAGCATAAAATACATCAAAGATATCCACTAGTACGATTTGCAATTTCGTCATTCATTCAATAAATTATAACTTTGAAAATGAAACCACAGGCGTTACCGTCCATTTCCTAACTACAGTGGAAGCATCCGAAAATAATTTTTTAATACAAAGGTTGTTTTATGTGCACATTCAACCTTGAAGCAATCTCAGTGCCCATCTCGGTGGCCGAGCTCAATATTCAGCTGTAGGCGGGGAAAAGAAATCTGGGGGTTGAGCAACCTCTCACTCTAAGGCAATGAATCATCACAATTTACGTATACGTGGGTAGACAAATAAATCGTGAGAAATTCTGAACTAGAGAATAATAGGCGCCACTTAACGAACGTAGGATCGAAAGATAATAGTAATAAATTTTGTAGCATAATGTCTCACGATTCTTTCCCAAAACTCAATCACGGTAATTAAATATTTATTAAAACGTGCTGTTGAATAAAGATGTTAATCATAATTGGATTACATAGTCACCATTATGCATTCATTGATAGTATACTTTTTTGTATAAATTGTGCCCGAAATTGAATTCTATTTTCATAAACGAAAAAAAAAATTGCTAAAATTTTGGTTGTAGCATTCTGAATTAATTTAGGACTTACGGTTTGCTAATATTTCGTTATTGCAAGTACACCACCTTGAAGATGCATGTTAAAAAAAACAACAACAGGAAATAACCAAATATTTTCAAATGTATTTATTTCGTTAAAGTAGTGAATCACTATTTCATTCTCATATCTAGTGTTCATTTTCTAATCTTACTACGTATTTACATAGTAAAGAGAAAGCATTGTATTGGTGCGGCAAAAATCCCCGATTTTTCGTCAAAAATGTGAGGTCCTTATATCGAAATAGGTAAATCTTGATTCTGAGTTAGAAAGTACATTTTGATTTCGGGGGAGGGGTACTTTACATGAAACCTCAACATTTTCAAAAATTTCTCCAAAATGGATCCAAATTTTTTATTAAACTATTTCTCAGATAGAGCAAAGAACATGTAACAAATGTCGCAGGACTAATTTTCGTTAATATCTGTGAATTTTCGGATATTGTAAAATTTTAATTTTCTCGGCGTTTTCTGACAACTACAATAGTGAAGACAGAGAATTTTTATTAATAAAATTTATTCTATATAGACAGATCTTTAAATAAAATCTTTTATATTTTTTTTTCTAAAATAGGAGTAATTTTGCGTGAAATAGAAGGCCGTTTAAAAAAAGTATTTTCACAAAAACCGCTCAATTTTTTCCTGTTTTCTCTCTCGGATATAACAAAGAAAATGGTGTTCACTTCATTTTTGGTGATCTCTTTATTTCTGAAAATTGCAAGTAGTAACATTGCAAAATTAGAATGTGGAAATGTACAATTCTTTGAAAATACTAGTAGAAATTCTCGACAGCTTATTACTTGAAATGAAAGTAATTCACAAAAACAATTCTCAAAAGTTTTCTCGAATGTTTTCTTGAATTTTTTTCTCGGATAGAGTTCCATTTTCAGCGAGCTATCTGTATTTTCCAAAATTGCAAATATAAATTAAGCATTGCAAAACTACAATATTGATAACAGAGATTTTTCTGAAATGACATCTGTTCCTTAAAACTAGATTTTCAAAAAAAATGAAAATGTTTGAAGTTTTGAAAATCGCAAATACAAATTTCAACTTTTTTTTAAAGCTTCTGGAACGTTGAGATTGGAAGAAGGTAAGATCGAAACCCAGAGCTGAGAAAAAAATGTTATTTGGAAACACTCTTGCAGGTACATGTAGTATTACAATATTGCGTAGCCGCTACAAATACTACGAGAAAGTACGTTATATTGTAGTCACTAGTTTCTATCGTCACCGTTGTAGTTTTCCCTATTCCTAGATGAAAAACATTTCCAATATCAAAACTCATCTATTCCTGGCTGTGTATGTAACTAGTTATTTTTTGCAACTTCGTTCTTCATAATCTATGTGATCTGTTACCAAGCCCTGGAAATGCTAATGTTTGAAGGGAGTAGTATATCATTGAGTGAATCGTTATGTGCTAATACCATCGTAATATTACATTCATGTACCACAATCAACCAACCTAATTGTACTGTTTTCAAACCTTTTCCTTTTTTGGTCAATGGTTGTATATTTCTTTTCAATTGACGTATTATTTTCTTAGAGTATACTCGCTGTTATTCTCATGGGAGTAGAGGTGTGTCATGATATATACGAATATTTTTATAGATATCTTGTATAAAAACATAAAACTGTAGCGGTATTTGCGATACTAATGGTAGTGCGTAATTCAATGTTACGTCTCTGCCTTATATTCACTTTCAGAGAGCGCAAATGTATGACATTATAAATGATACCAATTCCTCTGTGAAATTCACCGACGTTTCGCAATCTAATAGAACTCTCGTATATCATTTAAAAACATGTTACTTTTTAGCATTGTCTGTAATGTGTAACATGTACTTGTACTATTGCTTACGTGATCTCATGCTTACGTGATCTCTACCTCGTTTCAGCGGTTTAGACGCTACCGTTGACCACAAACGGGCAGAGGGATGAACAAACAGAAAGACAAACGGAAGAAAGAAAGAAAGAAAGAAACAGACGGACGGACGGACGGACACACGGAAGGACGAACAGACGGACAGACGGAGGGACAGAGAGACAGACAGACAGACAGACAGACAGACAGACAGAGACAGAAAGACAGACAGACAGATAGACAGACAGACAGACAGACAGACAGACAGACAGACAGACAGATAGACAGACAGACGGAAAGACGGACGAATAGATGGACGGTCAGAGGGACGGACAGACGGACGGACAGACGGACGGAAGGATGGATAGACGGACGGACGGACAAACGGACGAGCAGACGGACGGGCAGACGGACAGATGGACAGATGGAAGGACATTCGAACGAACATTCGAAAGGACGGGCGGACAGACTAACGGCCAAACGGAACGACAGACGGACCGCAGACTGATCGCTGACGGGTCGACCAACTGGCCGATGGACGGACCAACGGACCGACGGACCGACCGACGGACCAACCGACGGACCGACCGACGGACCGACCGACGGACCGACCGTCGGACCGACCGACGGACCGACCGACGAACCGACCGACGGACCGACCGACGGACCGACCGACGGACCGACCGACGGACCGACCGACGGACCGACCGACGGACCGACCGACGGACCGACCGACGGACCGACCAACGGACCGACCAACGGACCGATAGACGTACTGAAATATGTTCGGACAAACGGACAGGCAGGCGCACGGATAGGCAGACACAGACAGACACAGAGACAGACGCAGACAGACGCAGACAGACGCAGACAGACGCAGACAGACGCAGACAGACGCAGACAGACGCAGACAGACGCAGACAGACGCAGACACAGACAGACACAAACGGACAGACATTCGGACAGACACAGACGGACACAGTCGGACAAACGCTGTCGGACAGACAAAGTCGGACAGACGGTCGCAGACGGACGGACGCAGACGGACAGACGGACGCAGACGGACACACACACAGACGGACACAGACACAGACTGACAGATCGACAGACTGACAGATCGACAGACTGACAGATCGACAGACTGACAGATCGACAGACTGACAGATCGACAGACTGACAGATCGACAGACTGACAGATCGACAGACTGACAGACTGACAGATTGATAGATTGACAGACTGACAGATTGACAGACAGACTGACAGATTGGCAGACAGACTGACAGATTGGCAGACAGACTGACAGATTGACAGACAGACTGACAGATTGGCAGACAGACTGACAGATTGACAGACAGACTGACAGATTGACAGACAGACTGACAGATTGACAGACAGACTGACAGATTGACAGACAGACTGACAGACAGACTGACAGATTGACAGACAGACTGACAGATTGACAGACAGACTGACAGATTGACAGACAGACTGACAGATTCGCAGACAGACTGACAGATTCACAGACAAACTGACAGATTCACAGACAAACTGACAGATTGACATACCGACAGACAGATTGACAGACACGCTGACAGACAAATTGATAGACAGGCAGGTTGCTAGACATATTAACAGACAAATAGACAGACAGATCGACAGACAAATAGACAGACAGATTGACAGACAGACAGATTGACAGGCATATTGACTGACAGATTGTCAGATAGAAAGATTGACAAAGAGATAGAAAGATTGACAAAGAGACAGATTGACAAAGAGACAACATATTGACAAACCGACAAACAGATTGACAAACAGAGAACAGATTGACAAACAGAGAACAGATTGACAAACAGAGAACAGATTGACAAACAGACAAACAGATTTATTTATTTATTTATTTATTTATTTACGTCAAAAAACAGTTAAAAACTGCGTGACAACCAGACAGAGTGACAACCAGACAGAGTGACAACCAGACAGAGTGACAACCAGACAGAGTGACAACCAGACAGAGTGACAACCAGACAGAGTGACAACCAGACAGAGTGACAACCAGACAGAGTGACAAACCCGCAGACAAGCAGACAGACAGACAGACAGACAAAGAAATGGACGAACAGCGGACAGATTGACGGCCAAATAGAGCAACAGCCGTACCGATAGACGCACCGAAAGGCGGTCTGACAAACCGACAGGAAAGCGCACAGAAAGACGGTAAGTCGTTTTGTCGTAAACTAACTTAATGGAAAAAATTGATGCCCGCCACGCGTGTTAGAGGTGGTAATTTACTAGAACTAGAAACAATACTTATTCCTTTTTTAAAATTAAGACTTCACTATGTGTGGTTTTCTGACGACAAATTGCGACTTTCCGGTAAAACATTACAATAATTTAATTTTGCTAGGTAAGTACCTAAAAAAGAAAGAAAGAAATAAAACGTAAAATTTGGCACCATACTAATCCAATCAATCTGTTATCGTCCCATTTGCAACTAAGAAACAAATAGTGGAGACAAATGCTCTGATTGTGATAAACCTAATTGTAAATCTTCTTTTCCCTAGCGACAGACACGCATGATTTTCGCGCGAGCAAGTTGCCGGATCTGAGGCCCACTGCTAATCTTCATCACTCAGTGCAAAGGCTTATTGGAGAATTACGAGCGCCCAGCGGTACGCTAATACGCGTGGGTCCACCTCAGCCGCGAGCGACCCGGAATCGGATTTCGCACGCTCGGAGCCGCGCGGGACGGCTATACAAGCGGGTGCGGCGCGGGGCGGCCGCGGTTCGTTAGCGTGCCCACCAGCGGTGCGCCGCTGCAGCGGCGGACCGGCATTTTTTGGGCCGGCCCCATTGAACCGCACGCGCGGAATCGACTCCCCGCGGGTGGAGTGGAGCGACAAGCCCTGCCCGCACCGACGCTTCCAGCGGCCGAGCAAAACGCTCGCCTTCCGGCGGCTTGCCACCCGCACACAATACCCGCTGAACGTGCAGGCCTTCCGCGAGTCGTGGAGAGCAATGAGACCAGCGAAATTTCTAGCTAAAGCCTCGCGTCGGCGGAGAATGAAGCTGTACAGGTAACGGGACGAAAGGTAATAGACCTGGCATTCTTGTCTGAGAGTTCAACTTTTTCGTGATCTGACACAAGAAGTGTTCTGCCTGGAAATTTCCTAAATGGAAAGTTTCGATCTCAACTAGCCTACCGTTAGGAATCACAATATTTCAGTGAGTTCAGTACATTTCATTGCGGTACGGGACTAATGGCCATAGCAATTGACGCGACAGGAAATGCAAAATAATCAGTCAGTCGTTAATAATAAGATATTACAGACTGATATTTAGATTCTGCTTTGTATGATTAAAAATTGAAATTAACTATGCGGTACGTGCATTTTTGGATTTATTGGAAAGGCTCTTCATAGAACTCAGTGTTGAGACAAGAACACTGCATTACACAATAATTTACTGTTATTAAACGTCACAATGCTTGAATAATAAATTATATATATTACTGTTTTCATTCACACTTTGTGAAGAATAGTTTCAACTTTGCATTAGTGATTATGTAAAGTGATGTGAATATGATATGGTATGTTTAAATTATAACAATCTTAATTGTTATGAATATATTACAAATTTTCCACGCGCGGGAAAACTGAAAGAAAAATACGCAGCCTCCGACGTTGTGAGGAATGTGTAGTTAAATAGGGCGTTTCATTAGCTACTTAGGAACTCGAAAAAGCTATTTTTGCGCTGAATTTAAACAAGTGGTTTTCTTTATGTATCTTCTACCTTGTTAAACATTGAAAGAAAAGTAAAAAGAAGTTACAAAATGAAAAAAGCTCCATTGCTTCTACTACTCCATTCAGAAAGAAAGCAACTAAATGATGTACATCCAAGCCATAAATCTATTGATGAAGAACTACGTTCTTATTGCAATCGAAATATACAGATCAATATGACATGCTGGATTTATCCCGACATAAAAGTGATTTCTTTTTATGATTCTTTCATATTACATTCTTAAGCCAACGAATCATGAGTAAATTTATTGCCAATCTGCTACTGCACTGCCTAATATACAGCTCTCATATTACCTTTTGGAAAATCATTGAACAGCCTTCTCTCAAATAATATTGTGATCGTTGAAATTGCGTCGAAAGACCATCGGCGTGATACGAATACAAATTGAGTGAGCAATTTGAAAGTGGTTCCATGTTTCCGCCCATTTTAAAAGATAATGAATGTCCCTTGACATCTTTCTGTTTTTATTTATTTTTAAGTGTGTACAAATTAATTCCAGGCCCTAATACTATTAATATTGATGCTTTGTGAACCGTGAATTTTTTAAGTTACATTCCGCCACTCCCGTTACTTTATTTTTTATTATGACTTTCGTTACGTTAATCAATTAGTGAATGGCCAGTGGGTCTTTGTATAGACGTGTTTATGGTCCGTATGATGATGGAGCAATAGTAAACATGTGAGAACCCCAAGGAGCCCTGCCACGAATCTGCTTTGTCTGCCACAAATACCATTTTGAGCAGAATTGAAGCCGCAATGCGCTTTACTCTCGCTGACTGACTAATACGTTTCGAGTCCACTCGTGTACAGCTGCAAGTGCACGCGTGGGCACGAGCATGCGTGGACGGGGCCAATGGCGGATCCAGAAATTATTTCAGAGGCGTCCAAAGTCAATTCCGACACGCCATAAATAATTTTGAAATAGTTTTGTTAACTTCCTCACCATGGTACGTAGTTAAAGAGAGAGTATTGTAATGCTGGAAAGGAAAATAGCGATTCTTTTCCCAGAAAACTCCTTTTGTCTGACCCTGATATTAAAATAAGGGGTAAATTTTGTTCCTGCTGGTAGAAAATTACTTCTTATAACATATTTAGTCCGAATTCACGTTTTGTTAGTTCTTGATATAGAAAAATTGGTTTACGGAAAAAGTCCATCTATCTCTCAACGCTAGAGCCAAAACCGTTCAGACTATTTTCTCCAAAATTCATATTCTTGAATTAATCTGACCGAACTAGAGGTCCTATGAATTTCACACGGATGTTTTGATTTGGGGGATTACTTTACGTGATGCCACCACAACACTCAAAATTTCCTCAAAAACGGCTTCAAACGATTTCAATTTTACCTGGGATGGACACTTTAAAAAATTGGTGAGGTCTCATTTTCGTTGCCCTCTCTGAAGTTGCGAAAACTGCGAAAGTTATAAGTAACGCGGAAAAGTGTGTGCTGTTGTATTAGTTTTCATTGTAGGCATGAAATAAAGAAAAACGTACGAGTGTATTTAGAATGAAAACACTGTTTTGGATTTAATGAGATCTAGATGTTTGTTTTTTTTTGTTTCTTTTTCGAATGAGCCACTGTGGACTACGTTTATTTCAACTTTCTGCCTCTTTCTTCTTTTCTTTGCTTCCATATCTCTTTCATTCTAGCCCGATGTTTCTCTTTCCTCTCCTCAGTCCAAATGGCCCCTGTCTTCTTTTTTTATTTGTTCAGAAACCCAATGAATTTGAAGTATTTATTATTAATAAATTGAGTATAAATACTAAAAGATGTTGGCTTTCGGTGGTCGTGGTCCTCGCGCGCCCTCTCCCCTGGATCCGCCGTGCGGGGGCGGGCAACCAGCACGTAGGTGCAACGCGCCGGCCGCGCCACTCGCATTCCGGAGGCGTCGCGTCTCGTCGCGTCGCGTCGCGTCGCGTCGCGTCGCGTCGGGCGCCCGGGAGGAGCTCTGGAAACAAATTGCTGCTCCGCGGGACTAATGTCCCCGGTTTTATTAGCGCAGCCATTGCTCTACGTGACTAATCTAAAGTGTCGACTTTCTTTATAGAATATTCTTATCGCGAGGTCGTAAAACTTGGCGGCGCGCGCAGATAGGGCGTTCCGCGAGAATGAACTCGTAATGAGAGACGCGGACGCCGATACTGTTGCGTATTGCGTCGGCGCCGGCGCCGGCGTGGGCGGCGCGGACGATGGCGTGGGAGGCAGGCGGAAGAGGCGGGTGCGGTCGTCGCGCCAAGGAGAAAATCCAGAGGCAGTCTGCGGACGCCACGCTACCCCGTCGTAGGAAACAACGGACGCTCGCTAGAGTGAATTCATATGGACGGGAGTTTACTGTTTTGCCTCCTGTGAAGTTCCACCTTACTTGCAAGTTCAGTATTAGATATTTTTCCCTTAATGTGACATTAACGCAGTCCCCTATAGAATTTATTACTCTTAAAAATGTAATGAGAGAGATATTTTGAATGAGAACATATTTCTTAATTGCAATAGCATACGCGTTTCATTATGTATTACGTATTATTGTTGTTATTACTATTATTATTTTTGTTATTATTTCCATCTCGTTACATTGTCCACAAGGAATAGGTGTGATGTCAAAAAATAAGTTATAAATCGTGGTACGCGCAACGATTTCTTGTCTAAATTCAGGCAAAACATACCAAGTTCTATAGTTGAAGAGAAACAATGAAACCTTGTGCAATAATAGAGTCCGAAAAAACAAATACACAAATCTCAAATGCAAAATAAAACAGTTCTAACCAGCGCTCTCTCAATTCCATGATTTTGAGCTTAACGCATTTTCTTTGTAAGCTACAGTTGCTATGGCAATACTTAATTATTATTTTATTTCAAAGTTTCCCTCTGTATTTCTGTGTCACGTAAATACAATTAAAGTAGATGTTCTGAAGTCTGCCAGGGAATGATAAAATCAGAGGGTTGGCATTGCACCCTAAAATTTTCAGTGGTTTGTGTCGGGCTTATCTTACCGATGGTACAAAGTAAATAGCTTCTCTCAGCAATATTAGTGCTAAATAGTGCGTAGACGAGCAATTGTCCAACGGGGTCTCACATCTTCACAGCGATGAATATCCGAATGTCATATCACCTCAGCTTATTTAATTTTTTCAGTCTATACAATAATCATCTCATGAACTTTTTTCTCCTAACAGCAACTCCTTAAAATCGTAAACCAATACGCACCGTGCACTTGTTTGTGAAGTGTTTGTGCAAAGTTTGTGAAACAATTCTTTCAGTTGAAAGTGCGTGCAAATCCACTGGGCTATCCTCATCTGCTTTAAAAGTAGTTTTACCTCAACTCGACGATTCATAACTTTAAAGTAGTAATGCCCGTATCAAGATTTACAAATGATATTAATTGCTCATTTATTAACCATTAGAATTTATAGTGAAAGGCGAATGTTGATAGCGAAAAGTATTTTTTTCTCATTTTTATTTTTACATATTCATTCCGAAGTTCAGGAAAGTAAATATTTCAATCCCTCCTAGACTTTTAAAACTATTTAAACTCAAAAACTGTATTGAAATAATTAAACCAATTCACGTCTTCGTTCCTATTCCAATCGTTAATATTTCAATCTCTCGTTGACTTTTAAAACTATTCCATTCAACTATTCAAATTCCATCAAACTATACAAAAACTGTATTGTATTAAGTAAAAGAAGTCGTGAATTATGTTTACTTTTTTCTGCTATCATTGCCCACTAGCACGTTCTGACCTGAAATTCGAAAGAACAAAAAATAAATACCACGTGGTGATACGTTAGAAATAAATTATTTCTGATCGTAAGAGCAAATGAACAACGAACTCCGTTCTTAACGCAAGATATCGTTTACGACTATTACTTTTCCCTGCCATTGTATTCGTTCTGGTACAATAGCGCCTAATAAAACCTTTTGATACATTTTGGAAATCGTAAATATAAGTAAAAATACGCCCCGCCGAGATTTATGGGGCCATTTAGAGTTTGTGAGTAAGGGGAAGTGAACTGGTGCAGTGCGCAGGCGCCACTCAGCGTTAACAGGTGGCTCAAAACATAGCCTAGCCCACTGCCAGATACAGTGACGTGTGGCAGATCAATGTATTCAGAGATGGAGCCGCGCCCATTTTCCAGACCTAGCGTCATAAATGTTGTGAGAATATATTTCTCCTTTCGTTTCATTTAAATTTTGTAATGTAAAAAGAATTAAAAATTAGAAGTTTTTTACAGTAGCATTAAATTTCAACAACATAGGCTTACAATTGTGAACATAGTTTTGGGGCAAGAATGGTTTAATATTTCCATTTAATTTTGCCGTAGAGTGTCAGTATATATTTCGTGGACTATTATAGTGTGCCAAGATTTTATGTGAATTTTCAGTATTGAAAATTTAATATTAATGTAGTATGTTATGCCATTCAATGTATCACTATTTTCATTTGAAAACTGTAAAGTAGATATTACAAATTTAAAGTTCCATGATTAATATAATATTTAAATATGTATTATAAAATTAATTTGTATTATACACTGCTTGTGAACTGCACCGAAACTTCATTATAAAAGTGAATACCACGACTTTCATATTCTGGTTTTGAAACTGGAAATTTGGACTGAGCCACCGTTAATCTTTCACTGGACTGAACTAAACCAGACTGGACTAGCCTAGACTGGGATTGTTCCGCACTAGACTGGACTATCCTGGGCTAAAATGGACTATCTCGGACTAGATAGGTCCATCCCAGACTATACTAGACTATCCCAGACTATACTGGGCTATCCCGGGCTAGACCAGACTACGTTTCGCGACGTAGGTAAGGAAGTATTGGATTGTTGAATTTATGTTGCTGTATTTGCATTAAATGAATTAATTTTGTGCAACACTTCAAGAGTTTTCCAGGTATAATATTTGAACGATAAAATAGGTTTGAAACGTAATTTTTATGGATTCACAACTTCACATATATCGTTCTACAGATTTGTATCCTTTTTATTGTTGGAAGCTGTCTTTGAAATTGTTGTGGAAATTCTTGTCTGTTTAATGTCGTGTGAGTACAGTTACAATTGTGATTTAATCATATTGTCATATTTGTTTCTTGAAAGAGAATATGTGTTGTAACACTGCAAGTTTTTATAATATATCTTACGTAAATGGATGTATTTCTTGTCCTACAATCTTTATAAATGAAATTGAGAAACCATTCAAAATAATAAAAATTATGAAATTGTGTACCCTGAGAACTACCCTTGGATATCATCTCCTCTATTATTTCAGTAGAATACATACCTGTTGCGGCTCTCACACGCATCCTATCTTTATAATCAAGGTCTAAAGAAAGATAATTTCACATAGACGTGAGGAATTGCACTTTGACTTTAAAACATTGAAGGATTTGTTTAAAAAACGCACATATATCTTAATGTCAAATGCAACCCGCGACACTCGGTCAGCTATATCAATGAATGACGCAAAAACAAAGCGTTCAGGGGCCTCAAAAATTAAACTTTTGAAGCCAAAGGCCTTAAAGAAACGCTTCTCACATTGTAATCTTTAGAATGAGATTTTCTTAGACATTCTATTAAATTTTTGCCGGTTCGGTGCTTATCGATACCACCAATACCACCTATATAAGGAGGAATACAGAATATATTCCTCCATGACCTACATTTCGGCCCTTGGTTCTGGTGGCCATCTTTGTGACGTCACGCTTAGAAGGCTTAGATGCATCTACCTTATACTAATTACGCTTTCTGTGTACACCGTAGTTTGCGCAGGCTGACAAGGTTTATTTGCATAATTATTAATTCAAGATTCTCTCTCGTAGCAACAACTAGAAGTACTATTAAACGTTGCTTCATACAGAAGATTGTTTCTTATACATGTAATGCAACCATGCATTTAACGTTTTGCCGTGGTCTGCAGGTGCTGTGTACCTAATTGCGGAAGGAACTACGATGGAAACGGACCACATATTTCCAAGTTTCATTTTCACTATACCCTAAGCAAAAAATAGGGTGGGGTTTAACATGCGAGAGTTCTTGCACGGGTACGCTAGTTCAATTATATTATAAATCTTCTCACGCCCGCAACAAATGTCATCGCACTTTCATTTCGTTTTAAAACTGCGTTTTCAATGAAAAGTTTCATGTGGTCTGGTAAAATGCGACGAGGCCACCCTGTCCAGTGCCAAGTACAAGAATTAATTAGCTGCTAATGTACGGAACCGATTAGTAAAGCCGTCGTGCCTTAAGTAAAAAAAAAAGTTTAGGAATGTGACATTTCCTGCACGCTACCGCATCGAGTTTCCACGAGAACGCCAGCAGCGCCTCCGATCGCCTCTCAAACCGGGAATACGCCGTACGATTTACCGATTCAGCGCAGCCCGGTTTGTTGATTGGACGATATTACGGGACGTTCTCACGAAAGCGACCGGCGCAACGGCGGTGGCGGTGGCGGGGGCGGGGGTGGGGGTCGGGGTGGGGGCGGCGGCGGCGCGTCGTCCCACGGCGCCGCTAACGAGGCGGCGACGCGATCGCATCGCCGCGGTAAAGACGAGCGGAGAGGGGCCAGGAAGAGAGGGAGAGGGAGAGGGAGGAAAGGAAGAGCGGCTTGGCGCGACCTACGACCTTCCTGGAAGGCAGCAGGGGTTTCGCGACGGCTCGAGACCGGCGCCGCGCTGCCCCACGCTGCCGCCTCGCCCGGGCCCACCAACGCCTTCCGTCAGAAGCAGAACGCGGGAGCTCACTACCTGCGTAAGCACCCACTTACGCGCGGCGTAAATCCTATCAGACTTTCCAGTTGGTGAGAACAATTACCGGCGCGGACGGCGAAATAATACATACTCCCGTGTAGCATTATGGCGTCAGTGTAAACATTCGAAATGAATTTTATAGCGTTCTCTGCGAATGCGCAGGACTGATGCGCTCTCAGTAGGCACTCCGGACAGCTTTCGTATTCCCTTTGACCGGTAGGGCCCACCAGTGCAAAGAAGTGCGTGTTCCATTCGCACATTGACACAGAGCCAGGGCGCACTCGGGGCGTACTAACCTGCATTGAGGAGCTCATCAGAGGAGTCTATTGCACCGGGCCGTTTTGAGGTGAGGTACCGAAGTTATGAATGTTGATTTGGTTTTGTGGTGAAATTGTGAAGGTAATTGAGGATCTTCTGTCACGCAGGGACACTTCAAATGACGGAGTAGAAGAGCAGCTGTCTATACTCTCACTGTACAGCGCACACGCACTGACGCAGTTCCGGAATCCGTTTCATTGGTGGCTGCTTTTCATGCGTGTGGGGCAGCGGAACGATGACGTTTTTGCCCTGCACTACGGAGTGTTTCAGTGCAACGAATGGAAAACGCTATTAGAGTTGCAACTATTCATATGGCACATTTGCATTCACCATGCTCAATCGACAGGAAGTGAATTAAAAGTGTACGAACATTTTTAGAGAGTGATATGTAATACCGTGTTACGTGAAACCGCTGGTGCAATTAGCGCTCATTACGTTCGACAAGGGAATAATGTGACTTTTTAAACTAATAATTTGCTATAAATAACCTTTGCATTTGCCAACGGAATGCTTACAACGTCGTTTATTAGTATTATATGATAAATTAAATGATGCAAATATATTTATTCAATTTTATTACGACGGAAAATACAAGTGTATTGCAATTTGTTAATGTAATTATATTCATAAGTTTTGAAACTTAAAAAAAGTTTGGATGTATGCGAACAATGTTATAAGTTTCACAGCGTTGATCATTAAGAATTAATTTACTTTTTACAAATCACCTCAATCTTTTAGTTGGTATATTCCACTATTTTACGCTCTAATACAGTTTATGCGAATATATAATGTACTTATATGCACTCGTGACACATTCTCAAGTACTCTTCAAATACTGCAGACCCTAGTATTATAAATAAATATTGCTTTTGAATTAACTGTGATTTTGTCCATAATGTGGTTGAGAAGTGAAAATAACGTAAACGATTTCAAAATGAAATAAAATAAGTCCTTTAAAATCACAAAAATAATAATACAATGAGAAAAACCCATTCATCACATTTAGACAGTTGGAAGTACGTCTTCATGGAGTCAATGGATTCCATACGTATTTTTAAGTGCTCAGAGGCAAACGTGTGCTCACCTGCTTGCAGAAATCAAAGAAAATATTGTTCTCATCCTGGTATTAAGTAGATGACATGTTGCTGATTGGCATTGACTCCAGAGTTTCTTTCTCTCTTTCACATCCAAACGGCATATGCGCTAGGGTTGTCAAGTGTGATTTCAAGAAATAGTGAACAACAGAGAAGAGGGGGAGAATACTTCAATCATTATTAATAAAAATATTACGTTCCTTTGCATTATAATAACGATCTGATGATACACGTATTACTTTAAAACTTTTGTACCTAAAACTTACGTTTGTATGGTCTAGTTTAAGAGCCAGGGTAGCCAACAGAATAAGCTTGTTGTAATGGAAACTAACCACAATAAGTGGAAGTACTGATTTACTTATAAAAATACGCCGATATATTTAGTTTCATTTTTAAAATAGTAAATCAATGTTCTATATAGTGAACTGTTTTCTTAGATAGTGAACACCTGGCAACTCTAGTATGCGCATACACAAAATGCTAAAAGAAACGGGATGACGATAAGCTGCACGTTAGATGGATAGTTTGATAGATAGAAAGGTTGGTAGATAAATAAACAGAAAACGAGATAGATCGTTAGATAGAAATATTTGACCTTCTTAGGGTTTATCAGCCGGTAATAGATTTCATAGAAATAATCAGTATATTTCAAACGAACAGTATTACGTTATAACGCATTAACAGAAGAAACTAGTGCTAAAACAACATGTAGGCCTACTTTCCACCCGTATTTTCACGCAAAATTACACGAAAAGTACTCAGATATTCGAAAAATTGTAGATGACCTTATTTCAAAATCTAACTTTAAGGAACAGATTTCATTAAGGGAAAAATCTCTATCTTCATAATTGTAGTTGTAGGAAGACGCCGAAAAATTTTGAATTTGTGCAATTTTCGAAAAAAACAATTTTTAACGAAAATGAGACCTGCACCATTCTCTTAAACGTTCTTGACACTATCCAACAATAAAAAGTAATAAAAAACGAAGGAGTATTTTTTTTTTAATTTGGAAAATGTTCCAGGGCTTTATGTAATGCACCCAGCAAAATTAAAATATCAGTTTCAAACCCAGGGGCCGCGACATCAGCAACATCGATTGGGGAGAAAACCGGTTGAAAGATTTAGCCGTTGACGTTGTTGCCAGACGGACGGACAGGCAGACGTTTCGCCGTCATTCGATTTTTCGGTATCAAAGATCCACAAAACATGTATCCTGGCTACACCACATGTTTGAGGATTTTTCTAAATTTAGCATGTAGATTTATCCACTTTCTCGTTAGCAGGGCCCTCTAATAAGGTTTTTTACCGAAAATTTGCCTTTTTTAGCAACATTACATACCTTTCACTGAATAAGCTGTAACGAGAAAGTAAAAACAATACAACACAAGGCGTTTAATACAAATACATTCACAGCTTCATTTTGTATTGAAAACATTCATTTATACTACACACATACAAACCTATGTTGCGTCGGTTGATGCCTCTTCGGAACCGCAGTAACTGTTTGCCTGTCGCGCAGTGAACGCCTCGGGTCTGCTCACACAAATCTGTCAGTCGCAGGAATCGAACGACGCTCAAATGTAGACAAGCGTTACATTGTGCGAAATTAACCGCATGTGGTGCATTTCTGTGTCGAGGATATTTTGAATTTTACGAAAAGACTTCCCAATTCACCAGATTTCCGCTAAGAAAGGAACATTTTGAATTCGAAAGTTTGCTCTAGGAGACTATACAAAAGCATATCATTCTGAAATTTGGTCGCCAATGGTAACAAATGATCTATGGAATACTTGCATTTAAAACAACCTACACATACTGCGAACTGTATGAACCCGAACAAAGGGGACGGTTAAATTAGTATACGTTTGGTATCTTCACAAAGTCTTATTGATACGTATTCGGAAGCATTCATAATTTCAGAAGTTAAAGATCATGGTCACACGTTCTTGGCAGAGCATTTGCTTCCTAATAGGAAGAAATGTCAATTAAAAAATATATTACACTCATATTTCGTTGGATTACCCCGTCTGATGTGATTTCAGCTATACATAATATAGATTGGGTGCATATTTCAGTGGTTAATCCTCATATTCAATTTCATATTGAATATTTGTAGTAAGATTCAGTTTAATGGCTATCAACAGTATTGAAATGCCATTGTTATAAGAAATAGTATCAAGATTTATTAATGAGTACATTCCTATATTATCAGAAAACATCTATTGTTTGTCTCTTAATTATCTTATAAAGAACACCTAAAATACGTAATAGGTATACTTCTATACTGTGTTGCATTTTTTGTGTTGCAAAATATGTATATTAGAATATACAATTTTGTTTCTATTTGAACACACAATTATTATTGTTGGTCACATGAGCTCTCCATACACAAGCATTTCCCGAGCCCTCAAGCGATCTTAGAATTAAACCTCATCACTACCTGACCGGAATTTCAGGCCCGATACTCAGGTCCCTTAGGAATACTTCCTCTCAAAAAACGTGAAATTATTTGCGAGCTCGACCGCCGCGGAGTTCCCTTTGTCCCGCGCGCCTGGGCCTCCCCCACCGCCCCGCCCATGCCGGTGTATGGCATCGATATTGTCGATGGCGGCGGCGGCGGCGGCGGGTGCGACGCCTGCATGGAAGCGAGCGCTTACGGTGCGGGCGGAAACGGGCTGGACAGGCGAGCGGCGGAGGCTGGGTCAGTGGCCGGTGAAGCGTAGACCGCCGCCGCCGCGGCCGCCGCCGCCGCCGCCGCGCCGCGCGGAGGGCTTCAGGGCACCCACCAACGCCAAGGCGACTCAGGAGAGCGCTGGCGGAGGCAAACGCGTGGGCGGAGAATGGCCTGGAAGGTCGCTGGCCAAACTGTCGCGGGCAAGTGGCTTCTCAGATCGAAAGTGGACCCCTGTGGATGTTGGTAGGCCGAAGTGGAGGTCGTATAGATAGTATTGTAACGGAACGGTGGGAGATGGCGTAGCGAGATGCAGTTTTCCCCCCGAATTAAATATTAATATAATGGTTTGCATTATTCTCAGTTCTTGTTGTTACTTACACTGTATTAGCAAACAAAGACACTCGTAGTAATAAATAAAAGCAATGATATGTTATATTGAATGATTTAAACTGATTGATATATCACCGACTGGGACGCGGCTATTCAGTCGGAAGTTTCAATTTCAAAAATTACGTCCTAACGGAACTATCGATTGGATAACCACCTTCAAGCTAATCTAACGTGAATTCGATCTATGTTTGAGTCAGAGTATAATAAATGTTTGGTATAAGTATGATATTGAATAATATACATTACTAATATCAAATGCGCAAAGAAATTGAAAGAAAAACTCTACAGCCTTCGTTCATGGAGGATATGTTAGTGATTTTGTTAGATACCCAAGAAATCGGGGAAAATCCAAAAACAATGAAACAGTTTCAATTTCGATTGAAAAATCCAAATCTCTGACTGTGTTATTGTATCTACTCCCAAACTGTGCGTACAGACTGGATTCCCATCCTCACAGTGTGCTTACATCACAGCTGACGCAATGCGACCGCAAGGTTCCAAGAAAGAGGTCGCCCAACTTTAAATATTTCTTATTGACGTGTTGCGATATGATATAGCAACTTTCTTGAAATTCTTGGAATGTAAAGAACAGTTGTACTGTATATCTATACTGCGCTATATTATTGCTATATTATTCGTGAAGGCTAATTTTATTAAAATATTTAATTAGTTGCAGTTTTATATGAGAGTTTTTTTTGTGCATGAGGTGTGTGGATGACACTTTTTTGGAAAACCATTTTGAGTGATTTTGTTCAGCAGCATTTTGCATGCTGCGGGCCACGATTGCGAATTTATTATTAATCTAAATTTAGACCAACACAGAAAAGTTGCATTATTTTTATGTATTTGAGTTTATTTTATTGAGCAAATGAGAGAAAGTGTATCTCAACCTATGCATTTTATTGATTCAGTTTACACGTTTTCCTAATTTCAGTTTACACAAGTTTCAATTTCCCGGGATCAAGAAGACAATGCTTTTTCAATGTGGTATTTACTTTGGTAAATATTTTTGAAATATAGTTGCAAAAAATAATAATATTTTCATTATAACTAAAGAATTATTGTTGCAAAAAGTATGAGTTTTTCCCTCATTACTTGGTAGATGTTTAATATCTAAATTCAACATCCGACTACAATTCACAGTCTGCATCATTGATTTGCGATGAAATTGCTGCCTCCGAAGTTTTAATGTTTTTGGGGGTATTTTTAGCATGCTTAAATCAAATTGAAAGCCAGAAAGTATCATATCACGTACCATTTAATTATCTTAAAATTTTATTTTATTTTCCTTATAGTGTAATTTTCGTATGTCCAAAGAGTAATTACATAAACGGCAATACTTTACCATGTGTAGTTTTTTAATGTAAGGATTTGAAAACCAAATGTGTTTAGAATGCTTTTAATGTTTTTGTAGTAAACACCGAGGGCACCAGATGATTATCTGATACGGGGTGCGCGCGCGTCAGGAAGTTAGAGCGAAATAACGTGCACCCTAGCCATTATTCTATGTAGATAGCCACTCCTTGGTGACAGACTCATTCTTATCGTATCTTATTTCATCTTTATGAAAACTATCATTAATAATCTTCGTTTAACTCAAATTGCATTAGTATAAATCATTTGGAAAATAAATCAGTTTCAAGTTGCACTGTGTGGTAGAATGTTGTGAATTTGTAGTTCGGTACGAATGTATATTTTCCATGTCGCATAACTCATGTATAAATGATCCAGCACTTTTGTTATACATCTGGGAAATACACATTGCCTAAGCAGAGGCGTAATGTTACAGATTTTGTAAAAACAATCATATCTTGCCTATTTTGGGATCGAACTTGAAGACCAAAGTAAACATTGGGCAACAAAGTATGTAGAGTATGCATTGAAGATCTTCGTCATAGGGTCAACGGCAAAAGACTGTCGCTATCTTTTGGAACACCTATAGTTTGGAGAGAGAGAGAGAGAGCGAGAGAGAGAGAGAGATAAAGAGAGAGAGAGGGGGAGAGGGAGAGGGAGAGAGAGGTCAAACTATAGTAATGACTACGACTTCTGTTCGTGTGATGTGAAAGGGTACAATTCGAAAAATAAGAAGCAAATTGTGTATCCAGTAGTTTGATCAGCAATTTTATGCCCCCCCCCCTTGGGTCTGATGTACCTAGGATGGCCTGATGCTTGTTCTAAATCTTGGACTTCTAATCTATGATCCAAGTGTGTGAAGACTATTCATTGGTGCTTCCAAGCGGTGTTTAAAGGTTGTTCTCCTTCATAATGGAAAAGTTTTTGGTTGAGTGCCTGTTGTCTATTAAGTGATCCTCATAGAATCATACGCAAATTTGCAACTAATGTTATTCCAAGTAAACTACAGTGAACACAACTGTTAAGTTTGTGGCGATTTTAAAGTTCTTACGATGCTGCTGGGTCAACAATCTGGTTTTACCAAATGTCCGTGCTTTCTTTGCTTGTGGGATAGCTGGGCACGAGTTAATCACTGGAATAACAAGGACTGGCCACCTCGAGAAAGTTTGGAAGTCGGTGTAGGAATGTTGTGGGCCAAAACTTTGGGAGTCCTAAAGTTTTATTGCCACCTTTCCACATTAAGCTTGACTTAATAATAACAATTCGTAAAGGCTTTAAATAAGGAAGGAAACTGTTTCAAGTACATATGTGAGAAATTCCCAATACTATCTGAAGCAAAATTAAAAGAAGGTTTATTTAATAATCCTGATATAAAAAAATTGATGTCGAAAGCAGCATTCAAAAACTCTGTGGATGAAAAGGAACCTGCATATCTTTCTGTGGAGTTGTTTCAAAATTTCTTGGTAACAACAAGAGTCCTAATTACCGAAACAATGTGGCTAACACGCTTGAAGCATACGAAGAAATTGTTTGTAACATGAGTATGAAAATTCATTTCCTTTTTCCTTCCCTAGATTATTTCCCAGAAAATCTAGGATTTTTGAGCGAAGAACAAGGCCAACGATTTCACAAGGATGTGCTGGAGTTTGAAATGTGGTGCCAGGGACACTGGAGCATCAGTATGCTTGCAGACTGTTATTGGATGGTAAAGCGTGAAATACCCGAAGACAAACATAAAAGAAAAAAGGAACAGGAATAGCTTCTCCAGAAGCAACGGGTATAAAATTTGTGTAAGATTGTGAAGGAACATGAGTACTTTCTCGAGTAAGAAGCAACGTGCTTGAAGTTTGGGTTTCTAATAGTCAAGAAAACAAGACAAAATAAAGCAAAAATACTCTAGTGGCCGTAATAACAACCATACACATTAATTTGAGCAAGTTATGTACATGAAATATTGTTTTTCTTTAAAATAAAAATGTATTATGAAAAAGTTTGTGATGAAATTCGCGTAATTATACAATACATTCAAGTGATTTCGCAAGAAAACCTTACGTGATAAAAGTAAACTGATAGAAATTTCGGATTCAGCATATCGATATTATATGAAATTAGATTTTTTGTTTTAGGCAACAAACAAAAAAATTTGCAGGCTAGTAATGATTGAATTAGAATAGTATAAATGTCTCTGGTTGTAGTTTATGTATATTAAAATAATGTCTTTTTAGGAAAATTTTCATTATGGGAAGAGAGATAACTCGACAACTGCAAAATCTGTCAAAAAAGGTGGGCATCGTAAAGTGTAAAGCTTCTCCAAAAACCTCTTTGTTTTTACTTTGTGGCCCTGGCCTGAGGAACAAATTACACGCGGATTATTCTATCTCCAAATATTTTATTAAACCTCGGCGAGATTTTCTTCATCATTACGTTAGTCCAAGTTTTTGATCTCAGAATTTTTCAATAACTCAAAAATATTTCATCACACATATTAAACACGCAAAATAATTTTCTGGCCTTGGATTCGTGTTGAGCAACCCGAAAGAACATTTAAATACACATTTTCGTCTCAAATTATTAGAAAATCGGAATTTTACATTCAAAAGTCTCAAATTTTTCCTTTATTAAATTCCTTGTTTAAGTTTCAACTCTTGGGTGGCATGGATTATCTGGCTGAAAATGTTCAGGGCTCATTTCTTTTTATTCTGAATTGATCTAAGGAGAACGGATACAAAGTTTTAACTTCCGTTTTTTATCGCCCACCCTTGCTTCTACGTAAAATGGTATGAAAATCAGTTGAAATTTCTTCAATATTTTTTACCATTGAATATTTATAACACGTTCTTAGTGTGTGACTTTTCAACTATTGCAACTAATTCTAATGCAATTAGTTTGAAGTTTTAGAAGTATACGAATGCATTTGTATGTAAAAACAGTTAAAATTCTTCCACGTTAAAGAATGTTATTCCAATTTGAAATAGAAGTATCAGAGCAACTTGTGAGATAACGCTAACCGAATTCTCAGTTTCCCATTGGTTTCCATGTTATCCACTGGTTGACAGTTGACCTGTCCAATTAGGAAATTAACATTTCATGCAATTTGCTGCCTTCAATTAACGATGACGTTATGGTTTGTAAATGAGCAGGCTGTTGGTGCAATGAAACCAACATAATTACATCGTCTTTAGCAGAAATTAATGAGACCATTTGGATTTCCGTGGTGGTGAACTTGCCGGAGATCTTTCTTAGCGTACATATTATTAGTATCTCGAATATGATTTGCGAATCAAGAATTCTTAATAATAGTCGATAATATATATGCTCGCACAAATGCTGCGTAGGCATGCATTTTCTATCAAACACTTTCCTCCTCGCTTTCACTCCTGTCTTCTTTGTGAGAAACTCTTCATCCAAATTGCGCACGTATTTTTCATTGAATGACTTCCTTTCATTATGCACTATTGTAATAACAATTTTGAAAGTGGTCAGACGGAAGAACAAGCTAAATGGCCTGAGCCACGTTACAAATAAAGACTAATTTATTTATTTATTTATTTATTTATTTATTTATTTATTTATTTATTTATTTATTTATTTTTATTTATTTATTTATTTATTTATTTATTTATTTATTTATTTATTTATTTATTTATTTATTTATTTATTTATTTATTTATTTATTTATTTATTTATTTATTTATTTATTTATTTGTTTATTTATTATATTATTTATTGTCGGACTTAAAATTTGCTACTACAATGATTTAGCATGACTTGGTATTTCTTAATTGTGGGAAAACAACCAGAGGCCGGCTGCTTTACTTAAAACATTAGAATACTCACGGAAGAAACAAACGTTCAATAGTTTAGTGTATTCAGCTTGAGTAGCCATACGCGGATGGATAACTACAGGAGATAAGTTTTCAACGGCAGAGAAATTTTATACATCTATAAAATCCAAAATGTTTCGTTTAATATAATTGCTTTTGAATTTTGTGTTATGAATTTTCTTCGTCAGTGTTTTTTAAGAAATATTTTTAGTAAAATGCTCATTACTTTCTTTACAGGTGAATCCAAGTGCATTGCACGATCATTTCTGCAGATGTTTTGCAATCGAATCGTGCTGCTTCAGTACAGAATTCGAAGAATTATTGAAGTGGAGAAAACTATTCAGAATGTTCTGTTAACATTAAATAATCTCAGACTGCAACCATTTGCTTATTGGCATTGAAAACATATCATGTTCAAAGTTCTTCAATGACGTTGATACTCGATTTCGATTATACTATTAATACCTGTTCTCGTTACTTCAGCCCATGTTTAGATTTCAAGGGATTGTATCATTCATCATTCATCCACGTGTTGAAAATTTCTGAATGTTGTGCATTAATCTCATGTGCCGCCTCTGTCCTGTCATCAGGACAAGATTTGTATCATAAAACTAATTGAGCAACTCACTTCTATTCTTTCACTTCCTTCTTAGTCTCCGAGAGAACTCATGGTGACAGTTCTAGTAGCCCTTCAAAATTAACTTGACACAATAGGTTATTTTCGCGTTGTCCACATCCGCTTATTAGAGGGATAGTGTGCAATTATTTCCTTTCTGGTAATTTCTAAGAAGCAAAGATCTCTTGAAGAAAACTACGATTTAATTTAAATGTCTCACAAATGCAGTTTTCAAATTTATTGTTTCAGAAAGATATCTTGCTTTTTTACTTCCCTGATTCGCGGATTTACTGTAGACTTTGAGATGATTAAACTCCGATGTATTATCACTCAGGCCCATAAACACCAAAGCGTTGCGCAAAACGGTTTGGTTATACTTTCCTTTATAGTATTACTGTCAATCACGGCAGTAACATTTTTCGTCCTTAAAAGACTACGAGGATGGCATTCGTCTAAGGTTGCGCAGGCTGAAGTGCTCCAATTTCTGTTCAAAAGACTCCGGAGTGGATGATTTACGTAGCAGCTCATGGGCACATCCCGCTGACGACATTCGACGATTGATGAGGGTCAATGGAAGTGGTGGCTGCATAAAATGAATGAAAAGAGAGAAGCCAGCTCCCTTGCCTATCATCTGATCTCGACAAATATCTCAGAAAAAATTATTCAATTCAAAGTTCGCAAAATTAAAGTCTCAAATCATTTCTTTTTATCTTCTCAGTGTGCAAAGATAATATTACACATATTTCGGAACAATTTAATTGAATAAAATATTTTATGAAATATTAATTGCACTGCCCTCAATGTTGGGAAGAAAATGAAATCAATTTTATTGACAGTATTATCTTTGATCAAACTAGTTAGTAATTTATATCACTTATTTCCAATGTGCGCAGAAATTGAAAGAAATCTGTGCAGACTCCAGCATTGTAAGACGTGTCTTTGGTTTTGTTAAAAACCCAGGAACTCGGGAAAAATTTAAAAACAAAGGAACAGTTTCTATATTCGCCATAAAATGCTAATATTTGATTATTTTATTCCCCAATTCGAATACTACGTGTACAAACTGAATTCTCGTACCCAGTGCGTCACTACTTAGGACACGCTGCAATCAAGCGATCTGAGCAAGTGTGTGCAACAGCAAGTGTCCAAGGAAAAGGACTCCCGCCATTCATATGTGCTATTTACGTGTTGCGTTATGGAACAGCATTTTTACTTTCTCGTATACGTAGTACGTATATACGGAGTAATACACGTAGTATAGAGAAAGTTACGTAATGCGGTGGAAAATCTATTTCGAGATTTCAACGGAAATACACATTTTGAGTCCCCTGATACCGAAAAAGTTTTTTGTTTTTTTTTCAAAACGTCTGTCCGTCCGTCTGTCTGTAAAAATCACTAGCGCCTAAACCGTACTTTTTTTTCAAAGCGGATATTCCCCGGTCGATCAGGCTCGACTCGAGGAGCTGCGATTTTAAAAACTTTGGGTAGGTGTAATAGCTAAATGCACTCTATAAGGTAACGTAAACGCCATTTTGCTCTATTCTTTTGTTGTTTTTTTAATTACAAAATGTAATTCTTTTACTTGTCTCTCACGTCGTAAATATTTATATTAGCGGCAATTTGTTCACATTCTTGTATTTATGAGTACATGCGTTTTAAATAATGTAAGAAAAAGTTCCTCGAAAACTCAACAGTTCTGTGTTAAAATGAGTTGAAAATTTTGCATTTTCAGAAACGCTCAGGCGCCATTTTCGTAAAAGTTGCTCACATTTTTTCTTCAGTTTTTTCCAACGGGTAGTGCTAATTGCACTGTTAAACATGACAAAGTTTATTTTGCTGCATTCTTTTGTTGTTGTTTTTTTTTCAAATTACACAATTATTTTTCTACATCATTCACACTGTTAAAATGCATATTTTCAGCGATTTTACAGTAACGCTTACGCGCCATTTTTTTAAAAACGGCTTCAAATTGTTTTAATGAAAATTTCCATTTTTGATAAAGATTTACTATTCTTTAATATTCTTAAAGTAATATTTCGGTTCTACTATTAGAAAACCGAAAAATTGAGAATATGTAAAAGTACCGTAAAGCCAGTACACACCAAGGAAATTAAAAAACTGTGCTACGAGAAAATCTGTGCCATTTTGTAGTACCACTACTTTTACATTCTTAATATGTAAAGAACTGTATATACAGTCCTGTACATATTCCACTTTACTGTATATATTTTATTCTAAGTTATAGCATTACTCGTGAAGAGTGTTTTTTCTTAAAGTATTAAATTCAGTACAGTGTTATACTGCAGTGTTATTGTAGTATTTTATTTGCTGTTCTTTCTACTTTGGTGCTACTTTTTGCGATGCCACTTTCTTTTTTTTTTCAGCAGTATTTTTTTTGGGGGGGGG
Source organism: Teleogryllus occipitalis (assembly GCA_011170035.1). Taxonomy (NCBI): domain Eukaryota; kingdom Metazoa; phylum Arthropoda; class Insecta; order Orthoptera; family Gryllidae; genus Teleogryllus; species Teleogryllus occipitalis. Next base: position 190,187 of record BLKR01009079.1, on the reverse strand, counting down.
CAACAAGTTCTCTATTTATCGGTGACAAAGATATCAAAACGTTGCTGTATAAAAAAGTTTACCTCAATTTTAATATCTCTTCTATAATTAAGTGCGTGGATTTCATCTAGCACAGTTACAGCAATCAGAAAACTAACTTAATAAAATTATGCGCAGTTCCTGTCACGACTTCGGGCAGATTAAGCAAAGGGAAAGTGAGATAGGAAATACTGATTTGTTCCTCAAGAACTGTTCCTTAATATTAGTCAATGATGAAAAATAGGAGATGGAGCTTTATATTTTATAAAACGTTGAATCCGAGATTTCAAAACGAAATAATAAATAGGAAAAATATTTACTCAGAAGGAATGGCCAGATCAAATTTCAAACTTGGTAGATATGTTGTTCCATATCGTTGCATATATTTTTGAAACAAGCATTTTACCCTCGATTACTCATAGATTACACGTATAGCATACCCCTTTTTGATACCACTTTGTGATTAAAACAGTCCATCGATGTGAATTGGCGAGGGTTGGGTTCTAAGATGCTGAATATGCCCCCGACATAACGTTCCAATTCTCCAGCCAATACAAGCATGTGTTGGAGTTTGGAAGAGGTCGCATGTACCAGAAAGAAAGCACGGACTATCGATGGGAAAGTTCTGGGTGCCTAAATAAAGAACGACTCGAGAGAATCGCTGTCTTCGGCCAGGCTCGTAATGAGCCAATTGAAATAACGGTTATAGCAGAATGTTCACTAATGCTGCACCTTCCGTACTTTTATTTATGTACTTATTTATTTATTGCAATCGACTTCCACTCAAAATTCACAGCTTATACACAAATGTAACAACACTAAACTGTCTGCTGTGTGCGACATGTATTTTTTGTCGTATAGTGAATAATTTTCTAGAATTCGAAAACCGGTTAGATATTCAGGTTAATTCAGATCATTTCAAATTTAATCAAGCATAAAAATACTCAAGAGGTAGTCGTCGAGAAGTAAATCGTATTAAAATGCACTCTCTGAGAATCAATAAAGAGGTCTCGAAGTTAAAACAATTACCTTTGAAGTCGATATTGAAGGGCATCGCTGGTGTTCCTGGAGGAATGTTTCAGAACGTTCTTCTTGGTACTAAACTTGCATGCCACCTAGAAAGTAACGTAGCTTGGCTCTTCAACTTGAGGGCCCATGCGCGCGCATGAGATAGTATCAAGCTCTTCATTCATCGGAAAGGGGACCTGTGGCAACGTACGATCTGGTCAGATCGGAAGAGCGTCTGAGGGGGGAGTGGCCACAAGCGGTGGTCGCGGAGGGGGGCGGGGGTCAAAGGGCGTGGGAGACGGGAGCGGGGCAGGCGTCCCTCGGTGGAGTGGAGTGTAATTAGCACCTCCCCTTCCGCCTCCTCATCCTCCCCCCTTCGCCATGTGCAGCTGCGGCGGGCGGGCGGGGCCACCGAGTTCCGGATGGGAGCAGGCAGGAGACGCGCCCTGGAGCCGCCGGCATTACTCGTGAAGAATCTGCCAGGATGCGAGTGCTCGGGCTCCAGTGGGCATGGAGGAATTATGACTTTGTTGCAGATCTGGAGACGGGATGTATAATGAGTGTTAAGGCCCAATGTCTTAAGTATATTAGAGTGTGATGAATGTACAGTATAAAATACACGGATGCTATTGAGCTGAATGGAACGGAATAGAGAATTTGTTCGAGTGTTTTTAATTGACTTTCAAGGAACATTATAAAATCTGTCGGGTATGTATTTTATGTTTTTTCAGTCATACCTTTTGGAAATATTCCCAAATATTTTTTCCTCTTTAACTCATAATGTTTAATCTCCCTGTGGCACCATGGTAACTAATTGATATTCTGACAATGGAATTAAAAGATATAATAAATAATGAAGTTTAAACTAGAAAACCACACTAGCGGAGAGGCGGTACGGAAAAATTTTCCAAAATTGATGTTCTGGGATTGCTCTGACTACTTCGTAGGCTTGCATACTTTACGCTCGTCCTGCGTTTTCAAACTTCCCTAGAAAACTACTCGAAATTTTTACTTATATATCAAAATACGCTTATAAATATGGTCAAAGTCCTATTTTCATTAATAATTCAGAATTTTCAAAAATTTGAATAATTGAACTTCTGTTAAACCTCCCGTACATTTTCATTATTGAAGCTAGAGATGTTCATCTACTTCATCAACATCATTCAAAATGCAAATAAGAGAAGTCATCAACATTTAAATTTAAATCGTGTACGTATAGAAAGGTTAACATGCTTACTTTCTTTCTAAAATATATGTAGTATGTATGTAGTATTTGTATGTGATCTTGATAAAAAATATATTTTATATGCACAGTAGAAAGAGGACGTTATGAAATTCTGCAGAAAAGATTGCCGATATTTCGATTGAAAAACACATTTTGTGATTTCTTAATACCGAAAAAGTGAATTTGTCCTATTTGTAGTACATTTCTCCAATCATTCTGGCTGATGAGGCAGCTATTTTAATTTTTGCGGGTACTTTACATGAAACCCTTACTCTATTTTTAGTATTTTCGCAACATTTCCTGCTTCTTTTTTTTTTTGGAATTTCGTAAAGAACGTCTATAAAATGACGTAGGTCAGATTTTCATCAAAACTTCTGTTTTCGAAAATCGCAAATGTTTACAGTTTTTACGTCATCTTACATCTAAGCTTTAATCTGTCTGATTAAATATTTTTGTTTTTTTAATTGTAGAAATGGAGCAAAAAACACTCCATTTAAGAGAAGAAAGATATTTCTATTTAAATGTTGGAAATTTCACAGAAACATTATAATGCATTTTGTTTTCAAAATCTGGAGATCAGTTTGATTAAGGGTTTTTCAAGTGATGGCTCAAACTTAAGTAGATTAGAAGTTGCAACAATATAATGTTACGTAACCGTTACCACTAATAGGGCAAGAAAGCACATACAGTTGTACATAACATCACTAGTGTAGATTCTTCTACGCAATCATTGACGTATGTAAAAGCTTCCTCAAACGAATGAAGTACTTCGTAGAACTGTGATGTAGAGGATCAACAAACACCAGAAAAGAAAGTGATCATTCTTTTGATTTTTTACAGGTTCATCATAAGTGCTAGGCAAACATGTTATTTTCAGACTATCGTCATCTCTTTATATCTCATGTTCTGAAAGGTCCCTAATTTTAGCGATCAGCGATCATTTAAATGTAATGTTCCCAAAGTCATGTTCCAGTATTGTTCCAATGAATGAATTCATTTCTACCACTATTCAAATAGAGATAATTTACGCAACCATTGACATTTACATTATACAGATATTTGATTCCAGCATGCTAACTCTTTACCACTGTCTTCGCACAAATTATACTGTATAAAAAATGGTTTGATCAGTACATAATAAGTGCATATTTCACGTTCTGCCAAAATTTAGAACAAAATGTTAACAGAGCACGTTTATATCAATGCTGTAGAAAAGGATGCTTTGTTATTAGTGACATCATGAGAACGCCAAATGAAAGAGGAATGTTATTAAAACTGAGTGATGCTTTCAACCGAAAAAGACATGTGTTGGAGATATCAAGTTCTGCACAAAGACCATAGATATTTACTTTAAATATTTTGTGGGGAAAGAGAACAATGCTGTAACTCATATGCACAATTGCTATTTTCATTTAAACCCACGAGTTTTTAAAAATAATACACAAAAGCAAGCTGGGAACTACACATTTATTTTTCCACCGAAGTTACTGGAAAGCTAAAAATAAAAAGGCAATTTAAAAAAGTTAAACCGACTTTGAAATATAGAAAAGCCCATAAAATAAAAAAGGAATTTTGAACATACATTAAATGTCTTCTACGTAATTTTATGCTTTCGATTCGTTAATGAATTTATTTAATAAAAATGGAGAATCGTTCACGATTCAAAATATTTTTTTTTACTTTTCTGTTGTTTTTTTAATTTCTAAGACGAATTTAGTTTTACACAGCCTTTGTGAAATGGCAACATTTTCAGGCAACAAGCAAGATGCAACTGCTAGTGCATTTGTGTGAGAAGAGTGCGGAGTTAATTGCGTTCTACGTCAACGACGATGAGGTTTCTTCTTGGCAATCCACCACAAGTTAGGTTTATAATGCACTAACTACGATAAAATATGAAAATCTTTTTTAGCTAAAGTGCCAAAGTTAACTCCTTGAATTATCTCCTATAAAATATTTATTGGGATTTTTCTTCAAAAAATTTGATGTAAACGCATTTCTAATGTTCAGAGTTTTTGAAACTAGAATTCTCCGGTGTGAACCTAATCTCTTAAGAAAAAGAAGAAGCCTAATATATTTGAAAATAATACAGTTATTGAAATGTATTACTTTTAATCGGTGTTTCTCAGGCTTTGCAATATAATTATAATTTTAATAATTGTGATATTAAATCTGTGCCTTTCAGTACTGATCAGTCAATGCATTGGAATATTTCATGTATTTTAATCTTGATTCAGCAAGCAAAACTCGAGGTTAACTCTTTTTTAGATTCTAGGCAATAAATATTGATTTTATGCTCATCACACACAAACGGACCAAACGTTACATAGAGTTGTTCCTGTTTTTTTTTTTGACGCATATAGATTTCTACTTTGGGTGTGCGTAATAAGTATCTTGACACGCCGGACATAGTCCTCCAAGCTACGAAAGGTTTGAGGTGTCGTTGCTTGCTATCCTGAATTGCTGGATCCCGCACATGTTTTAAATATACACTGCATATGTCATAATTCGGCAAAAATAGCGATGCTAGATGAAGGGATGCATTATGTGGAAAGACAAGTGTTCCCAAAATCCATCGATTCATTTTCTCTTTTATTTTACATTTGTTTTTGTTTTTGTTCCAACTTTCGAAATATTTATTATTTTTGAAGGTGCTATCAACATAGAAGGAAAGGCATGTTGAGGCTGATATAGTATTGCTTTATAATCAAGCATCATTTTCTAATTATAAGATAGCTTATGAAGCGGTATATTATGCCTTTCCGAATTTTCTCCTTGGAAAGTCTGAGGTTCGAAAAGGCGGTGGAATTTAGATACTAATTAGCTAGCGCTCATGAAGTCACGCCTGCAAAGAATTCTCGAGATCCGCTCCTCTTAGGAGGAGCTTCGCGTTTTCTCTGATCGCATCGAGTGAATTCGCCGGAGTGCCGCGTTAATGGGTCACGAACCACGCGCCATCAAGGAGAGATTCCGCTCCATTCTGTCTCTAAAGGTCTTTTAAGGACTGAGAAGACGCTTACTTTACTTCACATAAGCTGATGGTTTACTTAAGTAAAGGTTCTGAAATTGCAGATAGCGTGAAGACACATCAGGAATTCTGTATTTAATTTTAAGAGCGCGGAATGTTTAGAAAAGTATACAAACGCGCAACGATTAAGCTTGATTTAATTTGGAATATGAATTAAATGCCAGTCTAGAAGAGCCGTTTTCTGTTGCAGCGTTCAACTTCACTGGAGCTTGGATTCTGAGCAAACAAGTTCCCGATACGCATACCAGAATACCTTCAACGACACAATTGCACGATATGAATTACATAACTATTATATTTTAATTACGGAAATTGTTAGTATTTGCTGAAAACAGCGTGACTTCCACGTTTGTGTCCAACGAGAAACACGCGGGATTTAACTTTCTGTCCCGCAAATTAATAAATTTCTTGTAATTACGACATGAGTAGTGTTACATCAAAGCAGATATTTATTTGCAGAGTGGCTGAATGATCAACAGGGTTTTTGACATGGTAATTCTACAATAATTTATTTCGTTAGACTTAGTTCCTATTCCACCATGAAAACTGAGAATTTTGTAAAACCGTAAGATGAATCAAGTGCTGAAGAAAAAAATGGGACAGGAAAAGTGCAAAAATGTGTTATCTACCTTACAACATTGTGAATGGAAACAATTGAAGGCATTGTTTCATGCACAAAACTCAGAAGAATATGGCATTAAAACTATGTTGTCGCGATCCGGTGCAGTACTCCCTCAAAACACGCTGCCATTTTAATTACCATTAAGCTGTCAAAAGTATATTAACTATACTATACTGAACTCTTCAATCTCTACTATGAATTCATTTTCTGACCCTCATTTTCCGATACTCCAGATTTTTAGTTATTTTACTTCATTAGTGATTGCAGAAAAGTTGCTACATTTGTTGTTAACGACAGAGATAGCATGATAAATAACAAGCACCGTACAATTAGATGAATTTAATTTTCAATTATATCAAAATCAATTGAATTTTACAGTTCTAAATTTTTCTAATTTAACAAATGAATTCCGATTTTGTAGTAGATCATGTCAGAAAAAAGTTGCATTTTCTAACAAGGTGAGGGATGGGTGCCCTATAATAATTATTACTTATCCGTTGAATTTTATTCAGTAGAAAATTGTCGTTCGTATTATTATTATTATTATTATTATTATTATTATTATTATTATTATTATTATTATTATTATTATTATTATTTGAATTACAAATATAGAGTAAATCCTACGTGTGAAACACTCGGTCTTCGTTCTTGTACTCTTAAAATGCTACCATGCAGTTTTCTCGAATGTTACCATGCAATACAAATAACACCATGCACTTTTCTCTAATATGCCAAGGGTGATAAATTCAGTTTCATAGATTTTTGAGTAATTCTGAGACGAATCCCGGGGGTGTACGGTAGCCATGCCCCTTTCTTCAGCTAATATTTTATCTAATTTTGTTCAATTTATTCCAAATAATATATACGGGAGTGCACTTGGATTATATCCAAAGCACTATTTCCATTACCAATATACTCGTACGTTTTATTTCATACTAACAATTAAATATTTTTTTATTAAAAAATATAAATGGTGATCTGAATTGAAATTGCCCCCCCCTGAAGTACTTCTGAGAAACACCATTGGTGTAATCATATTTATGTTCTATCATTTATTATTCTAGCTTTAAATGTCCCATAAAATGAAAACGTTTGTCGTAGATGTTCTATCCTTTTATTAAAATTTGAGTATTTATCGACCAAATTATATAGCAGAATCTTTCTCTGAATAGTACTAAAGAATTCGTATGTGAAGAAATAATACGTCTGGAGTAATTCAACCTACAAATTTCTGTGGTTTTCAAGGTCTGATATCGGATATAGGTCTGATATAGGATACCTCTGTTTTGGTATTAATTATCTCATCGAAAAATTGTTGTTTTAATTCTAGTTTTTGCATGTTTGATTTTCTCACGCAACGCTAATGATCAGTTTTTCTATACGTTTCATGGCATAAACTAAATGCCCTTGGTATCCATCTGTATCAATCGCAAATGCTATTGTCGCGCTATTGCTACTGCTACTGTCAAAAAATATCGCTATTTATTATATTTGGTCCGTAATATGATGCGTAATATCTAAATATTTATTGTGACAAAAATATCGCTACTTATTATATATGATACGTAATATCTGTATTATTACGCTCATGAGTTATGATTTCATCATATTTTTTCTTCTATTAACTGCAAAAGAGAGAATAAATCGCGTGTATACAGCAGGCCTAGTGATTTACTTCGCGATGCTACCTGGGAACCACCGTGCTAAGGCATACGTCATGGTAAAACATTGACTGAAAACCGAGGGATACGGGGCGTTGAAAACGTATAGCTTCATCACGTTAGTCAACATCTCAAAGACGTAGGGAGGGGTTCACGGTCTTCTAACTAAAGGGCATGTGAATGACCTGCAGATCGCTTTAGAACAAGCGGGGTGCTCCGCGTGCCGATTTTAAGATCCCAGAAGGCAGGAATGAACTAAGATGACAGGAGTGATAAACGTCAGAAGACAGCTGTGATGTGTCCTAAACCTTATGTATCAATTTATGTTTAAACTGAAAAAAGATATTTCAATAATTGTACAAGCATTATACGTCTTAAAAAATTGAAGGACGACATATGTCCTCGTGAGGGGATGAGCGTCACCTACCTCTTAAATGATGGGAGAGTCGTTGTTTTCAAGTAACTGCAGAGTATGGTATAGATTCGCATTGACTCAGTACGGTTGCGTTCGTTAACGAATACAACTGGGTGATTTCGCGATATTGTGAACTACGAATACCTCGGTTTAATTTTGTAAACCACCAACTTTTGAAGTCCCGACCCGTCACTGCTGAATTGGGAATTGAAATTGCATTTGCGTACGCGTACTAAAACTAGTCAATTCTATTGTCCGTATTATTTTTCTAACACATACTAGTTATAAAAATTATAATATTTTAAATTTATTTCAGCAAATTGAAATGATTTGCGAGATATCTTGCTCCCCAACTGCAGATTGTTAGTTTCTGTGACTCCAATGAAGTAGGGTAAAACTCGTATTTTTTAAACATGATCCTTTATTAGAAGTTTTTAATCACTCTCGTGTGTCCTGCTTTGTGGAATATGTCCGGGGGTTATTGAAGGTCGATTTCTAGGATTTGATCTGCAACGCTGTTAGGAGAATACTGTCCTTTTCATAACATGTTCGCCAGGTGTGAGTTGATCCCCCTTGCTTGGCGATATCACAAACGAGTTATCGTAGAGGTACGGTGGGAAATAAACACGAGCGTCAGTGCTCTTCATTGCGTTTCAGAACACCATCGTCGATGCACTTCGCGTAATAGCGAGAAACTCTTTTTTTTTTCTTCATTGCATGTTTCTAATTTTAAAGATTAGATCTCAGAAGAAGTTAAGTAATGATAAATAAAACTTTGCAATGAAATGTCCTGAATCACTTTGGCAAGAAGGTTTTTATTTAATAGATTCAGATATGTAATTAAATTTGTGCTCTTTTCTTTCTGAATATATACTAGTTTTATTCAAATGGATTTCTTGATTTCCATTTCATGGTGAAGAACTATTGTAATGTTCTAAATACATTACGTTGGAACCGTGTGCTCACAGATCGTTCCGTCTCAAAGCAAAGCAAATTTGACAACTTTTCCTTTCTCTTATTACAGAAGTTTCTTTGTGGTCGCAACTTTTGAGAGCTCATTATCTTGCGGAAATGTGTAAAACGGCCAAACTTTCGCGATTTATCCATGTTAGTATTTTTGTGAAACATTTCAGAGAGAAGAAAAAATGTGTACTGCAGTACATGAAGAACAAGAGAAACTACTGAATCATATAGTTCCAAGCAATATAAAATTGGAATGTACAACAAAGGAGTATTTTAACACTTTCAGTTAATCCATTTTGAAAATTCTTACGACAAGGTGAATAATTGGACATTACTATCATTTGTAATAATGTGCAGTGCCTTCTATAACTTTTTTTAGGTTTTCAGAAACAAAAATTGGTTATCAATTTGATTTATTTTCGTCAAAAAAGTTAAAATCTGTACGTTACAAACGTATATACTAGGTAGAAACATTTATTTCAAGATATCGTTATTTTCAATTGAAAAATGAAAATATTTCGTTTCTTTTCACTTAAGTTGAAAGGTTTGTACAGCTAAATTATGAAGCTATTTACCGGTAATAATGCTTAATTGGGTTTCATTTATTATTATTTTTATTATTATTATTATTATTATTATTATTATTATTATTATTATTATTATTATTATTATCATGGTTTTTGTTGTTGTTGTAGGATGTTCATATTTACATTGGTATTTCAACATGATGGAATTTAATTTCTAGTAATACCAATTTATTCGAGACAAATCCTTCGAATGGAATTTTTATCTTATCTTAGATGAAGAATCAGCACTAATACAAGGTTTTCAGCACTAAAATATAGAATTAATTATATTAAAAACGCGTTAGAACAAAACTTTGAAAATATTATTCAAAGCTAGAAAGACAAATTCAATTCCCGTCGCCATTCAAGAATTTCTTAATAATGCCGAGTAATTGAATAGTGCAAATGATGTTTAAATGAAAGTTGTTCATGGATTATAAAACAATAGAAAATATTCATACACAATGAAAATGTCGAACATTGTATATAAATTACGAGCATTTTTTAAAATAGACATAATGTTTCATATAAAGTGAGGTTTGCGACAAAATATTTTCTAAATATGATTTTCCACGCTTGGGGTTCGTGCACATTCAGTTACATGATCATGAATTCCCAAATCTGAATTAATTTTTATAACAGAAAAAAGTGCCGAGAGCAGTGTGAGGTTAATCCTATCGAGCTGAGCGGCGGGTGACACGCGAGCATCAGCGCGAAAGATGATACGAAGTGGTGCGACTTTTGGCGGAAAATGCCGAAGTTGCATCAAATATGTGTTTGAATTTGTATGAACGCATGTAACATTCAGAAGCTGATATCATTAAATCAGAAGCGATTTCTGATTTTTTAAATTTGACCGTGTTTGTAAAGCTACTCCGAATTCAGTAGATATTGAAACTATATCTACAGATAGTCAGAATTAATTTACCTCAGGTGTAATATCTAAGGATTGTTTTTATTGCACAATAAGTGTATTAATTTTCTATAGAAAATCCCCTCAGACAAATATACAATGTTTGTTGTATCATGTTCTACTGAAAATATGATGGATTTGATCAACGTATCTTTGCAACAATTGCTTTCTTCTCTGACGAGAGTAAAACCAAACCACATAAGTGGCCTCTGATCACAATTTGAAATGTTACATCCTTCTTAGTACTTAAGCTGTTGTACCATAATACATCAACTTATATTAAAAATATGCCATAAATAAGAATATCTACTGTACTAATTCTATTTATGACATATTTTTATTACGAATTCATCTTCATTCTATTTAATAATCGCTTTTAATAACTGATCGTATTTTCTTCTATTGTTCTGTGTTTATTCTATACTTAAACTACACCATTTAAACCAGTTTGAAGTAAAAATGCTTCTGGCGCCTGTCATCCACTAATCGAGCTGCCAACGAGATTTCTGCTCCCAATGTGCCTCGCTTACCCGCTGCAGCTGTGACTTCGCAAAGTCGTCCCCTCTGCGGCCAGGGCAGGAAAATGACAGAATGCGCGGAAAAAACTGTACCCGCCCCTGGAGCAAGGTATCGATCTGCACATAAGTCACTCAACGATTTTCGCCAAAAAATTACGGAAAATAAGTATGACGCAAATGTGTAAAAATGTTAGATATTACGGTTAATTAATATTTACAGCTCGCTTCTGTAATAGACAAAGAATACTTTTATTTTTTTCATGTACTAAACCGTTCTTAATTTCATAAATTTATTCTGCGCTCTGCTGCAACGTATATAACCCTGTCCTGGACTAGGTATTGCATAGCAACGTTATCATACAGGGTGAATAATTTCAGATGAAAACTAGTGGTGCTACAACACATTCTTTCTCGCATAATTTCCATTTTTTACAATTTTCGAAGATTCAGTGTGTTCAACGAAAATGAAGATCTGTATCATTCTTTTAAGGGTCCCTTATTATCTACCTGAAAAAAATAAAGATACAATTTAGAGCCTTTTTGAAAAAATATTTTCTTTATAAAACTTCAAACTTCACGTACTTAACTTCAAGCAGAAATTAAGAAAAAAATTTTAATGATCAATTTTTTAGGTCAGATTTTATTCAACACAAAAATATCTACGTTCAATAATGTACTTTTAAGATGTTAAATTTTACTGCAATTTGCAAGTATAAAGGTAGTCCGCCTAATACGGAACCAGTACAATTTTTTACCATTCTTTGCTAGATAAGAAGAGAAAATTTAAAACGAAAAATTAGAGCCTCTTTTTCAAAAATTTAATTGTTTAAAAATTTACTATATTTCACGCAAAATTACCTGCAAACTACTCTCATTTTCGAAAAATTATAAATAATATTATTTCAAGATCTATCTTTAAAGAACAGATTTCATGAAGGGAAAAGCTCTATCTTCATTGTTGTAGTTGTAGGACGAAGCTCAAAACATTTTGACCTTTAACAAATTTCGAATGTTCAGAAATTTCAAGGAAAGTGAAACATGTGCCAATTTCTTGAGCGTCCTTTACTGTATCTGAGGACAATTTAATCCAAAAAACTGGGGCCATTTTGAAAACAAATTGATATTGTTCATGAGGCTTGATGTAAAGTAACCTGAAAAATCAAAATAACCGCTTTAAATTCATCGGGACCTTCGGGGCGGTTCGTTCACATCGATCTAGAAATATCAATACTGGATAAAATCGGCTAAACGATTTAGACGTAGGGTTGATCACGCGCGGACAGACGAAAGGACAGACGGACTGACAGACGTTTCGCCGTCAATCGATTTTTCGCTATGAAGGACCAAAAAAGAGTCGATTCTATCTACACAATTTTTTATATGCTACATTAAATAGCATACACTTCCCACTTAAAGTCGTGGTAGCCAGGTATATCCTAGGCGTTTTTGGATCCTCTGGGTTCCCCAGACAAAAGAGGAACCTTAGAGGGAGTAAGTTACTATATAATGGAACACGATTTGTTCACTTGTTTTTAACAGGGCCCGACGATACAATTTTTTCTGTGGAAAAATCGCCGATTTTAGCCGCACGATTACAATGCTCTCTGTTTACTACGTAAGTTGGAAGGCGAGAAAGTAAAATATCATACCCATCAAGAATCTCTTGATTGAGATGTTATTTTGCTGAGAACGGCTTGGTTTCTGCGGACCACTTTATTGAGGATTTCTCTTCTTCTTTAACGTCCAGAAGGTTGTACTGCCAGTGAGGCGAAGTTCCGAGGAAAGTTCTATGTACTGCCGAACAAACAAATTGTTCGGATGCGAAGAAAGAAACACGCAAATTTCTGATTTGACGCAATTGAACTGAATAGTACGACAGTCCTGTATCGCGCACGGCTCTGACATTGCGTTTGATGATAAGGAGTCAGAATCTTAGCCTCCTCTTCGGCCGTCAGAATTTCATTGCATTCTCTGCTCGCAAATGACGCTAATGACCTTCCGAGTGGGCCACAGCGTTTTTAGCCTTGGAAATGCGCTCCATGTTGCGGTGATAAACAGACTGCGATGAAATGAAAAATTTCCATTACACAATATACAGATATCTATTCTTCTGAAGTCGAAACTAAAGAAATTATTAATTGCTAATATTATGAGGAACTCGCTTACTTTTATTCACCGGAAAAGACTCACTTGTGTATTACTTTGCTTATGTTAAAATGGTATGACAGAACTCTAATATCATTGGAAACATTTTTCGCTCGAATGTGTTGCTATAGAATTCGAGAGAAGGTGGATGTAATCGATTGAAACGAAGTAGACCGTCCTGTGTATGGATGGGCTGTAAAGTGGCCTGTCAGTCGACATGACAGATGGAGGGCGTTTGTCGAGTTCTCGACGAATTACCCTGTCTCTTCCTAATTATGAAGTAAATGATTAGTGAATTGTATGCTTGCATCTTGAACGGGAGAATATTGATTTCTTGGAAGTCTTTACATGCTTGTACGTGAATTTTTCACATAACTAAAATACGAACTGGCAATTTCAATAACGTAGTACATTCTTGTAGGTGTTATAAACATGATGAATACCTTGCAGGTGTTCCTCGAACGAGTGAACGAGCTCCTGTGCAAAGGCCACACTCTTTATGGTGCTGCTGCGATACAACAATTTCATGGAAACCAGTGGTACTAAACAGCACATGATTTCTCGCATTGTTTGTGACGGCAACGCAATATACTATATACCCTGCTGAAGAGTTTCCAACCAGCAAATTTTTCTTTATGCTGCGATTACAAATATAAACAATTTCAACTTAATATTTTCTAACAGCTCTAACATTTTTATTTCATTTTTTCTCGGATGTGATAAAGGATGTTAAAATACGGCCCAGGTCTCGTTTTCGGCAGACGCTCTGTATTTTTGAAAATTGCAAATAATTTACATTGTAAACTACAATATTGATGTCATGGATGTCAGTTTTAATTAATATAAATTGTAATAAGATCGTGTACATTTTAAAAAACGAGTAATTTTTGCTTGAGGTAAAGGCAATTTATGTATATTTTTCAAAAAGATGGCTCTAAATGTTTGATTAGACTTTATCTTCGTGCAGAGCGAAGGAGGCTTAACAATGTCGTAGGTCTAATTTTTCTTGAAATCTCTGAATTTTCAAAAATTTCAAAGTTACAAATAATGCTAGAAAGTATGTGCTGTTACATAACCATTAATTTCCCCGTGCCAACCATCCATATTCATCAGAATATGATTTTGTTTTATTCAAAAAACTCCCTTTATTACCCAATGCTGTATAACCTATTTATATCTCCTGGGTATATCACCCGTGCTCTATCGCTAATTGTCCTATTTATTACCAAGCTCACAGCTATTCCTGTTTGCGAGTTTACAATATATTTTCCTTAATAAGACGCAGTTATATACTAGTTCATTATTATAACAATTTAATAATGCATTTTTTAATCAACAATTCGTTTTGATTTCTTAATGAAATATTTTCCTTAACAAGCTTTATCACACGTAAATACCACTAAATATGGGTTCCTTGATGCGGGATCCCTTCCATCGTGTTTTATCTCCAGGTTCTCACCGATTTTCAAAGCGAAGGCTGAGATGGTAATTTGCTTGAGAACAGTTACATGTGGTCTCCTCCCCCTCAAGCATCTCGGGTAAAATACATTTCTTATTGATCTCATAAAATATTCTTAATCTTACAGACTTGAAGGAAGGATCATTCCTGGCGCCAGGTGAGGTGACGATGGCAATGTCCAGGTTGGAGATGAAATTTGCGCGCGATTCTGCATTTGGCGCAAACAAGTGTGAATAAGATAAATCCTGGCTTCCCATACCTATTAATTTTTCAGCTAATTTCCCATGCGTACCGCGTTAATGGCCAGGCTGCGAATCAACCGTAATTTGCGACGTGGGATTTGAATTGCGGCCGGCGCTCGAGCGGCGATGCGACGCAGCGCGGAGAGTGCGGGACAGGAGCAGCGCACAATGGCCCGCGTCATTGTTCTACCTGGACAAATCACCATTGTTACTCTGTCTCTGTCTCTGTCTTTCTGTCTCGCTGTCTCTCTGTATGTCTCTCTGTCACTCTGTCTCTCTGTCTCTGTCTCTCTGTCTCTGTCCCTCTGTCTCTGTCCCTCTGTCTCTGACCCTCTGTCTCTGACCCTCTGTCTCTGACCCTCTGTCTCTGACCCTCTGTCTCTGACCCTCTGTCTCTGACCCTCTGTCTCTGTCTCTCTCTGTCTATCTCTGTCTCTCTGTGTCTCTGTCTCCCTGTCCTTGTCTCTCTGTCACTCTGTCTCTCTGTCTCTCTCTCGCTCTGGCTCTCTCACTGACTCTGTCTCTCTGTCTGTCTCTGTCTCTCTGTCTCTGTCTCTCTGTCTCTGTCTCTCTGTCTCTGTCTCTCTGTCTCTGTCTCTCTGTCTCTGTCTCTCTGTCTCTGTCTCTCTGTCTCTGTCTCTCTGTCTCTCTCTGTCTCTCTGCCTGTCTCTGTCTCTCTGTCCTCTGTCTCTCTGTCTGTCTCTGTCTCTCACTGTCTCTGTGTCTGTCTCTCTCTCACTGTCTCTGTCTGTCTCTGTCTCTGTCACTATGTCTCTGTCACTCTGACTCTCTGTCTCTCTGTCACTCTGTCTCTGTCATTCTGACTCTGTCTCTTTGTCACTCTGTCTCTCTGTCACTGTCTCCCTCGTTCTGGCTCTCTCACTGACTCTGTCTCTCTGTCTGTCTCTGTCTGTCTCTGTCTCTCTGTCACTATGTCTCTGTCACTCTGACTATCTGTCTCTCTGTCACTGTCTCTCTGTCACTGTCTCTCTATCACTGTCTCTCTGTCACTGTCTCTCTGTCACTGTCTCTATGTCACTGTCTTTCTGTCACTGTCTCTCTGTCACTGTCTCTCTGTCACTGTCTCTCTGTCACTGTCTCTCTGTCACTGTCTCTCTGTCACTGTCTCTCTGTCACTGTCTCTCTGTCACTCTGTCTCTCTGTCACTCTGTCTCCCTGTCACTCTGTCTCTCTGTCACTCTGACTCTCTGTCTCTTTGTCACTCTGTCTCTCTGTCACTCTGTCTGTCTCTCGTTCTGGCTCTCTCACTGACTCTGTCTCTCTGTCTGTCTCTGTCTCTCACTGTCTCTGTCTGTCTCTGTCTCTCTGTCACTATGTCTCTGTCACTCTGACTCTCTGTCTCTCTGTCACTGTCTCTCTCTCACTGTCTCTCTGTCACTCTGTCTGTCACTCTGACTCTCTGTCTCTTTGTCACTCTGTCTCTCTGTCTCTCTGTCTCTCTATCTCTCTCTCGTTCTGTCTCTCTCACTGACTCTGTCTCTCTGTCTGTCTCTGTCTCTCACTGTCTCTGTCTGTCTCTGTCTGTCTCTGTCTCTCTGTGTATCTGTCTCTCTGTCTCTGTGCCTCTCTGTCTCTGTCTCTCTCTCTCTCTCTCTCTCTGAATCTCTGCATGTTTGTGCGTGTGTGTGTGTATGTGTGTGGGTGCGTGCGCGTCTCTGTTCTGCAAAATAATATCCTTGAGTTAAAGAAGAACCAGCAGCGATACATTGAAAGGAATTCATTTGAGAACGTTTAGGAATAGAGCCTGCCTGAGAAAGGAAAGTCCTCTATTAATGATATGTAAGTCGGGGTATGTGAGGTGGCTAAGAGCGAGTACCGACTCAGCGCTTCGGTCCGAAGGGTCGCGGGTTCATGTCCCGCCTTGGGCATGGCTGTTTGTCCCTTGACTTTGTGTGTGTTGTCGCGGAGGGCCTCGCGTTCTGCTGACCCCAGATCAGAGGAGCCCGCAAGAGTGTTTGTCTAGTGTATGGTCGGATATGCGTTCCTTCGGAGGCCCTAGGAAAAAAAAGTCGGGGTATGTGAATTGCAGAGTTCAATGAATTACTCTGAAAAATTAATCTAGAAATTATGGCACGTAAATTATTATGCAATTCAAATTGCTATTCAAAAAAGTATATCAATGGGGATATATTACAAGAAACTATTGTGCATATTAATACTGATGATAAGTATTGTCGAAGTTGTCCTGCTTGTGGTGCGACATGGTGATTTCATATGTGATTTAGTGGACTTAGTTGACACCCATTCGCTTCCGTTCCGATAGTGTATTCTCCTTTTTAATGAGAACAATTATTATTAAAGAGAATAGACATAAAGGAACCAATTTTTTCAATTTGTCTCAGGCATACATAAATTAAACGTGTTTTTAATGCATTAACGTGGAAAATAGTATGAAAATGGTATTGCGGACGTTCATGGTGAAAATCTTTACAGAGAGTAAATTAATTTCCTTCAATTAAACATTTTTAATGAATTTTATATTCATTTCAGATTTGAAATCAAGGTGTTTTCTTTCTGAACGTGGTGGTATCACAAACTGTGTCTCGTTTTTCTGTATGTGCAAAATACGAGTACAAGGAGAACATACCAGGGGAAGGGAAAGTAAAAAAACAACCTTCAATTATAGATTCTACGAACGGCAATTCTGGAGGTATTAATTCTCTATCTATCGAATTCCTTAAATTGATTCATATATTTGAAGAGAAATGTGGTGATAAGGATTAAAATCTACTGATCCAAAACATAGATGAAGACCATTAAATTATTTTTTTTTAATAATACAAAATTGCGTTGTGTTGCCAGACAATAGTTTCAACATTTGTTAGTTTCCTTTGTAGACACGTTCGTTCATGAAAACAATCAGTCCGAGTTTTTTAGAATTTGCATC
Organism: Teleogryllus occipitalis; assembly: GCA_011170035.1. NCBI lineage: Eukaryota > Metazoa > Arthropoda > Insecta > Orthoptera > Gryllidae > Teleogryllus > Teleogryllus occipitalis. The sequence goes on along the minus strand of BLKR01009079.1, from coordinate 172,493 downwards.
AATGTATTCGGCCTTTTGCAACGAAAATAACAAAAATAGAACAGTGGTTATTATTAACCACACCTTCAGAATTTCAGACTTCTCTAATCTCAATAATTTGGCAAGATTACATTTGTACTCCATATATCGAATCTCATGGTAACTTTTTTAAGGTTCGATAGACAGAAACGTCCATAAAGAAAAAAAACCTCCTCAAATACTATTTAAAAATGCTTTTAAACGATTTTGGAGACAAACTCACGGGTAAAATATAATAAATAATAGACAAAGATATTTTAATCACACATATCACATATTTATGAATTGTAACTGTTTTTCGTGTTCATCAAAATTGTTCTAGCTGATATTCATAATTCTTCACCGCGAGCCTTTTTTGGGTATCCTTGTCCTCAAATTTATCAAGTTCATTTTTCTTACATTTTAAGACATTTTTGCTTCAACGGTCAGAACGCTCTTCTGAAGTGTGTTACAACAACTGAACCTGCATTAAACTGGCAAACTGTTGTCAAATGGCTTCAGTCGCCAGAGTACGCGACTGACATTCAGATTGCTTTGGCGTACGCGTTTCCATGGTTGAGAAGTTTCCACTGAGAGAGTTGAGTATATCTCATGAGAAAGCTGGGAATTGGGAGTTGTGTTCGTATTTTATAAGTATTTATTCCATTATGAAAACGTAAATAAACGTCCGGGGAGAAGTTATCTTTCCCGCAGTAATATTCGCGTCCCATATCGAACAAACAAGCTAAAGTAATTTATTTTTTAGAAGAATCATTTATGTATACGCTTTTATTGCAAAGAAAATAATCGAAATTACAAAATTATTTCTCTATATAGATTTCTGCAGAAATAGTATATATTTTTATATCCAAAATTATTTCTATGTATAGAAATAATTTTAGATACAAAGCAGAATTTCTGTATTGAAGTTTGAAGGGACAGAAAAAATTCGATGTATAGAGACTTTCGATATAGAGAGATTCCATAAACGGAAGTCCGCATGTATCTCCAATATGGCAACAATCATTGATCCTTCAATTCGTGTACCGTTTTGCCTCGGTTTATTAAGTTTCGTAAATAATGCGCATGATGAACACGATCACAATCCTTAATCTTGCCCATTTGAAAATGGTAAGATAGTTCCAACCTACCATTAGGGAGTCGTGAGTGAGAATGTGGAGTGCGACACAGCGTGAAAAATGTTACGATTGAAATATAGTGTCCCAACAAGGTCACGAGCTGGAAGGAGAGAGGGACAGTTATCCAATCGGGAGCCTCGTTACGTCTGAAAATTGTTGGTATTGAAGCTACCAATTGTATTACAGTGTTCCCTTCTCCATTCATCTTGTGACCATGAAGGGCCACATCACTTCAATGGGAGTATGCAGCGGTTAAATGACGCCCTCGGCCGAGCGGCGTGCGAAGCGCCTGTGTCGCCCAGTGGCTCCGGCGGAGCGGCCAATCGCCCTACCGCCCGACGCGACGCGTCTCCGCGTTCTCCGTGAGAGCGCCGCAAACACGCGGCCCGCGCGTGCATATAATGTTCCGTGTTATTGGAGACATCCGACAGCTTCGGGCGGTACCACGACCCGCGCTTGTTTTGCGAGCCCAAAAACAGCACCTGCCGCTCCGGCTCCGCCCTCGCCCGGTCCCCGCCCTCATCCCCTCCCCCACCCCCGCCCCTCCGCGTCCCCGGCTCCGTTCCCGTCCCAGTGCCCGACCTCCGCCCCCCCCTTGCCAGCCGCCCCGCCAGCCAACACGGCCCCTGGGGCGCGTCTTCGTGACCCGATCGGCGAACGCAGTCGTTTGGGCGCGTCGTGCTCTCGAGAACACTTTCGTCTCTGGTTACATAAGCGTGAGTCAGCGCGACTCATTATCCATGTATGGGCGACTTAATGCCACTGGTGGTGTTTCGCGCTTTCACCAAGGTATTAAGGAAAGCCGCTTGATTGGCTCGGGTCACAAGGTGCGATCAGTCGTTCATCGGATTTTCGTAGACGGACCACAGAGAATCTTATCACGTTTTTGACCTAATTCCTCACCATTTATCTCGAATTTAATCTCGAATTAACACTACTACAAAACTACATTGAGTGTGGAATGTCGATGAAATTTTACAATAAACAAAATTACTTCAACGAATGATTTCCAATAAGGAATCTTAATATTCTAAAAAATAATAAAGCAAGAACATTTTGCGTCCTGTGAGCTCATTTTGTATCGGATAACCGATTCGTGACCAAAAATATTATGTGTGTATGTATTTGGCATTTTGGGTCGACTGTGCGACTTTGCCGAGTAGCTGTGTCCCCCATGTCTAGGCCTAGTTGAATTCCTACGCTTGGGGAGTGAGACATGTGGCGAACATGACGTATTACCTTCTACATCACTAGCAAATTCCGCCTGCCTGAGCTTTTTCTTCGTCGCACAACTACAGAAACTGAAACGATTTTAAAGGAAAGCTAAAACTCTCTTTTTGTCTCGATCGGGAATCGAACTCGGGGTCACACCACGGGAAGCTAGCACGCTTGTAACGTCGCAGACAATAGCTCTTTCATCCTTTCATGAGAGACCGTCCCGCCCGACGACCGGAAACCGATTAGCATGGGACCATGTCCACTAAAAGCAATTGTATCAAGTGAATGGTTGTTATTTTGATTTTCCATCTAATTCTCTAAAGAAACGCTGATAAAACTACTCCATCAATACTCTACTAAAAACCAAACTATCCTTGTAGTACATAATACGTAAATAAATGTACGCGTATTATGAGGTCCTGTCTTCTTATTTCATCACCACGCTACACGTAGCCCATGGGCCATCCTATAGGCCATAATAATAATAATAATAATAATAATAATAATAATAATAATAATAATAATAATAATAATAATAATAATAATAATAATAATAATAATAATAATAATAATAATAATTGTTATTATTATTATTATTATTATTATTATTATTATTATTATTATTATTACAATCGTGCCCTGAATTCTTGACGTTTTTAGAGAACTAATTCCCAAAAACTTTAGACAAAAACTATTGTGAAGTTTTGGTATCGAAATGTGGATATATCTTGATCCTAAACGTAGTAAATTACTTCCTTATAGCTTATCTTTGCTATGTGTATTACACATTCTCACTTGGACTAAAATTAGTAATTTGTTCAAGCACAAAAATTTTTTTAAATACCCCGTCGAAATACGAGTTGAACGACGTGAATACAAAACCTGCGACGATTAGCCGTATGCCGAGTTGTAATAAAAATTCTGTCGCTTTGATACCGAAGACAAGAATGTAATTGAAATTAACAGTATACTTTTGTTAAAGCATGAAATTGATGGATTAAATAGCTTTACCTGTAAAGTAAATAAACTTTACGGAAAAATGTAGAGCCATAATACAATTCTATCGTCCTCACAAAACAATTATGATTAATGGGGCCTTACTGTAATAATTCCAGGATAATTCATTATTTACGTATAATGAAGGAAAGAGATATTCAACATGATGGAAATATTTCCCAGAGCTCGTTTATAACTTTTTTCGCGCTTATGCTGCGAAGTTTTTGAAAATAAAATGCCCCAGGTAGTCGCAAACAAACTGATTAGACTACAAGAGAAAATCTAAAATTAAATATCAGCATGTTACAAAATAACCACTGCAAACATTATTCAAATTCAACAAGGTATTTTTCACAGTTACGTACGGTACCGGATCGTGCATTTTGTGAATTTCTGTTTTCCAGGAAACTTCGCATTTTGCTTCAATAACCCGAGCATAAATACTCGTATTTTGCCTGAAATGCTAATGAAAAATGTGTATCTTTATTTTACATTCTCGTATATGTAGTAAGTGGTTAGATAAGCAATTCTGTTATAAAAATTTGTCGAAATTTTGACGGAAATACAATATCAGAGTGCCGAAAAAAGTGTAGTTTGTTTTTCAAACGTCTGTCCGTTAGTCTGTCCGTCTGACTAAACACTAGCACCTAAAGATTTTCATCAAAATTGATAGTTTCCGACTATCTGAAGGATGTCGCGGCTGAGGGCATTTGGATATTTTAATTTAGTGCTTTGCATAGAGCCCTCAACACATTTTCAAAATTCCCTAAAAAATAACTCGAAATGTTTTCTTGAAAAGTTTTACCTGAATAGGGATTGCAATAAAGACGCAGGTCCGGTTTTTTGTAAAATCTCCAAATTTTCGAAAATTGCTAACTTTCAAGCATTGTTCGATAGACTCCTTCAAGTACGTTATTAAAATCGGAGATTTTTCTTTTGAAATTTATTCGAAATTGAATATTTAAGTAACGACATATTTTTTTATATATGAATAATTTTTGCGTAACTTTGAGTGAATTTGTGGCAATTAAAAAATCAGTGATCAAGATTTTTCAAAATCTGTTTCAGTTTTTTTTAATGTTCTTTTGAAACAGAAAAAAAAGTTAATATTTTTTGTGGGTAATATGAAGCTTTCTCAATAATACGTAATACGTCGGATTTTTCATTAAATCTTTTCGGATTTCGAAAAATGTAAAAGTTACAATTTACAATAACCCACATTATTAAATATAAAGATTTATTTCTTAACACGAGCTATTGCTCAATATTAGATCTTTAAATAATTAAATGTACACTTTTTCAGGAATAGTAATATTTTGCTTAATTTTGATTGGACAAATGACCCATGGTTTTCATAACTAGGTCAACAATATAATAGTGCATGGATGCGGTTCCTACGCCCTAGAAGTCAAATATCAGAGCGGACTAATATTTTTACTGCTTGAGTATACTCCCAGGGGCACGCATCCGGTCAATGAGGCGATCCCTACGTCAAGTAAGCCGTTGCTGGCCACGGGAACATACGCAAGCGAGTTCATATATTCGACATTTCCTTACGGGTGCAAATCGTATTATTATATTACATAACAGTTACAAATAATACTAGAAGGCATGTACTGTTGTTGCATCAATATTTTTCCTACCCAAAATCAAATTGTCGGAATGAAAACATCGACAAATAGCACGAATATCGTTTAAGAGAAGCTTGTTTGTAATGCCCGGTATTGGGAGATTTACTAATCTCCCCACCTCCAATGTGTGCTGAAATTTCTGGGAATTTTCTATTTTTACTATCTCACAGGCTTCCAGCTTTGCCGGTAAATTTCACTTTCCCCGCCAGGGAATGTCACAACAACGGTATTAGATATACTCATCAATGACTTGAGGCATCACTTAAGGCTAAACTAACATAGGGTCTGATTAGAAAGGGATTTGTCATATTTATTTTTGCCGGGCAACCTGTAGGTTTTTTAATATGTCATAAGTACTAAATAAACACTGCATATTTTCCGCCGTTTGAAAAACCACTATTTTCAGCCTGGATCGAGTTCGCGCTCTGGGGGTTGAAAGGCAAGCAAGCTTACAACTCACCCACTGAGGCGCGCAATTCACAAGTAGTAAATTTCCATTTTTCTCCCACACAAGATTTCCCAATCGCAATACAGCTCCACCCGGCCCCTCCTGTGAGATACAAAACAGCCACTCCGCCAGCATTGTTTCCAGCAACGCAAAACTAACACGGTTCACTTTTCGCAGAAGACCCAGAAAGTATTGCTCTCGAGTTTTACACACTCTTTACCCGTATTTCATTTTTAATTTTTCCCGTTTGTTTACCTCTGTAAAGTGGTGCTTAATATTTTAAAAATGAATTCGCCACGCGCAACCTTTTTCCTTTTATTCCGCGACTCCCCGTCGCTGGGTCGCCCATAAAAAGTTTCTATTTTCAGGCCCAATAACTTCTGTTTCATATCAGTTTCGCTCTGGAGGACAGGTACTACGCCGAAGAAACATTTTTGGTTGGCTTTATTACTGCGTTCTGGCTTGAGGGTCGTTAACTTCGAAACGGCGTGATTAAATGGAATGCGGCTGTAGACGCTCCGCTCCACTCGCAGCTCGGTGCAGCGCTTGCAAGTGCAACAACAACTTCTTACCGAAGGAGATATAACTGCGGCCATTTCGGAATAGGCTAAAGTAGGCCGAAAAGGAGCTGTTTTTAGAGGATACGTTCTAAATGGGGTAAATTCAAATAAATGGGACACGCTCCTTAAAGAATATTCGCGTTAAATCATTTGCAGAGACGAATACAATGAGAACGACGGGGTACAGCGCTCAAGGAAAACTACCAAATACATTGAGAGGATTTGTTGAGAGAGATCGCGAAATCCATTAACCAAATGAAAGCCCTGGAGCTTTATTAGGGATATTGCGAATATATTTTTCTCTACGTAGTTTCATGACACGCTTTTCTAGTAATAAGAATCAAAATGGATGGTTCCAAAATACCGTTGCAAACGTCACGAAACTTTTTGTTATAGGAAATACTAAAATCCTAGAAAATAAACAATTACTGGTACATTCTGTTCAGGAGACAACGTTCACTTTTATTAACAAATAATAATTGTCAATATGAGTTTGATCCTACTCAATATTGAATGGTCTATATTGAACATTGTAATAAGCATAAAAAATATAATCTAAAGACAGAGAGAAAGATATTTGATGATGAATTTACGAACAACATTATATGCAAAATAACTTGAATTAACAGATCTGACAGTGGAGGAGTTTTAGCTAGATGCTTTATGGACGCTGCACAAGTATTTTTAGTTGACAGAGCTTCCTCTTCCTTACTGTCTCTTTTGATGAAAATATTCTCGTTATCAATGCTTGGCGTTCTAATATCTTTTAGCAAAAATGGCTGTACATCAATATGGGGAAGTAAGATTCATGTGGGTAAGTGGAACATTTGACAGACTCCTCTGATCCCTTTCATATAACATTTAGCTATTGTTTGCCTAAAAATGGAATCTAAGTGAAAATTGACAAATTGAAATCTATGTTAGTCGCTTGTGTTAGTCGCTTCTTATGACAATGAAATTTAAAAAGTGATATTCGTTCTTCACATTGTAAGGAGAAATGTAATATAAAAGAATGTGAAGCAGCCTAAACTCATTCACTGTAATGCAGTGAAACTCCATTAAACCAAAATGTCACACCATCTTTGAAATAGCCCGCTAATAAACATTATATAATTATTACTGTACGTATCTGTGATCAATGAATTGCACTGTGAATAAATTTAAAAAGCTTCGTCCATTGTCGGAGTTCGATTTTAAACAGCCAAATTTTCACCACCTCCACGCATTACATTATATGAGCATTCTTTTCTGGGACATATGTGTATGTAGTTTTCAATTTGATCTGCCAGTGCATTGAATACGAACAAAATTAATTACCACGCTGTCATCATAAAGCAAGCATGAGGTAGAACGTAAACAAAATCACAAATCTTGAACTGTTTATATTTGTGGACCTTGACGTGTTTAAAGTTAGTAATTTATAGTAGTAGTATGTTAGTAATTGATAACAAATAACTGAAAATATAATAAAAACTTTCCTTACGATAATTTCAAATAAATAACAATTAATAACAATATATTAAAAACTTTACTTACGATAATTTCTTCATTTTTTAAAAATCGTTTGAATTGAACTCAAAAATATCTGGATTAAAACTAGTGTTTTGAAAAGAATCAAGAGTATTTTGCATTTTTATAGCAAATCAAAACAAACAGTAATCCGACAAACACACACGGCATGATATGAGAAATAACTATTTTTTACTCTGAAAAATATGATTTTATACAGTCTTGCGCATGCAGTGGTTTTAAACGAATATATAATAATGTACCATAGTTTATTCCCGCCTAAAAAAATATGTTGAGCTTACAAAGGTTTCATTCAACATATATACGTATTCAATACACATACTATAGATTGCTTGTAGAGCACTCTTTGGTTTTGATATGGGAAAAAATTTTAATGAATTCAATAAATTGCTTTACACTCAGCATCTGAGAGTTTATCCTAGTTACCATGTAATAACTAGAAGTTTGGTTAGGAATAAACCAAGGAAGATTAAACAAAGAACGTAGAGAAAATAAATAATGGAGGTAACGACATTTTACAATGCTGTTTTATAGTGGAATATATTGAATGAAGTTGCACGATAAATGAACCGAAATTAACCATATATTTTATAACATAATAACCAGCGGAGATGTCAATCAAGGAATGCATTATTATGAGAAAAAACATGTTATGAGAATGGTTTCTAGGATGTGATGTTTCGATTGTAAAAGCAATGAAGTAATGCAAGTAATGTTAATATTACTTTTCGCCTGAAATAGTGTCATCTGCATTCGTTAAATTATTTTAGTAGAGTCAAACTTAGCATCAATTTACAATAATATGCCAGTGAAGTTTGCAAATCGGTCCAAAAAGTTTAGTGCTGTATCGAGAAAACATTGTTCACTTTGCATTATAATAATGTTTTCTTTTTTCATTGCATGCCTCTTCAGCATTTAAATCTGCTTTGCTGATTTTTTGAGCAGTTAAATGAATTTATGAAAATACTATAACTAGTGTGTGTGTGCGTTGTGTAAAGAGGAAATCATAAAATCCCATTAATCTCTTAATCTGGAGAAATTCGAAATATACATTGGCAAACAAATTTAATTTTTTGTATTTTAGTGAATACAAAATTAATGGATGGATGGTTAAAATGGATAAGGTTAAAACAAATCAGACTCATTTTCAGGCTGGATGTTGTGGAAGTACACATGCACCCAATATGTATAGAAAAAATGTTTATTCTCGCATTTGATAATGTAACGTGATGTTAAAAAGACGATGCATATTTATCAAATCGGAAGATGTAAAATTGACATTTTTATTGACTTTTTCAAAATCACCACATTCTTGACATATTCAAAGAAAATTGTAGGATATGACTGTTCCTACAACTTTGCAATAGTTTCAAGACAAAAATACGAGTCTAGATTGAATGGTGGAAGTAGTGGCATGGTTGGAAGTGAATGTGATTTGCCTAACATTACTCTGGGTGATTTTAATGATTCTGAGGTTGAAATAATAGGGCAGTCAACATCAAGAGCAGGGTGCGTTTGGCGATATTTTCGCTTCAGTGAAGGCAGTAGTGAGCCATGAGTCCGCCAGAGAAAACAGCAGACGGCAACCGGTTATCCGCTAGATGGTTCGGGGCATCAACTGATGTCCTTGTAGTGCCTCCTGTAAGGTTCCAGTTCCGACAGTGGCATGATTTTCGACACCAGCGAGATAGCTAGGTCGTGTTCAGCCGCTGTCTGGAGGAAAATTCTAGCGACCGGCTACTCAGATCGGTAGTTTTCCGTGGTTTCTCCGTTCAACACCTGGCAATGCCGGAGCAGTACCCTAACAAACGGGCCACGGACACTCCTTACACAGACGGGCCACGGACACTCCTTACACAGAGAGGCCACGGACACATACCTACATTATTTAGAGTACCATGTTGGGAGACATACATGTACCAGCATATGTTGGGAGACCAGTCGGGAGCTTAGAGCTTGACCCGGCTGGGACTGTCTCTAGCTTGTGGGAGATATATGTTGAGGTAAATCCAGCCAAGTCGAGGTGTAGGTCGGCGCTGTGTCTCACCATCTAACAGATCTCCGCTTCCTCTTTCCATAAAAAATATGACTGCACTTACGGAACTAATGACCATAGCAGTTGAAGCGCCCGGAGACACTAATCGATCAATCAGTCAAACAGGGTAGCCGGTCCAGTTCCGCCGCACTGCGCGGCTGAGCAGCGCCGTGTTGGCCCGAGCTGGACGGCCCAGCCAGCACACAGCTAATGGTCGTTGAAAAAACATGAACCTATGCATTCATCAAAGCGCGCGCGACCGGCAGAGGTAGTGCAATAACTGATGTCACTGCAGTGCCTCTGACGGGGCGGTCTTAGATTCGAGTCCGGACGGCGGCAGGATTTTCGACACTAACTTGTTAGCTTGGTCGAATTCAGTCGCTGTCTACAGGAGAATTCTAGCGACCGGCTGCTCTGATTAGTAGTTTTCCATGTGTAGCGTCGCCTGGTCCGGCGCCGGTGCGTCGGGCCGCTTCGGGGAAACCCGCGCTAAGCCGGATGTGGATGGGGTGAAGGGCGGCGGCGCCACGCCGCGCCGGTTGGAAAAGCCCTTAGGAATCCCGGCTGGAATTTCCTTGGAAAGGACGCGCGCGAGGCGAGTTTAAGAGATGTCGGTTGCAGCCTGGAAAGGCTGGCCAGCGAGCCATATGACGCCCGCTGCTTGTGGGGTGGGGGCGAGCCGTCGGATATTTAAGGCCGCGCCGACAGGCGCCTCGCGGGATACGCTGGGTGTCGAAAGACGAGAGGTATCTCCAGTGCTATCATTGCACGTGATCTTCGGATCGAAGATCGGTTTGGCGACAAGCCATGTAACTGGTGTAGTTACGGGACTCTGTGTCCGACAGCTTCGCACCTCGCGTTGCTTTTTGCTGCTTCCGAAGCAGTGGTTCTGGGCGAAGGCCTAGGGACGGTCGCGGGGTTTCGCGGCTAAGAGAACTGAAAGGTTGCCAAGGGGTTAGATTTTTGTATTATAATCTTTGTACATTAATTGTAAATATTCTGTAAATATATTGTATATATCAATCAGAACAGTCGTCTGTGGTTTTCATCCTAGTACGTCACACATGGTTTCTCCGATGAACACAAACGAATTCCGGTGAAGTACCCTAACAAACAGACCCCGGACTGCGCGCGAACTTTCCTTCCTCTTTCTTGTCCTATCCCTTACACACACATTCCCGCACCCCTTATACACAGATTTACACTAACATTCACTACACTACCCCATGCCGGGAGACCGGTCGTGGTCTTAAAGCTTGAACTGGCTGGGGCGGTGCCCCGCTGGTGGGAGATACCTGGGTGGGGAAAACCCCGCTAATCCCCCGCCATTCAGTGAGCAAAGATTTCCGCCACCTCCCGATGAAAAAACATGCACTAAACTTACGAGACTGATGAACTCAGTAGTTGACGCGCCCGTAATCACTAACAATCAATCAAAGCGCGTGCGGAGGCGGCGGCGAAGGTGGAGGACGATGCGGCAGGCGGATGCGGGCGCAGCTCTGGCTAGCGGTGCGGCTCCATTCATTTGTTTGGACACTCCGGCGCGAGACAGGCGGCGCCAATGATTGATTCTCTCGTTTCTCTCGGCGAACAGCTACCGGCCGGCCGCCTCCGCGCACCCCGCCCCCACCCGGCCCTTCGGACACCGCCCTTCGACAGCCCTCCTGCCGCGCCAGGGCTGAAGAAATTGTAGTGGAAATCACAAGGGAGAGATGAAATCGATGAGAATGACCGCATTTCCGCAAGAAAGAAGAAGTAAAATATTCGAACCATTCTAATATTCAAAAGTTTCCAAAATATTTGTATTATAAAACCAAACAAAATAGATATATTCTAAACATACAGTTGTCACACAAATGTTTCTATTTTCCTTAATATATAATTTAAACTTACGTACATAAAAACATTCGATTGTGAAGGAGCATTGTTGGAGTAAGATACATAACACCTGCAGAAAAATACGATTTTCGCAGTTAGTTCACATTGGAGAGTCAGGTGAATCAAATAGTGATGTCGAATGTCAGAAGCTTCCAGACTTCTGATGTCAGGATTAAGATGAACGCTCTCTTTCTATCTCCTACCAAATACAGAATGCTTACTGTGTTACGCCACCTGGGTGCCAAAAGCATGAACGCTGCTGCGATTCATAGCGAAATTGCTTCGTTGACGGGAACGTTATATCAAGACAATCCAATGTGCAAACATTCTACTGTGCAAAATACGCACAAACTTTGTTACAAAAAGACAGCAAACATTTGATGAGCATCTTCTCGTTGTGCGACTGTAGATGACTTCCACGGACTCACCTCCACAACTCAATTCACCATCATTTGTTTCAGAAATCGTAAGTGATAGACCGGGTCCGTCAGATCAGGAAGCCATCGCCCTACCATTTACCCACCGCGACTCCCTTTGAAAAGGTGCTTGTAATAATTTCATGAATGTAAAAGACATCGATAAATACACTACACACTGGACCGTAAAACTTACTGAGGACATTTGCACGGCGTCTGCCGCGCTGCTCTCCCGAGGCAGCTGTTTGCGCGGCGTGGTGGAGTTGGGGAGCGGAGCGGGGCGGAGCGTTTCGCAACGTGCGTTTGCCCGATACGGCGACACAGCGATCCGTCCGTCCGTCCATCTGGCCGTCTGCCAGCAAGCCAAAGCGCAGCGGCCGCGCTCCGCCCTCGCACATCTGTGCACCCCTGGGGCAGGGAGGTGCCCAGGGCGCCTAAAATGAGGGGGCACGCATCCTCAGGGCTCTTCTGCGATCGCAGATTCCACGACGTGCGGACGTCCACGCGTCCCCTCTTTCAAGGAGTCCTACCACCCAAGAGCGACCAACAAACGAAGAGATCGTACCTTTTGGATCTCCTCAAAGATGTGGCATCTTACTGAACCTCTGGCACTAGCTCGTACGCATAAAATGGGTCGGTATTGATTCCGGTCAGTTTTGATTCCGGGTGCGTCCACTACTAACGTCATTTGTCTCATCAGATCATGTTACATCCTCGGAAGTGACGGTATTCTTCCCTCGCTTGAACCTGAGAGCTGGTACCAACTTATACATCGACTTGCGGAATTTTCCATGTTCACGTATCGCCCCCAGCGGGGCGCCGTCCAATCTGGGACGAGCTCTAAGCTCCTGGTTTGACCCCCAGACACCGAGGGTCAACGTGTGGGCGTGGGGAAAGGAAGGGTGTAAGATTAGGAAGATAAGATCGTGCGCAGTCTGCGGCGCGTTTGTTAGGATTCTGCTTTAATATTCGCGTGGTAGGAATGGAGAAACCACGTATAATTGTCTATCAGAGCCGCCGGCCGGTAGAATTCACATATTGGGTGAATTCAACCAAGCCGTAAAACGTCGAAAACCAGTTGTCGGGACTCGATCTCTAGGACCACTCGGTTAAGGGTGCTATTGAGGCAACGTGTTCCATCACAGCCGGTACAAAATGATCTCCAAAAAAATACCAAACACAAACCTTTTTCAAAGAAATTTTATTGGCCCATCATCGGTTTTCGGTATGGCTGATGATTGATTTTTCGTAATAGATTGATTTGTGATTTCAGGTGCGTCCATAGCTACGGTCATTAGTCCCGTACGTTTTAGTCCACGTTTCTCCTTAGGTGGGGCGGTGATCTCTCGTGATGGTGAGATCCGGTACCGACCTATCGTCAGCTAATAGGGTCCTCTAACCAGGCCTCTCCCATCAGCGCTGCACAGCCCCAGCCGGGACAAACTCTAAGCTTCCGACCGATCTCCTGGCATGCTTGGTGGTGTAGTGTATATGTGTAAGTGCGTGTAAGTAAGAGTGAGGATAGGGCAAGGAAGAGGAAGGAGAGATGGCACGCAGTCCGTGGCCCGTTTGTTTGGGTAATGCTCTAGCATTGATAGGAGAAACAACTGAAAACTCGATGTGGCTAATGCTATAAACAATTTGAAGTCTCCATTTTTATTCAATTTTCTTGGTATAATGTCTGTTTTTAAGTATCAAAATCTGAAGAAGTTTATCGCAAGAAAACATAAAATTGTTCATAGTAATAATCTTCAAATGCTTACAACTTGAAAAAAATATGTGCTGTTCCGTCATTCTAGCACGCAAAAATGAATGCTACTAGTGGGAGGCTCATAAAGATCTGTGAATAAAAACATGTTTCATATAGGTAGGTAATCTGAGTAAATCACATCTCTTTTCAACAGAAAGAGTTTAAAATTGCATTTAGGTATTTTTCCTAATTGTGTTTCGTTACATACAATCTGTGATCATATTTAGAATAAGATAAAATTAAAATAAATACATTTTGTTGAACCCTGATCGATTACAATCTCGTATCGGACCTTCTGTTGTATTCAGTCAACGTTAATGTACTATACATTCTGAAAAATTTCTTAACAATATAATAGTTTTCTGAACCCGTGAAAATTCTTTGTATTAATTTGAAGTTTCGAGTAAAAATCTTTCTACATCTATTTTTAAACGCTTCTTAGTAGTTGAAATTTGGCGTGTTTTTATCAGTTATATGAAACGCTACTTTATTGCACAAAAAACTTTGCCTGGAAATTATATGTTTGAAACGCACTCGTTACATTGCATACAACATTTATTGGTTCTGAACTGCAGAGATTTCATTAACTATTAATATCCATGCAGACTAGCGTGTATTGTATTTCAAAACTCATTCGTCTAAATTTCGTGATTCTGTAAGGTTGCTCTAACCACAAAATAGTTTAATTCGCTAGTTTGGAGAATGCAGAAACGAACCAAATGCAGACACGGACGCTCCATCGTATTAAAGCCTACACTTGCAAAGGCCCACTACAAGCTATATATCGTTTATTGTTCTCTCAAAGAATTAAAACACCAAATAACTTATAAAGACCAAGAACACTGAATTTTAAAATAAAAAAATAAGAAATAATTTACCAAGATAAAAAAAATGTTGCGTACTCAAAGTCTTTTGAAGCTGAAGTAGCTTTCGACACTGCTCTTCTGTTATACGAGTAATTCTCTTTATTGTTGGTCGTAAGTCTGAAACATATCCAGAATTTACAAGATTTTAAAAAAGTAATTAATCGCTATATTCATGATGAACTGTGAACTTTTCTCCGCTAACTGCTTCAAAAAATGATATTCTAAAATGAATTTTTTATAACGCTCTGGCAAGTTTATTCAAGAGTAGCTTTTTTATCAATATTTCGATGTTCCATCCTTACCTCGTTGTTTTGAAAGGAACTATTTGAAAGAGCACATGATAATGCGCACATTACCATTAAAATTATTACATAACATGAAAATAACTATTTGTGTGTGTAGTAGTAGTAACTTGTGTCCAAGTATCATTATTAGAACAATGCTAGCAAAGTATCCGTGTTCTTTCTTTATCTATTTCCCTTCTTATTTACACACAAACATTTCGCATTTACAATACATATTGAAAGTAGAAAATTTTAGTCCATTAATTGTTTTATCAGATTTTACACTCGCAGCGAATTATGAGACAACTTTAAAGAAGAATAATTAATGTTCTATAAACAGTGTTTAAAAGCTGTAAAAAATGAGGTTAGGTAATATTTCATATTCAAGAATAGTAGTAGTAATTCAAGTAAGAAATAGCCAACCATTCTTAGATCCTGTCAGTCTGCTTAATGCAGTGAGATTTTATGATAAAATAACACTTAAAGAATATTTTGAAACGTAAGTGTTTCATTGCTGAGAAGAGCTTAATTTATGTATTAACATTATGGTGCGGATTTTAGTGAAATGTCTTTTTTTTTCTTTTCAGTTTTAAACAATGTCTTTTAGTATAGACATTAATTTTGTGTTATGACAAAAGGAAATGACTCATTTTATGACTTTTTGCATTTTCCGTTGATTTAAACTAAGTAATTTGTTACCTTTTCCGTCATTTTTAAAGCTTTTTTACTCATTTCATTTTAACGGTACTTGCTTCAAATAATATTTACGAGATACGTCAAATGTTCACCACAGAATTATTGAGGGGCCTTTTGGATTTCTTTGCTCAGAGATAGAAATGTCAACCGTTGTGAGTATGTAATCTTAGCTTCTTGTAACACCTATAAGTGTCATTGTTCGGCCGATTTCGCGAGAACTAAAGAGAGTACTCCTGGCAAACTACAGTCCAAACCGAAGGCTTGCACGCAGAGTTCAATTCAACGAAAGGAAGAAGCCTCAATTACATTTATGTCATATCCAACAGCTTGAGTTGTTCATCTGAATTGATTTTGATCAAATTTTTATGTCATTTTTCTTTTTTTTAGGGAATTTTAAAAACATTTTAAGAGCATTTCATTGATCATTTTTGGCGATATTTTAGGTCATCAAAATCCGCCCCTAATTATGATATATAAAGATTTTTGACAAATAGGATACAATACCTATGGAAGAAAATCAATTTTCTTTCTCTTTCATTCTTTCCTTCTCTCTCTCTCTCTCTCTCTCTCTCTCTCTCTCTCTCTCTCTCTCCTTCTCTCTCTCTCACTGACTCTGTCTCTCCTTTTTTCTGTCTGTCTGTCTCTCTCTCCCTCTCTTCGCCTCTTTATCTGCCTCTGATTGTCCCTCTTATATTTTTTCAACGACTCCCCGCGTTTCGTTTACTCCCCACGTCTCTTTATGAAAAAGATTCTGAAGACTCATGGGATAAAATAATGTCCTTACTATTTGTTGAAATTTCGTGCACCGACATATAATGGTTATATTCACTATCATCTAAAAGAAAATAACTGAAATGTTTCTGTGTACCCACACGAAAACACCTACGAGATATAAACGAGACAAAATTTTGATGTAATGGATCTAAAGGGCTAACAGAAAAATATCAACAACCATACTTTAATTATTTTTGTTTCATAATGGTGTAAGATCGATGTAGAAGGAAACAAATATTTCAGTATCATAAAAAAATCGATTTTGTTGATTATCATCTTTATGAATCAGTCTTTTAATTTTATCTTTTTACTTAGTACATAGAGAATATACTGTAATCGTGCGGGGGAAATTGCTAATTTTTTGAGAGAAATACTCTAATTGTCGTGCGCTGGTAACGAGAAAGTGGATAAATTATTATTTTATATGTAGTAAATTATTTCCTCTAACACGTTGTTCAGTGTGGGTCATTGATACCGAAACATTGAAGGCAAAGCTTTCGTCCGTCCATCTGTCTCTGTTCTGTGGAGTGTTTGTCGGTCTTTCCGTCTGTCCGTGTCTGTCCGTCCGTTCGTCCGAGTGTTTGTCTGTCTGTCTGTCTGTCCGTCCGTCCGTCCGCCCGTCCGTCCGTCCGTCCATCCGTGTTCAACGCTATTGCTTAAACGGGTCAGACGATTTTCTCCGAAACTGATATTATCCGAACTATCTGAACGAACACTAGGCCAGGCGAATCTGAAACTGATATTTAGATATTTGTGAATTCTTTACATTAAGTCTAAACGTTTTCAAAATGTTCTCAACAATTTCTCCAATTTATTTATTAAAGATTGTACTCAGTGTAGAGGACGCTTAATAAAAGCCCCAGTCTCATTCTCGCTGAAATCTCTGAATTTTCAAAAATTGAAAATGTTCGATTTTTTCGGAGTCTTCCTACAATTAAAATGAAGAAAAAAATACTTCAATGAAACGCGTTGTTCAAAGACAGATCTTGAAATAAGTTCAGTACATTTTTTCCAAGATATGTGTTGTTTTCGAGTAATTTTGCATGAAGTATGGATACTTTTTAAACACTTTTTTAAATAGCTTCAATTTTTTCTTTAATATTTTTTCTGGTATGTAACAAATTACAGTAAAAAATTGAAGCTGGTCGTATTTTCGTCGAACTTTCTGTATTTTCGAAAATTGCAACATATTAACACTGCAAAAGGACAATATTTTATTTTATTCTACAAATATCTTGAATGAAATCTGTTCTAGAATATGAGATCTTTAAAGCACATTACGAGCATTAAAAATATAGTTTTCGTGTACTTTCTGCTTGAAGTTAATGCAACTTTTCAAAAACCCATTTTCTCGAAGACGGCTCCAGTTTTTTTATTTATCTACAGATAAGACAAAGAACGCCTAACAATGCGACGGATCTCATTTTCGTTAAACAGTCTAAATTTCTGAAAATTTCATAACTTAGAAATAATGGGACAGGCTATTACCTCGAGAAAAGTGAGTTCGGCGGAGCGATTGCGTGGTGTATTGGTACAGCGTATGGTGAGTTCACTCCATGTATCTGATTTCGATTTTCGAGTCAGAGAAATATTTTTTGTTTCTTGGAAACACTTTTGCTGGTTCATGTAATAGAAAAATATTGCGTAGGCGTTACACATAATGCAAGAAAGTATAAGATGTAGCACCACTTTTTTACTTTCATTTCTACTTACTAGGTTTTTTACTTTTACTTTTTACTTACCTTTATTAAAAATGGACACGAAAAGCATAGAGCCAATAAGTTGGGTTGATTTGTTGTGCATGACATTTTTGTAAGTGCTGATTTTTGGTGCCCACAGTTCATGTCAAGAGCCGCTACTAATTTTACACAACCGGTACAAACAGTGCGATGAAATCAGTGCTTTGTTTTTGCACAACTAGTTTTCACTGTTTTCGTTGTCTCAACAAACAATTGAGTTTCTGTCCTGGTCTGCGAGTCACACGAAATCCAATTTGCCACTAGAGGGGACTTGGAAAACAAATCTCCATTCAATGTAGCACTTTGCTTTTATTTCTACCCTACACGAAATCAGCGAATTCAAAATTAAGAAGACGCGTGTATGAGAATTGTAGTAACTCGTTAACTAATCATCAGCTGTGACTGTTCCGTCGTTGCCTTAAGACTTTTTATGCAAATGGGCTGTTTGCTTTCACTAAATTCAGAGATTTCTCTTATTGGGCTTGAATGGCCTCGTACGCTCTGTAGTTCGGGAACGGTAGATCTCCTGAACAGGACGATTCGGGTGGAACTTCTAAAGCCCACACTCCGTCCGCAAAATTAACGAATAATTTTTCATTTTTAATTAAGCGCTTAATGACGGAATGTCCTCTGCGGGCAGCGCGACAAGATGAATAGCGCGCGCAGATGGCTCTGGCACGCGGACACCGTCGCCCCTCCCACACCCGGGGGGGGGGGAGAGGAGATCCAAGGCCGCGGCTCGCACAAGAAAAGATTTCCCGCCGAACCGAGATCGCTGCTGAACACTGAAAGGGCTTGGGCAGAATATTTCCAAACCATGCTCCCCTCAACTTCTGGGTGCAGATAAAACACGATTGCTGCGAATGAATGTTTTGCCGGGTGTGGAAATCTAGGGAAAGGAACTGAGGAGACAAACATAACATACGCGAAGATCGAATTTCCTTTTGGAGCTAAGTCCGTTTTCATAGATACCAGTATTAACATATTGTAACATTTCGTGGTTATTTTATATGACGTAATTAAAAGCGTCGTATTTAATAAAACACTTCACTGTTAACGTGAGCCGAAAGAAAGCAATAAAGAGCGTAATTCCTCTTTTTGAGCGTTACTTTAAAGGAAGTAGGTAGCCGATCCGGGTAGTGATTGGCAGGAGCGCGAGACAATGGGTTGGAGTTCTGGTGAAGTTGGTTGGTGAGGAGTTGGAGTTATTTTGGGACACGAGCAGAACAAATGACACAAACGTCTAGATCGTGTAGAGGGGTCGAAAATGATAACTTTTGTCAATGGACATGTAGCAGGAAATGTCATATTGACTTTTTGGAATGACGAGCTTCCAACTCACTAAATCGGGAGAAATAAGCTGTTAGTGTAGAAAAGTTCTCTCCGACTTCTCCCACAAGAAGAACATTCTCTTGCTACTATCTGTGGACAAATAGCCACTGTAAAAATCACTACAGTAGGTAGACAATGGCTGAATAATGAGTTAACGAAACTTTGACTTCAACTACTCGATACGACTGGAATGTTATTAGGAAACTTGTCATTCCAAAGAGTCGATATAAGGGAATTGTACATAACGACATTTTCCTCTTAACGTCGCAGTCAAGAAGACTTCATGTCTGTGCGTTCGGGGTTACCTAACAGCAAGTGCAAATGTTACATGTATGATACATATGACTCCATTATATGCAATTTGCCACAATATGTTTACTGGCATAAAAGTTATTATTTTTACCTCTCTACATGTCTAAAAGTTTGCATCATTTATTGAGACTTCAGTATATATATATTCCTTGTTTCGTGATATCAGCTTTGCAATTGGGAATGCTTAAATTATCTTTCTTGAATTGCAACGTCGGTGTGCATGTTAAATGATACTGGACCTTGCGTTGTACTTTTAGTCGATCCATACGTGACCAAGTTCAAAGAAATAATTATGAACTGATTGTAATACGTCTTTTTCAGTAAACACTGAGATTGTGAATAAATGCGCCCTATTTTATAATACAAGACACAATCTTCGGATTTCGAAATAAATTTTGAAAATAGAACACGATTTACTGCTTTCCTTTCGGATTTAACTAATTTAAAAAATATTTCACTGTATAAAGAATGAAGAAAGTAATTCATCGCAAAGTAAAGATTAGGGAGGAACATAAAATATTAAAATAAGTATTAAGGGGGAAAAAGTGATTAGCGATTATATAATTTGAAAAATACTTTCATGATATTCCTATAAAAAATATTTTTTAGAAGATACAATCACTTTTTAACTGATAAAAGTAAAATAATTTTACTGATAGTGGAATGTTAGTTATTATGATGAATCAATGACTACTACGTTGTTGGCGGCATGCCATTTTATCCGCAATGTGCAGGGTTTATTACTGATCACACATTTGCATATTGTTTTAAAAAAATTGTGTGTATTGGTGTAAATGTCTAATCCAGACCATTATCATTGAACTGTTGCTTAGAATGTGCCTTCCCATATAATTATACCTGTGGCACTGCACACTCGTAATATATGATTTGATGATCGCTATCGCAGCGCGGGCGAAGGAAACTTAGTACTGATAATATTGTACTGTAATGAGCATAAATCGTCAGATCCACAGAGAAGCTGAACAGAGGGGAAGCTAACTTCATTTGACCACGCGATCCTCCGCGTGTCTTCGGCGACAAGGACGGTAGCAAAACGGTGTAAAATAGCTCAGTACTCACTAATTTGATAGTCATTCTTAGGCTTGGTGAAAAATTATCGGACCAAAAGGGGCGGCAGAGCGGTTTGTAGGCATTTTGAGTATGCAGATTATCTTACCACGCTAATACGAAAGGAGTATTTCATCATTACCCTCCATTTTCACCAAGGTTCGGTATTAAGAGCTGAAACGAACATTCTTAGTATCAAACTTGAATGCTATTTTCGCCTCTTCTCCTTTGCATTATTTAGATTGATTATTTAATCCTTTAAGATAATTTCTTAGTTACAGCAAAATAATGACGTGAAGAACGCCATGTATGAATAATGTTTTTGTATTTTCCAAACCCATACATTAGTCTTCTTTATTCAAAGCAATGTCCGTTTGCTTACGGATTTCATCACGGAAAACTATTTTAATCCACTCGTAGTCATAAGCTTGCAGGCGGAAAGACACATGGATCACGATATAGTTTTGTATATGAATAGAGGGCACGAAAAAAGAACAAGAAATATTACAATATGATACGTGTAGGAGTGGCATTTAATACATCTACCAACATGCTTTATTTCGTGTTTGCCTCAATGTTTGGGAAACATATTTTTCGAGACGTCGAGGCATGAAGTTATAGAGATCGCTAATGTTGTCCTACTATGTTCTACTCTACCAAGTTTGAGGTTGCTGTTTATTTTATTAGATGTGAGTCAAGTCATGGTAGCAAGCCCGATTGTTGATAACGCTCCAATACTGGGTACATTTTGGAATGCGTTTCGTTTAGGTAGTTATCCCTAGCTCCAAGGCAGATGACAGCGATGTAAGGATGAATATCGGAATAGGGCACTAGTTTGGTCGTTTAGAAACGTCAGATATATTGGTTGCAAGATTAATAGATCTCATTAACGTACCGCCAAAATGTCAATGCGCAGCGACAACAACCAGAGATGATTGGGTATCATATGAAATCGCGTCACACACCATAATATCATGCATAGCATAACGCGTGGCAACAAAGTGTTCATTTTGGCACTGCCCACATTTTGCATCCATTCAAAGACCATAAGAAGTAGGGACGTTACTGTTAGCTGAATGTCAACAATCATTTCAGCATCCATAAATAATTCTAAATATGTTGAAAATTCAAAACACTTGTACTACATATTTTCAAAACGTTTAAAGAATTTGTAGCCTTTTTGAGAAATTCTTGTTGAAGATGTCACAATTTTAATCCAAGTTACGCAAAACGTCGAATATGTAGAAAAAACACAATAATTTATGTAAATATCTGACCTTACAGGATAGAAATTAAAAAAGAAATCTCTAGATTCTATATTGAAGGTGAAGGACAGATACGAAAAAAAATAAACTTTCGTACTTTTCGAAATTTCAGATGTTTTAGTGAAAATGGGACTTATACCATTAGTTTGCGCATTTTGCTTTATTCGAGCAAACATTTAAGAAACAATATTGCGTCCCTTTTGAAAAAATATTCGAAAGCCTCTAAAAAAATTTCTTACAAAGAACTCCCAATAATTTAAATCGGAAGATGGTAGTGTCTATTTATTTATTGAATTATTTAACCGTTTATAAGTTAAATAAATGGAGAGAACTGAACGACTAATTGCAATATGTTACACTCAGTTCACAAGAAAGCAAACTATGTGCATGGACGGTTACAGTCTGCTTTCACATATTAACTTTTGTTAAATAATGAAGTGTTACAATGGAAAGGGTGAGAACTAAAAAACGGAACAAACAAACGGTAAGAACCACCTAATATTCAACAAATTACACTCAAGCTTTCTATTCATCTGTATGTAATGGCGAAATATGAACT
>BLKR01009079.1:0-145000 GCA_011170035.1 Teleogryllus occipitalis | reverse complement strand
AATCCCTACAGGTATATAGGGGCTCTACTTGCAGCATAATCAACAGCGATTAGTACGCAATGAGAAGGTGTGAACAAGAAGTTCATGCTAGGACATGCAATTTCCACGACTGTATTTTGAAATAGTAATTTCGAGTATTGACAACACATTTTTGATAAGCATAACATTGCCACGCAAGTATGTCGTATCAATTTTGTTTAGTAATATAACAACATAATTTACTATACTCGTATTTTAGTATTCAGAACGTTTTTTTATGGTGCATACACTTACACAAACTTTAAACCGTGTTATGAAATCATGGTTATGTTATTTCGTTGTATCCCATGAATTGTACTTGCTAATTTTCTTCTTTCATATCTGAAAATACATATTCGGAAATATATTTATTGTCCTTTATCGATTAGAGTTAGATTGAATCAAATTTGAACACATTTTAATATTTTAATTGAAACTATTGACTTTTCAATTCAGGGTAGAAATGTACATTCTTAAAATATGAACAAAGATGAACATTTTTATAATGAAGTTTCTAATTTTTTTTCTTTTATTAGGCAGAAATGAATACATTTCAAGTATCAAAAAAATATTTAAGCCAAAAGTAGTAATAAATGAAGTTATTCTTATACTTCTCCAATCCAAAAATGCAGGCTATGATTTTTTTAGCTCTTTTTCGATTTCTGTGGTAATAATTGAGGCGTTGTTACCTCTCAAATTACACACGACGTACATATTTCATTATCACTGTTGCTGTTTTCGAGATTAATTTTGTAATAAATGAGCAGCAGGAAATATAATGAGAAATAATAGCATTGTACACATAAAACTGGGAATTTTTTTCTGGGAAAATCGCGGTTTAAAAGAAGCGCCCATTACAAAGAGAATGCAATTCCGCCCTGGATTCCGGAAATTCTAGGAACGTGATTGGTCAACTGACCATGGATTCCAAATTGGAATCCACGGCCTGTTGATCAATCACGTTCCTAAAATTTTTTAATATGTGTAATCGATGTCATTTGTCGACTAAATATACCGCAAGAATTCATGAATTATTAAATGGTCATAGAGAAAAGAAGTTATAGTTCGAAAAAATTATATTGAGTAAATGGATACATTTTGAGAACAGATAACTAAGAAATGGGAAAATTTAATAATGGTCACAAGAAATGATGCAAAAAGATAGAATAAAATTTCAAAAACACCGGGGCGAGAAGATAAAACCGCAGTATTATAAATTCTATTATAACGAACAGCGTATTGACTTGCTGCATTCAGAGCTCTTGCTACGTTAGCCACTGGGGCCCACGGCTTCGGCAAAGGCCCAGCGTGTCCATTGCCGAGCTGCAGTGCGCCGCCGAATCCAACCACGAAGGCTGTTTCGTCTCCCCCACAAGCGTGCGCGTCCAGAGCCCGTGCTTCGCTTGCCCCGCGTCCGGGAGATCGGTGTCGCCACTGCCCGGTGAAAGTGGCAGCGCGCGCCCTGACCGCGCGTTTTTGTAGCAGATGGTCGAGCGATCTCGGCCTCAGACGCCCGCGCGCCGCGACGCAGAAGGCGGGCCGGCGAACGGGCGAGGACGAGTGAATACACGAGTGGGTGGGCGAGCGGGTGGACGAGCGGTTAGGCGAGCGGCTGGCCGAGCGGCTCGACGAGCGGCTCGACGAGTGGCTGGACGAGTGGCTGGACGAGCGGCTGGACGAGCGGGAGGACTAGCGGAAGGACGAGCGGGAGGACGAGCGGGAGGACGAGCGGCAGGACGAGCGGCTCGACGAGCGGGAGGACGAGCGGCAGGACGAGCGGCTCGACGAGCGGGAGGACAAGCGGGAGGACGAGCGGGAGGACGTGTGGCAGGACGAGCGGGAGGACGAGCGGGAGGACGTGTGGCAGGACGAGCGGCTCGACGAGCGGGAGGACGAGCGGGAGGACGAGCGGGAGGACGAGCGGCAGGACGAGCGGCAGGACGAGCGGGAGGACGATCGGGAGGACGAGCGGCAGGACGAGCGGCAGGACGAGCGGCAGGACGAGCGGCAGGACGAGCGGCAGGACGAGCGGCAGGACGGATAGTTAGATGAGCGTGTAAACGAGCGGGTGGGCCAGAGAGCGAGCGGGCAGGCGAGCGAGTGAGCAAGCGGGCGGGTGGGCTGGCGGGCGGGCGGCGCAACGCGGAGCGGCGCGGACCAGCGCGCCGCTGGCGGTGACCCCGGATGCGGGGTCAGACCGCCCGCGCCCGCGCCCTGCCCCGCGCCCTGCCCCGCGCCACGCTGCGACGTCGCTCCGCCGATGCACGGGCCGTACTGCTCCGCTCCGCTCCGCTCCGCACAATTGCATGCCGACCACGTTGGAGGTCGCGGGTATCTTAATGCGAAATTCCTCGGTATTCTTAAAGAACTGCTATATTAATCTTCATTTTTTAAACAAAATTCTTGCTCTCCGACCTCCCAGTTTGGGAGCGCATCCCACCTACAGTCCACTAAGCGTGATTATTATGTAAAACTATATAATTCATGTAGGCAGGTTCAATAGATAAAGTATCGGATTTATGGATTGTGAGAGCCGGCTTTCCATAGTTTAATCATGGACAATCGTGACATCACCGGTCGATGCATCAGAGGGCACAACAGGAAGTTTTATTTCTGTTTGACATCGTCAGGTTCACTAATATTATGCTGATTGAACTGAAAGGGTTACGTATGATACATTCACAAGTACGTAATTTATGTCTTTGTGAGAATGTAGATTGTTTACTTTACTACTCCATTCATGTATATTAACTAAGTACTCCGGCATGTTTGTTCCAGATTTGCTCTTAATTTTAACGCGTTTGCAGTTCACCATCTTAACTTTGGTTATTTCGGTTTTACATTCCGAGTTCAGAAGGTTCACGCGTTGAAGAATACAAATAGTTTTCATCAGGATATCCTGTAAGGTCCAAAATAATATTGTAACTTCATTATCAGTGAACAATAATGGCACTTGAAACCAAATATGAAACTACAAATAAAGGTTTTAAATCGGGGGCTTTTAATGTGAATTTCTATTCTTTGAACAATTATCTTTACGTTATACTGAACCTGGACGGAGGGGAGTTAGGGAGATAATAATCTTCTTTATATCACGCAACATGGCAATAACGAATCGTTATGAAGGAAGTGCGGTTCGATACACGCTTCACTTAACTCCACAAACGTCTGATCGCAGTTTCCAATTCTTTCAATTTAGTTCATAGAATCATTTTCATTTGTGTGAAGTTATACGAGTTTTCAAAGTAAGAAATAAAAAAGCTTAAACATCTCTGTTTTTGTCAATTAAAACTTATTTATCGTCTTGTGTGTAAACGCTTGACAATAACAATAAGAAAACTAATACATTCTTCAATAGTACATACTTTCTCGCTTTATTTATAAAGATTACGTAATATTATATTACTAGTTGACACCGTATGAGTGTTCCTACCAACAAAAATATTTCATCAGACTGGAATAAAAATTTGAGCGCATAGGTATAGCAATCAATGCTTGAATTCGTTACACCTGCTGCTCTGGTCAGGTGTACCGGATTGTGCAACATTCCCGAATCAAAAAGATAGCAGATAACTTTTCCAATTTTTGAAATTCTTCTGGAAAACTTTTCGTCCTTCTGTAACTTCTGGAAATTTCTTTTTCAGAGGTTTCAATAAAATTCGAAGCAATGCCAATATTATAAGCCAACTTTGCTGTATTGCAGCAAAAAATGAAAAATGAAAAATTTGGAGGATTCATGGGCTGACTGATTGTTTAGTGATTGCGGGGCGTCAACTGCTGCGGTCATTGGTCCTGAAGAGTAGCGCATGTTTTATCGCATGATGTGGCGGTAATCTTCTGGTCGGCAAGACTCGGCGCCAAACTACCCGTCAGTTTGCGATTTTTTCTTCAACAAGGAATCTCCCACCAATGGGGGATCACCCCAACCGGGACAAGCACTAAACTCCCGATTGGTCTCCTGACATATGTAGTAGTGTAGTGCATGTAAGTAAATGTGTGTATGTAAGGGATGTGAATAGGGCAAGGAAGGGGAAGGAAAGATCTCGCGCGGTTCCTGGTCGTTTGTAAGGGTACTGCTCCGGCATTCTTCTGGGCTAGAATGTTCTTCCAGATAGCGGAATTCGAGCTATGTAGCTAATATCGAAAATCCCGCCGCCGTCTGGACTCGAACTCAAAGACCTTCCGCTCAGAGGATCTGCAGTGTCATCAATTGATGCCCTGAGCCATCTAAGTCGTTAAATTTGGAGGGAATTTGACAAAATCTTGTTACATATATATTTAAAAAATAAATAACAATATGTGTCATCTATCTAAAAGAATCGGTACGTCTGTCAGTGATTTCAAAACGACTGTCTTTTTTCATCTCATATTGTTATTTGCATGATACACAAAACAGTTCAATTTTTTACGATTTTTGTCTCGGTTTGTCGGGTAATCTCTAGAACGGCTGAATCGGCTTCAGTGCTATTTCAGTGTGTTTTCTCGGTCATAAACAAAGCTATCTCAAATTATTATTGTCTCATATAAAGAATGATTCTCTGTTTTTATACAAATCCAATCTTAATAAAAACACAGTCTTATTCCTATCTTAATGAAATGTTGAACACGTGACCTTCCAAACAATTGAAAAATTTCTCTTTTCAAGATTTCGTGGAAATTACCCCTACGATCTCTTCCTTCCCCTCAGGGCAAAATTTATTTATACATTCTTTCCGGTATTTTGCAAACTAAAACAGTGTCTAAATCAAAGTGAATGAAATGTTTTTGAAAGACCATGGCATTTGCTACTAGCTGTATTCTCATTCATTCCAATACCGCAATTTGGGTCAGAGTAGTTGCAGATCAAAATTGTTTGCCGGGAGTATGAAGAAATGCTGTTTACTTCCAAAATTGCTCATTGCAGCGATGGTGATAGCAATGATAGGTTGAAGGAGACACGGCGAGGGTTAGAATGCAGACGGCGAAGTTGGATGGGTGGAACTGGACAGAGTTACGAAAAAATAAAAAGAGATAGATTACATTGGGAAATATATTTGGACCTCTAAGAGGTTCTGAAAATAATTTTCAAAATTTCAGCTTTCAATGAAAATTGAAACTACACCGTGTTTATAAATAAACTTCCCTCACTTCGAGCAAAAAATTAAAGAAAACAATTACATCCATTTTTCTTAACATTTTTGAGGGCTTCACGTAAAGTACGCTCAAAACTAAAATATCCTAATGATCCCCGTGACGATACAACTAGGTCTTTCGTTTACTAAGTTTCAGCTCAAAAGCTTTTAATTTGACAGAGTTATGCGTGACACATACTACCGGGAGAGGTGGCTTAGTGCATCAACTGATGTCACTGCAGTGCCTCCGACCGGGAGGTTCTTGGTTCGAGTCCTGACAGTGGCAAGATTTTCGACACTAGCTTCTCAGCCAGGTCGAATTTAGGAATTTAGTTGCTGTCTGGAGGAGAGTTCTAGAGGCCGGCTGCTCCGATCTGTAGATTTCCGTGGTTTCTCCCATCAACACCAGGCGAATGCCGGAGCAGTATCCTAACCAATGGGCCACGGTCTGCGCGCAATCTTTCCTTCCTTTTCGTTGTCTATCCTCACCCCTTACACACACTTACACTAACATGCCCCACTCTACCACACATGCCGGGAGACGTAGTGCTTGTCCCGGCTGGGGCGGTGCGCCTCTGGTGGGAGATACCTGGTTGAGGAATCCCCGCTAGTCGACGCTAGGTGGGCGGCGGATCTCGCCGTCTAGCAAGGGAAGATAACCGCCACCCTCTGAGGAAAAAACATACACTACACTTACGGATCTGATGATCTTTGTAGACGTCGCGCCCGGAATCACTAACAACCCACCAATCGTGACACATACTAACCGTCATCCATCCATCCTACGTACATTCCGATTTTCGATATTAAGCGTATCTCCTTGCTACATGCACCAATGTTAACAATCTTTATAACAGCACTAGTAGACCTTAAACCTTATGTGTTTGCGACAGCAAGTTACAGCTCTAAAGTACCTCAAACACGAATTTTAGGACTGAAAATTCTAGTTTTTATTGTTGAAGTGATTCCATTATTTTTCCTCCCTATATTATAATAAAAACTTACTATTTTCAATAATGTAATAAGAGGGCGTCCAATTAATATTTAAAGTTTTGAAAGTTTCGAAAATGTATAGGTTTTACAGAAAATGGATCCTATGCCACTTAATTGTGCGTACTTGGCTCCGTATTTGAGGGAGGTATTTCAGCTAGGTCGAATTCAGTCGCTGTCTGGAGGAGAATTCTAGCGACCGGCTGCTCTGATCGGTAGTTTTACGTGGTTTCTCCGATCAACACCAGGTGAATGCCGGAGTAGTACCCTAACAAACAGGCCACGGACCGCGCGAGATCTTTCCTTCCACTTCCTTGACCTAGCCTCTCCCCTTACACACACACACACACACTTACACTAACATACACTACACTACCACACATTCCGGGAGACCGGTAGGGAGCTTAGAGCTTGTCCCGGCTGGGGCGGTGCCCCGCTGGTGGGAGAGTCCTGGTTATGGGGAAACCCCACTAGCCGACGGTAGGTCAGCGCCGGATCTCGCCATCCAGTGGGGGAAGATCACCGCCATCTCCCGGAAAAAGCATACACTACACTTACGGAATTAATGGCCAAAGCAGTTGATGCGCTCGGAAACACGAAAACATCAATCAATCGAGGGAAGAATTAAACAATGAACAGTTTTTGAGAAAAGTTTGGAAAATATCTTGGGGAATACCTGTAAAGTATCGCCAAATTTAAAATATCTATTTCAAATTCGAATGTCCGTGATATCAATGACATCGGTCAGAATATACCAGTTTTGGGGAATATCTTTTTTTGTGAGTGAACGCAAATAATATATTGTAACATAAATATAAATTGTTATAGTTTTTGTGAAAGGAAGAAACTAAGGTTAGGTTAGGTTAGCAACATTATATGATATTTTGTACATTGACACCTTGAAATGGGCTTAAATCACTGATACTCAAGACGTTTTTACTTCATACCAGTGATTCAAATAACATCTCATAACTTCACATATGTTTTGAAGATTGTTGTCTTTCTACATATAAAAAGTGAACTTTTGACAAGCACGTGACTCTACAAACGTAGTGCTGTAGATCATAAATACTTCGTAGTATTTTTTGCTAGACGTAAAGTCGTAAAATACGATTTGACAATGTGAGAAGGGTCACATGGAACAAGTACTACCTTTAAAAGGCATGATTTACAGTGATAATTTGTTTCTCGAGATGCCTTCAGGTTTCAAAGAGAAGGCCCATCAGCTGTCTTTTCATATTACTAGTTTAGTATATCCTCAGTACAAAGACAGATGTCAAATGTAACCTCTGTCTTTTGCCAACCACGTCATATTTCTCTCAGATTTTAAGGCATCGTCTGTGGCTGCGGAACTAACTTAAACAGCGAGCAACTGATCATACGAAAGCCTTTCTTCCTCATGTTTTAACTCCCCTCCTTAGGACAAAGTAATGTACTGATCATCCATTATGTATCTTTGTAGATGGATGAAAATCTCCATAAGCGTGGGAATGGAGTTCTAAACTGCGAGATCACGTGGCACTTTATCTCTTTGTGTGGTGTTAAGCGAAACAATTAAAAAACACCAGCGTATCTGTGGGTGGAGATACTTTGACCAATGTCGTGAAGAGTGAATTGTTGTTGTGCAAGAGGTCCGCTTCGAAAATCCTGGTGGGAACGTAGATTTCTACGATGCCAACTGCCTTGTATTCATCACGGCTAATTTAATAACATTGCGATTCATTGAGAAGATTGTCCTACTTTTCAGTTCCCTTTGCAAGTTCCCTTTGCAGAGTCAAAGAATTGGGCAATGTTCTAACAGAGCGTCGCACGTCCTCACATTGCTGTCAGATTCGAGCATGTCTTGAAGTTGTTGACATGATTCTTTGACCCACCGCATAGCTCTATGATTAACAATCTCTGAAGTGAGGTGGAAAGTGTCATTAACATCACATTCTAAGCGCGCATCATATGTGAATAGCATGTGAAAAATGAACGCTATATGGGATCTCAGGAAAATAACAGAAAACTTTGTGAGAGCACGCCACGAGTTTGATTTTCTGTGTTTGCAACAAAAGGGTTAACACCCCGTGAAACACTCGTGAAAGATTTGTGTAGAGCTCAAGAAATAATGTTAAATGTTCGAAATGTTTAATCTCTTTATATCACTAGCACTTATTACTTTCACTTCAAAATATATTTCATTTCGACCACGATATCTGGTGTAAGGTCAAAATGTACATTTCTTAGATTTCACAATCCGTAAAAGCCATTACAAATAGCAATTTACCTTACTAACCTAAAATAAAAATGGACTTAATATCTTACAACTACTGACAGTAATATCTTCCTTTACTTAAAATAGACAAGTACATTAGTTTGAAGAATAAATTAATTGTTGAATTTTAATATTTAGTGCACAAAATAGTTTGAAAGGAATTCATGAAGAAACGAGGACATTTTTTAAACATTTCGTTTTCAGAAACAAGTGAAACGCAAACAAATTAACTGCCACTTTCAATTGTTCCTGTATGTGTCATGTAAAAATATTAATTTGCAAGCCTAGTGTACAATTAGAAAGGACGAATGTTTACATGGAAAGCGTCTGTAGACGCCACAACATTTAAGTGTAATACACGAAAAAAACAACAGTTTATTCGTAATAAATACGGTGGGAGTGATACATATAATAGATTTGCCATGTAGGCGACACTTTCGTTAATGTGCGAGAAAGATGGAAGAAGTTTTACATTGACAGTGATGCGATGTTGATGTTGGGATTTTTAATTTAATTTTTCAAATGAATGGGGCAAATAGCCGTATTTCTCATTATTTGTTAAAAGTTACGCGATTGAAAAATGTTTATCTACTACATTATTCAAAATTATTGGTAGTTTTCTGGAAATCGCTTGTCATATTGATTTAATGTTGATTACCGAAGGCACGTACTAATTTGCAACAAAGATAATGACTGTTTAGAGAAGAAATATGAAAGTCTTCTTTAAAAGCTGTGTGATTTGTTGAAATGCAGTCTTGTTGTTCAGATGACAAAGATTTTGAATAAGCTCATCATGACTTCCAAGTACCCATTGTTAATAAAAAAATATTTTGACAATTTATTTTCTTATATTTTGAGTTTAATTTTTATATGTATTTACGTGATCATGATGTTTATATTGGATGTTTTTGAAGAAGGGTAGGAAAAGAAAAAGAAGGAGATAGGATAATAAATCCAGAGAACAATGGGTTAATATGCGTTGAAATATAATATTTGATGAACTGGCTTTTGCTGATAATATGATGATGATGATGATAATAATTCAAATCTGGTAATTTCAAATGTAGTTACGTAATAACGGCCCATCACCGTTGGTTTGCCAAGTAAAAACCAATATTTTCTAGTTAGTAAGTAAAACCAGTTTTGTAACGTGGTTTTCCACATCACACACAAAAATCATGAAGACGTTAAAAAAAACAGATAAATTCTTACAGCTATGAAGTGTATTTAATAAAACAATTAAAGAAATAAGCTCAGTGCGCTCTCATTTCTTAAATGTTATAAATTTATGTCACCTCCCACCTGCACATATGAAAGTGAGTCATAGGCTATTAAGAAAAAGGATTAGAGTCAGCTTCAGACTAGTGAAATCCAATTACTGAGAAAAGTAAAAAGGTGCAGGAGAAATGATAAACTAAAACGCATGGACATCAGGAAAAATAAAACATATTTTCCTTTTTTGATAAAATAGAACAAAATAGAGCAGAATAGAACAAACTTGTGAGAGCACTTTAATACGATAACCAGTATCCAAAACCTATTTTGTTTTCCATCCGAGAGGAAGAAATGTGGAGGTTCAAGAGGAAGACCTAGAAGCCGGAACTGTCAAGTGGCCGGAACAGGCACAAGTTTAGACCGTAAAGTGAAGATGATTGTACATGGCCTTAATTCATGATATCATGATGAATGCAGCTTTTACCAATAATACCAAAATTCCTGTGAACCTACCAGGCATTACAGATGTACAAATATAGATTAATGTCCTCCGTACCACGTATAGAACGTATGTGCTTCAGCTACTGTACAGCGGGTTGCATTCTGGTCAGCAAGGAAGTTCGAGCAAAGAGAAGATGAATGAAGAAGGGAAGTAAAAAAAATATAAAAAATAATAATAGAAGAACCGCACCTGAGGGCAGGAAGAAACACACCTGCTTCAAGAACTCGACGCAGAATGTGGAGAGTTCTGAACAGGTGGTCGCTCCTCCACCGCTGTGATTCCGGAAGAGGTGGGCGCCCCAGGTGTGCTGAGTAAATAATGTTTCACAGCGATTAGGCTAATGTCCTCGCGGGACTTCTCATTCCGTGAGGTCCTAATCAAAGTGCATTGACGATGACTGGGCTTAACGTCATCAAAATTATTGTATTGATCTCCTGTTCCAAGGAGAAATTATTGGTTTATTAATATTGTGGAATACTTTCAAATGCAGGACATGGTTCACGCTTTAAAGAGGTCCAGGTATCAGAGTTGGGTCATATTTCTAAATAAAAATTGTGACACAGAAAGTATTTTTTTCTGTTTCCTTTACAAACTATGGAATGATTAACAATAATTATGTCCCTGACTGCTCATTTTAGTTTGTGTAAACTAGTTTTCACTACAACGTACAAGTTGGCCAAGTTCGTGAGATTAGCAGTCTAAAATGGAAGCATGGAAGATGCGGGATGCCTTTAGGTGGTATTGTTAGTAGAATTATTCCCAGTGCTAATTGTCCCAGTGCTCTAATAGGATGTGATGATGCGGATCAAAGTAGAATACACCTATATAGTTGTATAACAAGAAAAATTGAAAGCATAGCCCAAACATATCATAAATATTATGTAGAAGAGGAGAAATATAAACAATTTTCTTTGTTTTGTATGAAATAAAATTAATGATATTCAAAGACGCAAAATTGTGCAAAACCAATGCAATGACGATTTTATGTCAGACATTTCTCGTTTCATAGAACCGACTTTCGAAATAGTCAATTTCTCAGTAATCATGAGAAGAATGTTTCTTTTGCCAAGAATAAAATAGCATAAAATCACGAAGTATTAGTAAGTGGCAGAGTGGAAGATAAAAGAGAAAAGCATTGAACATAACGATGTTTAAGATGGCGTGACAACATTGAGAGTGTGGTCATTTCTGTGGAATCGTAAGTGTGGTTATTTCTCTGATAGATTAATGCAACCATATGTTATATCTGATCGAAGTGACCTCTTGAAATAAAGGTGACAATGCTATTCCCTTTTTCCATCAACGCGAAAAAGTAATTCTAAAGACCTTCAATCCTTCCTTATACATTATCACCTCCCCGTGACGTTTATTCTTGTCAACACACCATATTCATGACAATGCCTCGCCGCCCGGGTACACTCATCACTCCACTGTTCCAGCAGACGTGATTGGTGGGACGTTCTCTGCTCCGTTTTAAAGGTTTCGTGTCGCAACACGTCATGCAAATATCAACAGCAAATTACTTGATACAAAAGATGGCAACGAAGTGCGGCGATGCGACGCGTCCGTGGCGGAGTGGCGGCGGGGCCCGGGCGGAGTGGAGGGCCGGCGCCGAGCAGCGCTCGAGAAATGACCGGGCGGCGGCCGCCCTGAGAACGGATGTGGCGCAGCAGGTGCGACTCTGGAAAAGCGCTCTCCCCAGCTGTAATTGACGAGAGGCGGGCGCGGCGAGAGCGGCGGCGGGCGGCGGCGGGGGCGGGCGGGGAAGGCGGCTGCGGGCATGCGATTGCGTCACGCCACCGCGCGCGCCGTCCGCCCGCCACCCCCGCCCCGCCACGCCCCCGCCGGCCTTCGCGCCCTCCACCCCCGCCGCTGCCCCATGGGGCGGCGGACTCAGGGGCGCGCGCGGCGGCCGTGGATGCATGTGCCCGCGTCCGTGATGAATGAGTGATGAACGAGCGCGGCACACATCCGCACCCGTCTCTGTCCTCGCCCCGCCCCACTCCGCCCCGCCCACCCCCGCACTCGCTCAGCCGGGCGACGCGGCCGGCGCGCCGAAGCTCCGCTCTTCGCCGCCCGCCCCCCACCTCCCCCCCACAGCCCTGCCCTCGCACCCACCCCCTCACCCGCCTCTGCGCGCGCGCGCTCTGTTAACGAGCTCGGTGCCCGATAATTACTAAGCTAAGCTCTGATAATCGAATTGATACGGCGTTGGAGACAGCTTCAAAACAGAAGCGGGAGGTCGGTAAAGAGCTCGGGTGAGAGGAAGAGCAGCTCCCGTCGCTCAGCCTCCTCCCACGCCCGCGCGCTCCTCATGCAGCGGATGCGCCATTTAGCATCGCCTCCACAATGCACTCCACGTACCGCATCATTTTGAGCGCCACCTATACGCCCAAGAGCTTAACCACCACTTCAACATTGCACATCCGTTTCTGTTGTGAATGCGGTGTACACGGTTGGGTTTCGCACAGACTGCGCCTTCTCTACATTCTATCACCCAGACTTCTTCTTCTTCTCTTTGCAGTACGTCTCGATATTTCTTCATGCGAATATGTTTTCTTTTTACATATTTTAACTTGAAATATTTTGAATGAAACTATATGTTCCGAATAATCAGTATTTCATTCCCGTCAACAGGGAATTCAAAGTGGCTTCTTGAAGGCTTCTTGAAACAGCAATTTCCATGTTAAGGCGTTCGTTGAAAACTTTCTGTCAGTTAATACCAGTAACTCTTCGTAAGTCCCGGTATACTACCATTAGTTTCCTCTTATTCCTTGTGCTGTTACTCTCTCTCGTTACAATGTAGACCCTGAAGCCTAATGCTCTTTTGACGAGTCCCTTTAAAGTTCTTATACCTTCAATTTGCAACAGCATATCCTTTCTCCCCTTCAACGATTCGCTTTGATCTAGCATTCTAACATCATCTTTTCCCGACGCATTCTCCTCGTTTCCACAAGTGATTACGTCAACTGTCTCCTCGTGCCGTGTCTACCATCCTGACACACCGACGTCCTCTCATCACATCATCCTCTTTCAATTGGCCCCTCAATCAATTGTGCTCTTACTCCGCCGTTTCCCCAAATTGCTCCCTCACGATTTCCGCCTCCCGCACTACTATCCTGGGGTTGGAGCACCCTACAGCTCCATTCGCCACAGAGGAACAGTAGCGAGCATAGGGTCGCTTTCCTTCAACCGCGCAACCGACCGTGTGTGCACTCGAGGCTTCGCTGGCGCTGTGGCTGCGGCGCGGGCGGCCCAGAGGTTGCGCGGAGCACCTCCCGCTCAAAGGCGCCCTCTGGAACCACCACTCGAACAGGGGGCGCTTCTCGAGCGCGCGTCGAGCTCTTGTGCTCGGCCGCCCGCTCAGAGCCACGCTCTCCGCGCGATACTCTGCGGCGCCTGTCACCCTCAACTGCGCACCTGCGAGCGGCCGATGCTCGAGGCGCTGCCACTGAGCTGCTTCCCGGAATACTTTTGCTCCATGGCACTACGCTATGAACAGAGGGCGTTTGCGGTTCCCTCTGCACGAATCGCGTGAGAATAATTGGAATGTATGGGTCACTAGCAGAGGATTAATACTAAACTAGTGGTGCTACAACTGGTGAAGCTGCTAGTGGTAGATTTCATTAAGGAAAAAAATCAGTCCTCGATATTGTAGTTCTGCCATCTTAATATTTCGTTTTCAATATTCGAAGATGCAAAGTTCGCATGCGCAAAATGAGACCTGCGCAATGTTTAAGTGCCCTTTGCTCTAACAGTGGGGAAAAAAATTAAAATATTTGAGTCGTTTTGGAAAAAATTTCTTTTGTGAATTGCATTAACTTCGAGAAAATATGCAAAAAACGACTCGTTTTTTAAAAACGTGTGCATGGCCTTATTTAAAGATCTAATTTTTTAGAACAGATTTATTTACAGAATCTCCATCCATACTGCAATGATAATTGGCAATGATAATTTTTTGCAATTTTCGATGATTCGGAGTGTTCGCCAAAAATGGTATCTGGGCTAAGCGCCTAATGCTCTATTCAGAAAAAAATATTTTTAAAAAGTGCATGCCCTTTCAGGAAGAAAGTTTAAGAATTGCGTATATTTCAAACAAAATTGCTCAAACACTACTCCGAATTTCGAAAAATTGTACTACCCGACCTTATTTAAAAACGCCTTTGAGGAACAATGAGGAAAAATCTCTACTTTCATTATTGTGGTAGTAGGAAGACGCTGAAAAATTTTGAAGTTTCGCGATTTTCAAGATTCGCAATTCAGAGTTCAACGAAAATCAGACTTGCGACATTTGTAGGTGCCTTATCCGAAAAAAAAGGTTAATTAAAATTGGACCCATTTATAAGAAAAGTTTAAAAATGTGAAGGTTCCATGTAAACTGTTGCGGCGGTGTCCGCCACATCGAAACGCGCGCCAGAAAGTTGGCGCGGCGTGACGTCTGTGAGGTTTAGCGGAGCAGCAGACCAGCGAGTGAGCCGGCCAACCAAGAGCGAGCAGCCGGCGCGCGAAGCCTCTGCTAGGAAGCGAGGCTACGGCGCGCGGAACTATAAAGTCAGCGGCCGTCGGTGGAACGGCAGAGCTAAGTGAACGGTGAATTAGAGTGCCTTGCGAGTTGTATAGTGCAGTTAGTGTTGACCCGGCAGTGCGATATTTTTTCTTCCTATTTGGATATTGTGACTCGGCGTGATCTTCTGCACGACTGGAACTTTGGCTTTGGAATTTCGGTATACTCTATTTGGCTCACGGAATTTTGGATGTTTTGTTGTAAGTCGGATTGACTGAGAATAAACAAAAACTTTGTTATTGTTATCCTGTTATTTTCAATACATAACATAAACCACCACTTAATATCAAAATGCGGCATGTTGTTGCGGCAGGAAGTATTATTCCTTGACGAAGGACATCATGGATAAGAGCCCAAAGTTTATTGCTTATTTATCCTTGAAAATAGATTTTATGACATGAGAGCTTGTTTTTAAAAAAAATTCAAAATTCATGTAGTATATGACTTAGTGTAGGAATCACAGAATTTTGAAAATGTGCACAAAATTCACTTCTCCCCATAGCACGTCATACGCAGTTTTAACTGTTTTTTGATGTAAAATAAATAAAATAAAAATAAAATAAAAATAAAAATAAATAAAATAAATAAAATATCCGTTTCAAACTCGCAGAGTCTGGATGTCAGCCAAATAGAAAAATAGGAAGTTTAGAGAATATCTTTTAAACGATTTAGTAGTTAGCATTGACCACAGATGGCAGACAGACGGACATATAGACGGACTGTCGGAGAGGCAGCCGGAGCAGCAGTCGGAAGAATTTACAAAACGTGGATTTTGACTACATTAAGCTTTTGAAGAAAGTACGTTACTACATAGGATCAATCCTACTGGTCACAGAACTTTGCTATTATGATGCAGAAAAGCAAACTTTTCAGTTATCTTCTATACCATTTGTAGCAAACACTTAGAATAAATATCGAATGTGTACCTTTTTGTGCTAAAGACGTACACGAAAGAAAAAATAACTTAAGACCTGCCAAAGCACTAAAAAAAAGTTAGTATCAAATTAGCCTCATCTGATGGGGCTAATACGAAAGATACATTGCTAAGTCTAAAGTGATACAGCGTCATAACTCTATGAATTTTGATTGAGAAAAACGAAAGGGCTATAGTGAGACACCTTAGGGACTAGTGTCTCGACAGCATTTTCTTCATTTTATATTCTGCTAAGCCCAAATACGATAACATTTTGAGTTCCTGCTATAAGGTCATTTATAATAGAATTTATTTTCTATTATTTGCTATTTATTGTTAATTTTGATATCAATAAGTAACAGTTCTTAAAGTGTATCACATTAGCCACAGTTTTTTCCTGTATCATATTAACCACGATTGACCCTGTAATAGTAAGGAAATCCCACGTTTTCGGTATAAGAATCCCAGAACACAGTTTTTTGTTCCAAAATCGGCTCTTTCGCATTCAAAATTTCAAAACTTTTCGGCTTCTTCTAACAAGAATATGTAAGATAAGATGTTTTTCTTAATGATACAAGATATTTGTTTATAGATCTTGTAATAAGATTGTGTAGATTACCAAAAAGATAAGTAATTTTCACGTAATTTTTGTTTGACATAAAAGCAAATTCAAAAACAGTACTTTTCAAAAATGGTTCCAAATTTAATCTCTAATTTTTTCTCAAGTAGAGAGAAGTAAGCTAATGAAAATGTTGCTGGTCCCATTTTTGGTGAGCTCTCTATATTTTCGAAAAATGTTTTGTTTATTTTGTTTTGTTTTGTTTTCTTACAACCTCAGCGTAGAAGATATGGAGATTTTCCTTAATGGAAATGTTCTTTAAAACTGAATTTCGAAATAATGTCAATGAAAAACTGAATTTTGGAAAATTTCAATTATTCAACTTCGTTTTGATAACGTCGCGAAGGTTGAGTTCGCCTATAGGGCTGGTTGGATAGGATCTTCTCAATTGCCCCTCAGAACCTGAGTCTGAATCCCACCGTAAAATGGAAACCTCTTTGGAAACAGTTTTTCTGGTTCAAGTAATATTATTTATTGCGTATCCGTTTCCAAATAGTGCGAAAAAGTATGTGCTGTTGAAGTTGTTCTAGAACACAAACAATTAAAAAGTAAATTTTATGTCATACCATCGGAAAATATCTCAAAAAATAAATCTGGTCCTCAGGTAATTCCTATCACATCATAGATATAATTTAATACCACGAACGTGACTCATCTATTCTGAAGTCACACAAGTATTCTTTTATGACTCATGCGAATGTGTAATTTTTGTGTAACGAATTTAATTACGTAATTCATCTTATCCATTTCTCCATTTTTCCTTTGCAGAACGGCTCTTCATAACTGAAGCAGGTTGCATCTAAAAAATCGCAACCGTAACCAGCATCGCTGTTCCTCATGTTACACTGTTCCGAGTCGTCATGGCTGGAACTGAAAAAGTGCAGGTTTAATCAACTTCAAGGACACAGTCTTAAAGCACATTCTTTAATCAATATGAAGATACATAATAAGCAGAAAAAGACACTTTTCATGTCACAATCACAATTTCTGATTTGAAGTGAGTATTTCCCCACTCAAAAACAGGACGTCCTCTTTATAAGCTTGCTAGTTTACGATGGGAACACCTGTGCTTTCAGTAACCTGAAATTTAAAAAAAAGGTTCGTATGATACCTGCCAAGCAATAGTACTTAGAAGTGGAAATCGGGTGGGAGACGGAATTAGGAAGAAGGAGGTTGTATTGGACGATTAAGAAATTCATATAATAATGTTTTATATCAATGAGAGGATTAATCTACGATTAATTACTATCTACTAATTACGGATTAATTACTACTATTATTATTTCGTAAACTTACCATCTTAATTTACTAATTAATCAGTACCATCCTATAAGTTTTTAGTTCTAAAATATTGAATATGCGTAAAACTGGAGATCTTTTATCAATTCCCTTGATCCGATGGTAACTAATGGCCACTTGCGTTGCTTGTGCACACGAAATGTTCCTTTCCTCCCCTTCCTCGCAGCGTGCCTTACAATGTTTTCTTCTTTAGTAGATAAGAATATAAACAAAAACAAGATGTGCTGGTGTACATTCTGAAACAAGTATTACGCCTCAATCTATATTTCAACCAGAAACCTTTGGAGGCGCGATGATTTTGGCATATGGCTGTTTTAGTTCTATGTTCAACTAATATGAAATTCTGGATTGTATTTGAAGCGCTTATGCAATCGGGCATTAAAATTCATTTCATGCTAATCAAAATTAGATTTTGAATACCCCGTGAATTAAATGATGTCCGTTTTTACTCAACATAATTTAATACGAGATATTTCGAAACGTTTACGCTATGGGTGCTTCAAATGCTCAGAAATGTCACAACAAACTAACGGGGCTAGAACTAAAGTGTAACATAACAATTTTGATATCATTTGAAAGTAATTGATTAAAACTTCATCAAATGACGTTTCTAGTAAAAAAAAGTGTGTTAAAAATCAGTATATTGTTGCGTAAATATGCTGGGTAAGTGTAAGTTATAAGTGCTGAATAATGGTTGTTAAGTAATCCCTATAGGATGATGGAGATTTATAATTAGCACCTCTTCGCCATTTGGGTTGAGTTGAGTAGTGTGGTCCTCTTCTTCGAGTCTACGATTTTTGTAATCACATCTTTTGTTTGGACTGTACCAAATAAATTAGAACTACTCTCTTCAGCTGTTTTGAGTGAATCACAATTATCGAAAATGCGGAGTTTACGGGTGATTTTTCTACAATTTTTCGAATGATCGAGGATTTTCTTTTCTTTTATTATAACGCGCTCATTTCACATTCGTTGTAATCTCTTCAAAAAATCTCGTTATCTCTGCGAGTTACATTTTATCGACCGTTCGTGACTTCATTAGAAAGAAAATTCTTTGCGGAAAGCTATTTTCGTGCTCATAGAACCGTAAGGAAGAAAAAAATCTTGGGAGTCAAGCCTTCATATTATCGGTATTACGGAATCACAAACTATCGTACACGGTTTCATTTCACTTTCCAATTAAACATTCTCCGTCAACCTAAATGAACTACAATGTTTCCGCACCCTAAAATATGATTCTTTAAGATTGTGTTATTCACATTTGATAATCCTTTTAAAAGTGACGAAGCTCTCAACCTATCAATTTTATTATTTTCTTTAATTTTACTTTTAGCTATTAAATTTCCTGTAATGGACAGTTGGCCTCCTAATGCAAGTAGTTAAACTTTACAAGGGTTACCATGTAGTTGGGTTTAGAACCTATCAATATATTTTTTAAATAGCCGACGGGAAGGGCGTATAAATAGAACAAATGGCATCTACATTTGCACAACGAGTCCTCGAGCGCCAC
The DNA here is from genome assembly GCA_011170035.1 of Teleogryllus occipitalis. Taxonomy (NCBI): domain Eukaryota; kingdom Metazoa; phylum Arthropoda; class Insecta; order Orthoptera; family Gryllidae; genus Teleogryllus; species Teleogryllus occipitalis. The sequence goes on along the minus strand of BLKR01009079.1, from coordinate 126,002 downwards.
CCGCCAGCACTGCGTGGGAAGCGGTGCTGCCACTGCAGAGGCATCTCCTCTCCCGAGTCTGCCCAATAGCATCGCCAGCTTTGCCCGCATTACCCACCACGCCCACGCCCTTCTCGCCACTCATACAGCCGCGCATCCCACGCCTCCTCCTGCCTGCCTGCCTGCCTGCCTGCCCGCCTGCCCTCCTGCCCTTCAGCCCGCCAGCCTGCCGACCCGCCTGCGCGTACGCCCGCCCCGCCCCGCCCCGTCCCGCCCCGACCCGCCCCGCCCCGACCCGCCCGCCCCACCCCGCCCGCCCCGCCCGCCCCGTCCCGCTCCGCCACGCCCCGCCACGCCCCGCCACGCCCCGCCACGCCCCAGCCCCGCCCGCGCCGCCTGCCCGTCCGCCCCGCCTGCCTGCCTGCCCGCCCCGCCCACGCGCCCGCCCCGCCGGCCCGCCCACCCAGCAGACCACCCGCCCGTTCGCCCGCCCTCTCTCCCACCCGCTCGCCCGCCCACACGCCGTCCGCGCACCGCACGACATCCCCCGCTCCGCAAATACGCCCAGATTAGTGTCGAACGCTAGAAGGAGAATACCAATACGCCGCGCGCTGTTTACACGAGCGTCCCGCTTCCGCAAATCTCGATGTTGCGCTGAGAGCGCTGGGTGGAGAACTCGGCGCGCCTCGCGGCTCGCGCCACGCCCACCCGAGCCCTTTGTAGCCGCATTCCCCGCGCGGCCGCGACGCTAGTGCTGAGTCCCCCGCTGCCCGATTTATAGGCGGATCCCTGGAGCACTGGCTCAACGGGGCAAGATTCGAGCTGTATAAAGGATGCGAAACAGACGAATTGGTATTGCTTTTGGACCATGAATATTATTTAAAAGCGTAAGTGACCCATTTTCCTCTTAACAATTTTTCCTTTTTAAGCTTTGCTATAAAAGTACTTCCTATGTAACCGAGAGGTGACTGTGAGGGTTCCAGTGCCAAAGGTGGCAGGATTTTCGACACTAGCGAGAGACCTAGGTCGAATTTAGCCGCTGTCTGGAGAATTCTCGCGACCGACTGGTCGGATCGGTATATTTTCGTGATGTCTCCCAGCAACACCAGGAAATCGCGGAGCAGAACCCTAACAAACGAGCCACGGACAGCGTGCTATCTTTTCTTCCTCATCCTTGATATATCTTCACCCCGTCGGGAGCTTAGAGCTTGTTCCAGCTGGGGTCGTGCCCCGCTGATGGGAGAAAAGTTTGGGAAAAACCGCTCATTTGGAAAAAATCCGCTCATTGGGGTAAAATCTTCACGAAAATGTACACTACGCTTACGGTACTAGTGACCTTAGCACTTGTCGCGCCCGGAATCACAAATCGATCAATCAAATTCGTAGGTGTCACATTCAATCTTACATCGTTATGTTCGGAATGCTACTAAGTAATTCATGCACTGCGGCAACTTTTTTAATAACCCCGGTGATTTCTTTGACATTTATTTACCGAGAGGCAATTTTCTCTTTAGACTGCTTTGCTGATACGTAAAATTATTATCTACATAAATGAATTAATTCCAATTTGATTCGCGATAGTCTGCGATTTATGTCTACCATTTACGTCTAGTATATCTACCATCTTCCTTGGCGGTGAAAAATTATACTTGTAATATTGGGATGTTTTCCTTGCTGTAAAATAAACGTATCAAAATAATTGCCCAGAGATTTACCAGTTGTTTATTTTACTCTAAATGCGAATGAACAATAACTCTGTAAATTTTAAATCCATAAAACGGAACAATTTAGCATTCACGAGGCAATGTTGACTCCTTAAAGATCGTTTTTAATCGAGAAAATGAGCTATCCTCGAGGAGGAAAAAACACATTATCGAAACACAACTACGCATTAGTTGGAACCTTTTCCTTTTAGGCAAGGGATTGCGACTGCACGGTACTCCGTGCACAACACAATTTCGATTGTGAGGTCTGCATCGCAAACGACTCCGGTTACAAACGAGCCGACATCACGAGACAGAGGAAGGATTTTCTCGCTTGACGAACTTCAAACGATAATTACGTATCTTGCATTCATTTCGAGGCTGACTTTCGTCGAGGCGGAAGAAAAACGCTGCGCATTATCTCACAATAAGAGGCAGCGCGTGGCTCGTCCATAAATAACAACGGCGGAGAAGGCAGCGTACAATGTGGGCGCGCCACGTTCGCCGCCCGGACAAAAGCCAAGAGACACAATTAGCCGCGAAGATGATCTGCGGAGATAAGTGAGGTCGTTCGTGGCGAGATCGTTCCGCCGCTGCAGCCCGCCCCCCAGCTGCGGCGAACGCCCCGTGCCACGCCCCCTGCACCCCGCCGCAGCATCGCACTCGCCCCTGCTCCGCCTCTGCATCCGCCGTTCACCCGCCTCCCATTCTCTCGAATCCCATCCGGCCGCTGCGCCCCGATTGTTCGCCTCGACGCCGCCTCCGCTGGGACGCCTTCTTAGCTCCGCTCCTTCCTCAGCATCGCGCCCAAATGGAGAATCCTCTCTTGTATCCTTATTCTGAAATGCTTCTTCGGGCAACATTGCAGTTTAAAACTTGCGGTACAGTATTCGATAATTTTAGAGAGATTGTTGTAAACAACATGGAAGAAAACATTTTTCCACGTAATGTTTTAACACGCTTGTCGAACTGACTCATGTAGTGTTGTCAGTTACAGCAGAAGCAGTGTTAGCTTCGCTGTGCTGTACCACAGTCCAATGTTCAATATTGCGTAGTTAGGACTTTTTCACCATTTGAGCGATGTGTGACACGCAATACACTAGACACTTGGATGACGAGGCGACGCCGCTTCCTTGGCACAATTGGAAAAGTTTCGGTCGCCCTTCCTCAGAAAGAAATGCGCAGAGGGAGACTGAGCACAGGTTTATAGATAATGGCGTTCTCCACCATCTTGCTGTCGGTTGCTCAGACGATCGGTTAACGCGGAGAAAGCATCAGCCAATGGGGTAACTGTCTCTTTGGATGTGGTTGGCAACTGTCGACGATTTTTGGAAACTATGTCTAGGACGCGACGTCTTCCGGACAGTCAAATATTTATTGATTCCGGCCGCAGAAGCCTACACACAGCATATACTGTAAAACCACACAGCCATTAAATTTGAAGATCTAAGGAACATATACTAGGTTGTACAAATTTCATGTGCATGTAAAGAACATTTGATATGAATGCACGCCGAATCCAACTAGAAAAAGTTTCCCGCGAACGTTCGATAACGATTGAATAGTCATAACGATTAAATTATGATTGTATTTTGTTATAGCAGACAATTTCTATAAATGGCATGGACATTGTTCCTACGATTTCCCGCGAAAACCATCTCTTTTATTCCTGAGTATATCCTAAAAGATTAACCGAAGATCACTGACTAAACTTTTTAGTGGTTAAGTTCCGTCAAGACCTCCCTGCCAGCAACAAAGGAACACAAAGTGTAGAAGCATACATTTCAATTATTGAGATAATATTCACGTTACCCTTTTTAAACTTTCCTTTGGTCACCGACGCCTGTCCAGATCATAAATCTGACCCTTCCAAAACGGAAATGACAAGCAGCAATAAGTCCACAATTAGCTGTCACGTGTAATTGACAGTGTCAATTTTCTAAAGAAAGATAAAAGTAAAGATAAATTAGCTATTAGTCAGTTCTCTTCTGCCTTGATTTAAAACTGCTGCCTTGACACAAAAAACAAAACAAGTAAAATACTACCTCTCTCAAATGCATATTGAATGATTCGTGAAATAACAATGTTCTTTAGAACCTTAACGTATATTTTAGGAGGTTGGAGTAATTTTTTAAAATATACTTCACCTCTTTCCATGTACAGCATATTAAACAGCAAGTACAGGTCTATTATTAATTGTTCTGCCCAGCAATAAAGTAAATATTTTAGTTAAAATGGTTAATGTTGCATGTGTATATGAATCATTCAACCGAGCAGCAGTACAAATTCTACAGTTATGATAAATTAATTATAGTGAATAATATATAAAGATCGTTGATAACATATGAATCGTTGAGACATAATTATATAATGATCCTAGAATATGTGTGCTTTAATGACAAAATTATTACTAGAAAAAATTAGTGATGCTACAAGTGAATGAAAATAAACAAATGTATATCTATGGACAAATACCACTAAGGAAATTAATGGAATTAAGTAAACTGTTCTGTTAGTGGTCCGCATAATTTGATAGTTGGATTTACTGTTCGAAATATAATTGCAGATTAACGGTTAGTACGCATCTCTGTAGAAACTCGAACATAAACTCATTATGTATTTTAATAATAATAATAATAATAATAATAATAATAATAATAATAATAATAATAATAATAATAATAATAGTAATGGTAGTTTAATTTAGTAGCAGAAATCCCCAGACCTCATCCTCCTCTTTCCCATCACGATGTTTTCTTCACATTCGTCCAAACGACAATAAATTGTGGAATTGTATCCCTAAAAAGTGTATTTATTATAATCAATTTCTAGTTAAGCTATTTTTAAAGTATTTTTCGTTAAAGTTTCTTTTTTAGTCTCCTGTTGAATCCGAAAAGCTTTGATTTGTATGAATCTGTCTAATCCAATCGGTCTCTACCAATCTGGAAAGACCTTATTTTGATTGACTTTTTCCGAAATGATCTCGCAGTGGCGCATCCGAGGGGAGCGGTCACGAGTCTTCAGCCCCCTCCCTCCTAGAAGCCGATTACACATTTTCATAAATAGTTTTTTTACAATTTTCTGTAGTAACAAAAGACATTCAATATCTCAATTAAATACGACATAAATAACTATAAATAAACAGGTAAAAATATATAGTTTTAATTCAACATAATAAAAAATCTTTTTAAAAAACTTTCGTGTTGGTTGGTCACCTCATTTACAGCATTCTCTCTCTCTCTCTCTCTCTCTCTCTCTCTCTCTCTCTCTCTCTCTCTCTCTCTCTCTCTCTGTCTCTCTCTCTCTGTCTCTCTCTCTGTCTCTCTCTGTCTCTCTCTCTCTGTCTCTCTCTGTCTCTCTCTCTGTTTCTCTCTCTGTCTCTCTCTCTGTCTCTCTCTCTGTCTCTCTCTGTCTCTCTCTCTGTCTCTCTCTGTCTCTCTCTCTCTCTCTCTGTCTCTCTCTTACGCGCATAGAGAAAAAACCTGGTTGCCCCTCTGAATATTCGTATTGTTTTTCTCACAGTACAGTCAATATAACTTGTTCCCAGAAAATACTCCCATATTATGCTGAAGGTTTTGTTAAGACGAATTCCCCTCTTATACACCTGTAATCGACCACCTCGGCAGCGTTCTCGAAGTTCTCTAGGAAGGTGCAGCCTTCCATTAAATCTCAAATCAGCGCGCCGGAAAACATGTTCATTGAACAGGCATAAGGATGTGTCCCGGCTCATAGTAAGTCGCTTCAGCGCAGCGTGCTCCAACCCTGCATTCTATGTTGGTAGGAACGTGAAACACGGTTTCGAACACATTTACTTGTACAATGTGGTAAGTGGGGCTCGCAGCTTCCAGTGCAGCGAGTTAGAGCTACAACCAAATGAGTTCGAGAGATCGAGTACATTAACATGAAAACAGTGGTATTCCCCATTATGAACATGTACTTTGTAACTAATTGATGTGTGTTTCGAACTGTATTTGAAATTAACTGTTTTAATGCTGGGATTAGTTTGGCGTCTTATTTATATTTCAAGATTGATTTCATTTTTTTATAATTTCTCCGGCGATATTGTTTCTAAATCTTCCAATACATTTACTCTTCATGCACTTTCTCTATTCCCTTAATTTAATTCTGCAGTTGTGAAATGAATTTTAGTTTATTTTGATATATTTCTTGTGTATTCTGCCGATCGTCTTCATTTTCCCTTTCACAACCCGGCGTGTCTTCATACTTCAGAAGGCCATATATGAATCAAGACATACCAAGTCCTTATCTTTGCCATCTTTAAATATTAATCACTTCTAGATCCTGCAGGAAATGTCGAATTCTTCTCTTCCTACTATAACATCGTCATTCATGCTTCCACATACTTCTTATCTTCTTTCATTTTGACTTTCATGAATTACTCTCCACTTCATTCACATATGTCCGACGCGATACAATGTATATAATATTGGTCATTTCAGCACATCTCTACTTCGCCTCTTCCATCGTCCCCTCGCGTGCTTTCTTACTACTACAACTCCCCGCGGAAGAACCGCTTAGAACGAATTTGAAGATGCACTCCTCCCAGCATCTCCATCCACGCTCCCTTAGCGCCAACCACAGCGACCGCTTCTGCAGGCCCCCCTCCATTGCTCATCCCCATAGCCCACCCGGCACCCAACCCCTCGTAGACCACTTCCGCAGACCACACTCCGTAACCCATTTCCACAATCCACCCCCCAGTCCACCCCACCCCCGTAAACCATTCCCGCAGACCACCCCCCGCAGACCACGCCCGCAGACCACACCCGCAGACCACACCCGCAGACCACACCCGCAGACCACACCCGCAGACCACACCCGCAGACCACACCCGCAGGCCATCACCGCAGACAACTTACCGCAAGCCCTATCCCGCGGACCACCCCTGCAGACCAACCCCCCAGACCACACCCGCAGGCCATCGCCGCAGACCACACCCGCAGGCCATCACCGCAGACAACTTACCGCAAGCCCTATCCCGCGGACCACCCCTGCAGACCAACCCCCGCAGACCACACCCGCAGGCCATCGCCGCAGACCACACCCGCAGGCCATCACCGCAGACAACTTACCGCAAGCCCTATCCCGCAGACCAACCCTGCAGACCACTCCACTAGATACACCGACTCTGCAGACTACCTCTTACAGACCCCTTCCATTACTGCCTTCCTCCACCATTCTCTCCCGCCTCTTCTCCATCACTGCCCGCCACCGCCTCTCTCACCCGCCAGCCTCCTTCCCCTCCCCGCCACCTTCGCTTCCCGCCCTGCTGCCGCCCTCCTGCCCCACCGCGCGCGCCACGCCCCGTCGGAGCCGCCTGAATATTTGATTGAAGCGCTCGACTGTTCCGCGATGAGGCGGCCCCGGCAGAGCAGCTGATGTTTTCTTTAAATCTTGCGGCCGAAGCCTCCTATCCGGATACGGGCGCAATAGTAGTAAAGACACGCTCCGCGCCGGGAGGGTTGCTTTGCGGACCCCATTGCCCGCCGCCGCGCCACCTGGAAGATCAACGCGGTGCGTTGCCGGGGGCTTCAACGGATTGAAGGCTTCCAGCGGGGGATTCGCTCTTCTCCGCGCCCCCTCTCCTCGCGGGAAGGGTGTTTACGAGACCATCGCCGTTGCTGACTTCGTTGACTCTGTGACTCCGCTATCGACGCTGCGAAAGAATCAATGACATCTTTCTCGCTGGGAACTTGGGCTACAACTGCGCTCGAAGTTACTCCAAGTTCATGCTTGCTTCGGTCAGACTAGATGAAGTTTACTGTGTGGGAGTTTTCTTCATCGCTCCATGAAGCCGCCGTTGACACGGAGAGTTTCCAGACAATTACTTTTCGTCTTTCTCAATATCCTTTTTTGTATGTCTATAGCAGCGTAACTTGTTTTTCAACATTTAAAGAACTTTATTTCGTAACGAGAATATAGTACTGCCACTCTCCTGTATATATATATTTTTAAATCTCTCTTACGCAGAATCAATTTCTTTTTCGAGGATCTCTCGCTTATACTACATTTTTAATTAATTAACGCATCGAATCAATTTACATCATAGTGCTAACCCACATTCCTGTAATTTTTGTCGAACAGAGGAAAAACAACGCCTTTCGTAATACAGGTACGTCACAGATTGTACTTACAGATTTAGTATTTTATCGAAGGTCAGGCCCGAGAATTTTTACATCAGTGGAGAAATGAACAATTGTTAACTAGGATAGTTTGGGGAATAATTAGATTTTGAAGTGCTTTGTAACAGGAGTCAATTTACAAGTGATTAAATTTTAAAAGGTTTAGATTAAGATCTATTTTCAATGACCATTCAAGTAAATATGTTAAATCGACATTTATATTGCTAACTAAATGGGCCACTTCAGAAAATTTCCTGCTGAAGTAAATCTATGAATTGTATTCAAAGATAAAATAACTGCACATTCATAGCACAGAGAGGATTTCATTTGGTTCGATTTCACCTGGTACTGAAATAGCTTCAAATTCACAATACTCACAAAAAACGAGACATTTACAGTTTACCACAAGAATGTCATGGTCTACTGATCGAATGCCTCACTAAAATCTAAAAGCGATAGGGTTTTTATGTTGCTTCATCCAAAGACTGACGAATTTCTTCATTCACTCGTAGTGATGCCGTTTGCTTCACTAAACCTAGATTGAAAATTATTGACATTGTTTATGGCGAGGTATTTCTCTTCGTAGACATACGATTTTTTCAAGGACTTTGGACAATGTTGATAATATACAGATAGGAAAGTAATCACAATGGTTCCGCGAACTTAGAAATTTCATAGAGGGCTTACTTAAGCTTGTTTCCATTTGGGAGAAATATCCAGTTGTTAAAGAAAAAAATAATGAGATTGTTTGAGAGTTGGAAGAGCGTCTTTCAAAAGCACTTTTAATTTCTATGCTCTTGTATCGTCACCGTCTTTTGAATTTGAATTGAGAGCCGTCACAATTTTTATGTCATTTTGGCAATCATAATTGTTGAAATAGAATTTATCGACAGGGGGAGGTGCATATGTTTCCAGCATCTGTTGGTAGTTTTCTCCTGTGCACAAAAAGGAGTCTATTGGACATTCCGCGAATGTAAAATAATCATTTAAGTGAGATAAGGGACTTTCTAATGAACTGTAATTTGATTTACAATTGAAAATTTCTAATTATTTTGACGGCTAATATCCAAATCAAATTCGTGAATTAGCCGAGTAACCTCCTCATTAACCACAATGAATTGATAAAGTGTGAAGTAGGAACGGCTTCAAAGTATACATACCCTCTGGCTAATGTGCGAATTATACAGCTACCCCTCTCATTAGCCGACTGTCGGACTTACGCCTAAGATATACACTTCTTGCTGCTTTCTGTACACATATTGTAGATCTGTGAACAGATTTGTTTAGATTTTGAACAAAATGCTTGTTTTTTGAAAAACTACGAATACCTTTATTTTTGACTCGTGAAATGTCGATTAGCACTGTGTGTCCCGAACCATTCAACTGTTTTCTCATGTACGATTGTTCAGCGTACAAAGGAATTCAAGTATTCGTTCTCTTATGGCCCTCCTTGCGCAACCTAGTCATTGAAGACCATCTTAAGCAAGTTGATTCATTTCCTAGAACTGCATTTCATTGCAAGAATGTACACGATCAAACTTATTTAAAAATATATTCAACTGATTTGTCTGTGGCTTTTACTATGTTTGTACGCCTATTCCACTGATTGTGGATACGCATTTATTTCATTTATTTATTTTACGTCAAAGCTAAAAACTGTGTGACGTGCTATGAGGAGAAGTGAATTTTGTGCACGTTTTCAAAATTCTCCGATCTCTTCCCTAAGTCGTATCCTACTTGAATATTGAATACAGAGAAAAATGAGCGTTTTTTGCAAGGATTGTTAACAAAGGTATTCGCTCCGATGTAATAAAATCTATTTTCAGGGGAAAATCAGCAATAAATTTGGTCACTTATCCCTCATCATGTCCTTCGTCAAGGAATGCATACCTTTCTTCCTGTCGCGGCAACATGGAAAACGATAATTTGAATAACTATATTTTCCACTGAATTCTAGAAGTCGTGCACGGATAATGAAGTTACATTAATGTCCAGAAGCATAACAAGGGGCCATCTCAGCATTTTCTCAACGGATTAGGAAAACTTGACGAAAAACCTGATCGAGATGGGGGTTATTGACCCAGAGTACAATACTTGTTACAGGGTGTTTAGAATTATACAGTCCAAATGGTAAATAATATACGAATATGGTACAAACATAACCAGTCTAGGGCAATACCACGGATTCCATATGAAGGTAATTTTGAAAGTAAAATGTCATGATCAATGACGTCAAAAGCTTTTTAATGAACTAAAAATAATCCAATCCAATGATGAGGTGACATCTTTAAGAAAAGAAAATATGGCTGTTTCCGTAGATTTTACTTTTCTAAATTCATGATGGCAATCTGAAAGCGCGTCTGGTTTACTGAGAAAAGTTTCCATTCGTACGTCAAAAAGTCTTTCTAATAATTTTTAATTTCATTTTTGTTGCCTTTTTTGAAGAGCGGCTTAATCTTAGCTGTTTTGAAAATATCTGGAAAAGTTCCAGTGCATAAGGATGCATTATATATGTGAGCTAACGGGTGTATAATGGCCTGCTCACAGGCCTTTCACAAACAATGCGGAAATTCATCTAAACCGGCCCAATATTTATCTTTTAGTTTACCGATTATTTTGAGAATTTCATAAGAAGAAGTTTCGGAAACAAACATCCTGTCCAAAATTTTTGGGGAAATGTCTGATATAGAATTTTGTGGCTGAAGACCCTTAGTGATACCGGCAGCCATTCTCGAAAATTATTGGTTAAAGATACTAACCACTGTTGCCAGATCGTTCACATTTATATCGTTATATTTTAAAACAACATTCTCTACAAGGTTTCTAGTTGATTTGGTCCTATTTTTTTTATATTCCACATGGCTTTTGTTTTGTTATTTGAGTTCAAAATATCCGGATCGTTTTTCATGATTTTAGCATTATTTTATCCATGTGGCTATCACTAACTGAGAACATTCTACTCTGTCTAAGAATGTTACAAACATCTAGGACTTCTAGAGGTGTCGAAAATGATAGAATGTCAATGAAAATATAGGGGTAAATTTCTTGTAATTCACAATTACACATGTGACATTTGACATTTTTGATATCTCTTTGTTCATCAGTGTTCTACTGGTCACGTTCTATCGTAGTCAAGGATATTGCAAGTACTGGTCGCTCTCGTGTACATTCGAGGTGACTTAACATTAAGGAACACGAATCATCTGTGTATATTCTTTATATGAAATTTCCGACTATATTTTCCTTGTCTGCTTACCCTAGAAGTTTGTTACTTTTGTTCTAAGACATTCTGTTTAGACGCACAATAACGAGAGACTCATAGCAATTTATCATTGGCCCTAGTCTTCACTTCTTTAAATTTTGATAAATTATGCGAGAAAGTAAAGTTTTCTGAACGCATTCATGGGAGTTAAGTGAGATATTAATTTCATTGTAACGCCGAAAGTGAGTGACAATCGAATATTGAAGGAACCCTTGCGTGTGGCTTATTCGTCCAAGCATCCTCTGACCCCGGCTTGTGTGCGTGAGGGCATTTAGTGGAACAAGCCTACGGGACACGGAGGCGACGCGGCGCGCTGCCACGTGCGGTGTTTCAGACGGCGCGGCGCCTGTGTGTGGGGCGTGCGGTGGGAGCATGCAGCGCGGCGCGCCTCGTTAGTGTGACGGCTGCGGTTTGATATGCTATACTACTGCTGGCTCGGCGCGACAGCGGCATCGCGCCACGCACCCCACACCCCCTATACCCCATTCCCCGCGCCACACGCCATCTTCCCACATCCCGCTCCCCAACACCCTGCTCCCCCACACCCCGCTCCTCCACACACCGCTCCCTCACACCCCGCTCCCCCACACACCGCTCCCCCGCACTCCGCTCCCCCACACTCCGCTCCCCCACACATCGCGCCCCCGCACACCGCTCCCCCACACCCCACTCCCCCACGCCCCGTTCCCCCACACGCCGTTCCCCACACTCGTACCCTACCCTGCGCCTATGCATCCCGCAGTCTGCACCCCTAATCTCCTTTCACGACTTGACACTGCCTTTCTTACCCTCTCCTTCACGTGTCTCTCCACTTTAAGCCTCATGCTGGTCCCAGCCACTCCAACCCCAACTTTCTCACATTCACTTCTCTCCTCATCTTGTACTCTCTGCTCATAATCTCAATACTCCTTGCCATCTCCAGCCTCTTCTCTCTCCGCGCCCTCCATAAGCTCCCCATTCTTCTATGCCTCCTCCCACCCTGTTTGCCGTCGTCTTTGACCCGGTGCGCACTCGCGACTGTTACCTTCACCATTCCTCCCAGTGCTCTGCTACCTGCCCTTGTGTAGTTCGTGCTCGGGTTACCCTCTATTCTCTCTGTTAAATTGTGTGTGCTTTGCCGGCTCAGGTACATTATTTTCCCTCGTTGCCTTCTCTTTACTTCCTATACCACTCTTGCGTTAGCTTTGCCTTTTTGCTCTCTTATTCATATCTTATTTTTCTCTGCTCAAACTTTTCATTTCCCACGCCCCGCCTTTCCCTGCCCTTGGTCGTTCTTCTTTGCCAACCCCGCCCTCTCCGCCCCTCCCTATCCCACCGTGCCCGCTCTACACCTCGCAACAGGCGCCCCATCGATCCAACACATACAACTCCCCACCTTTCCTGTTGCCGGAATTCCTGCGGTGTATTATTTTTGCGTGTTACAGCCCTCTTTCTGCATTGTCCTCAAAATAAAATAACGTTAATTTGCTTTCAGGTTTAGTAATGGAACGGTGGACGTGGTTAACATTTGACTGGAATACCAATTTTGCATTAAGTGTCGACCAAATTGTTTTAATCTCCTGTCCATACAAAGTGGGCATTTTAAATGCGATGTACCATTCAGATCACGGCGCCTTGTTTGACACGAGAGTCAAGGGAATTGGAGGAGGCGCGTGGCGTGGCGTGGGGTGGGAGGGAAAGGGGCGCTACCCAGAAGTGCTCGTCAGGAGAAGCCCCATGACATTCAGAGGTCGGGGCTTGTGCCTGCCCCCTTCGTTGCCTCGAAGCGTTTCTATAAAAATCTCCGGTCCTTTTGTTACGTAAGTAAAGTCAAAATACCAGTCTGGAGTCTTACACCTCAAGGACTGCATCAAACTGCAAGTTTTCAGAAAAATCATATATTTTACTTTGATAAAAATGTAGAAGGTAGGAAATAAATACTTCGTAGTAATAAACTTATTTAAAACAAAAAAAATGTTTTTTATGCAAAACACATGTATTATTTCGAGTTGTTTGTAGTTTGTTGTTGTTACAAGTTAATTGTTCACGCATTCATTTCATTCAAATAATATAAAGTATGAAGTTTGATTTATATTTTTTTAATAATTAAAATTTTCATTGCTGTATGCACTAAAAATAGATGCCATATTCGGCTGGTGTTATAACATATTCCTCTATTATCTATATTAGTAATATTGAATACTTTGCCGAGAAATGTCTCTTTCATGTTATTTGCATTTCAACGGCGAGAAACAAAATCATGAACATCATAATAAATCAATAAATAATGTAATCATATCGAGAAAAACGGAACTGGCTTTCAGAGATATGAAACTTTATTTTTGCTTATTCTGTGCTAGAGCATATTCTCTCATTTCCTCGCCGTTTCATTTACAAATGGCATGCGTTTGCATAAAATAATTACTAATGAGGAGTGTACACGTTTACATTGCATTAGTTTGCAAGAACCGTTGCGTTACCCTTAGCACTAAAAATGCGTTGTATAGCCTCAAAATAGAAATCCAGCATCACGGTTTCTGACAATAAATGCTCATGTTTGTAAAATGTAAATCGCCCTGATCATTGGAAGTTTCGTTTCTCGTGGCGACTTGTTGGACCCTCCTGCAGGAACGATAGCGATCATGTGCCGAGTTCTTCTTTAAACCTCGCTGGTTTGGCCTCTCTCTCAAGGAACTAACCCCTGTTATCGACGTAGGTAAGATGCTTTGGGACTTATAAAAGGGTGCTTGTTAAAACTATAAACAGTGGCCTGCCGACAGCGCCCTACAGATCAGATTCGAGTGCATAAAATATTTACATTGCGGCGCATTAATTTTGTTAATTTTGCTATAGAGTCTGTTGGAAATAAGCTATGTCAGAACAGAATATCATGGGGAAAATGCTGCATTCTGTGCAGATGTGTGAAAATGACTCACAATGTGTGAAGTGCTCCCTAGCGCCTGAGTCTACGATAGTGTTTTGCAAATTGAGGCAAAGTGAACCTGTGAAAAGATTATTTCCAGTCGAATTCGACAGTATTGAAGTTCTTATCCATCAATACCATTGCCAGGTGTATGGAGTCCTTCATAACATTACGAAGGGGTCTGTAGATCATAATGTAGAAATATTAATACATATCTATGTAAAATATTACTACGCAATTATCTAAAGTTACAGAAAAAAATTTGGCTTATGTTAGTTCAATACTATGACAGAATATGTATGTGGTTGAATTGAATTGGAAGTGAATGTTTTTCAGCGTATTTAAAAGTCACTCAAATTAAAAGTCCGACTTTAATCACACTGTTTTCTCTCCTAAAGTATTTGTTTATTGTCGCGTGGATTAAAGTGACACTGTCGGAAAATGAGGACGAGCTGCTAGGACGGGCAAAGACGACGAGTAATGAAGACGAAAAGTGAGGACGAACTGTGAGAACGGTGAGGACGAGCAGTGAGAACTGTATTTGAGGACGGGCAATGTGGTCGCGCAATCGTGAGGTGCAAGGCATCATCACCGGTCATGAGGACGGAAAGTCAGGACAAATAACGAGGAAGGAAAACTCACTTTCCGTTCTCATTACATCATCGCAGCCACCTACACGCTTCTCTGTTGGGAGGCAGTGCAAATATCGATAGACACTGACACTTTAATGAAGACAATGATTTTTGAATGACAATGACACTTTAATGAAGACAATGACACTTTAATTAAGGCGGTGTGTTTAAAACGAAGCAAAACTAGAGATGCTACAACAGCACGTACTTTCTCATATTATTTGTAATGATAACGTAATATTCTGATACAAGGTTAACCCTTATAAAAATATAACACAGATGAGCTCGATTGGACGTGTTTTTGCGGTCAGCGACGGGTTACTTAACTAGGGGTTCGTATCATCCAACACTTGCAACTGTTCACCGCCCGCAAAAATATTACTAAGGATTTGCACCTTCTAATTTATCTGCGGCCAGCACGCAATCCAATCCCCAAGCAACTCGTTGAACAGTTCAGATAATCAGACGGTTTTGTTTGTTTTTGGAAAACCCAGTTTTTATTGAAATTTCCTCTTCTCCAAATTATTCGTTATATTGTGCTCTATTTTTGCAAAACATTTAAAGAAAAAAATTGAAACAGTGTTTTATGAAATCTTGTTTGTTTTGTAGAAAATTACCACGATTACAAATTACGCGAAAACTATTCATATTGAAAATATGACCTGAATCAATACTTGATATTGAAAAATTACATTAAGCTTTGCATTAAGAAATAAATATCTATTTTCAATATTGAAGATGCAGAACTTGTTCGAAAATCATTGATCTTCTGCAATTAACGAAAAATTCGATGTATTTAATAAAAATGCCAAATCATGCCATTAAGCGTGCTTTTCTATATTTGAACAAAACATTTAAGAAAAAATGTGGAACCATTATAAAACAAATTATCAAAATATTCTTTTTTTTTATTTATTTATTTTACGTCAAAAAAACAGTTAAAAACTGCGTATGACGTGCTATGGGGAAAAGTGAATTGTGTGCACATTTTCAAAATTCTGTGATCCCTACACTAAGTCATATACTACTTAAATTTTGAATTTTTGAAAGGGAGAAAAAAAAAAAAAACTCCCATGTAATAAAATCTATTTTCAAGGATAAACAAGCCATAAATTTTGAATTTTGAAAGGGAGAAAAAACAAACAAAAAAACTCCCATGTAAAAAATCTATTTTCAAGGGTAAATAAGCAATAAATTTTGAATTTTGCAAGGGAGAAAAAAACAACAAAAAAACTCCCATGTATTAAAATCTATTTTCAAAGATAAATAAGCAATAAATTTTGGCTCTTATTACTTCCTGCCGCGACAACATGGAAACGATAATTTGAATAATTGTATTTCCCACTGAATTCTAGAAGACGTGCACAGAAAATGAAGTTACATTTATGTCCAGAAGCAAAACAAGGGGCCATCTCAGCATTTGCTCAATGGATCAGGGAAACTGGACGAAAACCTGATCGAGATGGGGGTCATTGACCCGGAAGCTGTAGTACAATAGTTGTTACAGGTTGTTTATACTTATTTATACAGTCCAAATGGTAAATAATGCATTATGTATCATTGTTAAAATTAATGTTACTTTTCTTGTGATGCTCAGTATAGTCTCTAATTGTATAGAAACAGTTATGCAGCAGAAACGATTTCACTTGGGATTTAAACTTTTCTATTGAATTTAATCGTTTAATGTCATCTGGCAAAGTGTTGTAAAATAATGTACATGTATTGTATGTGAATTTTTTGTAATGAGCTGTTGATACTGTCACCTGATGAATATGATTTCTACGTCGAGTGTTATAGTAATAGACTTCGGCATTTTCTGAAAAAATATTCCCGCCCTTGAGCAAGTCATTTTTTACAAAAACCACTGATTCGTAAATAAAAAGACACGGTAATGGTAGAATTCCTAGATTAATGAAGAGAGGCTTACATGAATCACGTGGGTGGGATTTGGTTATTATTCGTACAATTCGTTTTTGTAATCTAAAAGTCTGGGAGCTATAAGATGTATTTCCCCAGAATATTATGCCATATCTCAGGCGGGAATGAACATTCGCGAAATATACACAACGAGCAGTATGAAGGCTGACTGAATTTGCAAGAATTCTGAACGCGTAGCATAATGAACTTAATTTTGTGTTCAATTCATTTAAATGGACGTTCCATTTAAGGTTTGACTGAATTGAGAGACCTAAAAATTTTGTTGCCTTAACATCAGTCAATGGTACACCGTTCATTTTCAATGGAGCACAGAATTGTTTATTTGAAATGGAAAACTGCATTAAAACCGTTTTCTTTTCGTTTACTATTAATTTGTTATTTCGGAACCAATTTGAAACATCTGATATTGTACTATTTACGGTTTCTTTATTGCAAAGGATGTTCGTATCATCCGCAAAGAGAACCGTTCTTCCGTTTCGAATCGTCGAGGGCATATCGTTTACGTAAAGTAGGAACAGAATAGGGCCTAAAATCGATCCTTGAGGAACTCCACATGCAATGGGCAAAGAGTCGGAAAGGTGCGTACGTAATGTTCCATCATTCCAGTAAGGTATTTCAACTCTCTGAGATCGTTGTTTAAGGTACGAACATAACCAATCTAGAGCAATACCACGGATTCCATATGAAGGTAATTTTGAAAGTAAAATGTCATGATCAATGACGTCAAAAGCTTTTGAGAGATCTAAAAATAATCCAATAGGTGCCTCGTTTTGATCCAATGATGAGGCGACATCTTTAAGAAAAGAAAATATAGCTGTTTCCGTTGATTTTGATTTTCTAAATCCATGTTGGCAATCTGAAAGCGCGTCGTGTTTAGTGAGAAAGGTTTCCATTCGTACGTAAAAAAGTCTCTCTAATATTTTTGAAAAAACTGATAGAAGAGAAATGGGCCGATAATTTTGAATTTCATTTTTGTTGCCTTTTTTGAAAAGCGGCTTAATTTTAGCTGTTTTGAAAATATCTGGAAACGTTCCAGTGCATAAAGATGCATTAAATATGTGAGTTAACGGGTGTATAATGGCATACGCACAAGTCTTTAACAAAGAATCCGGGAATTCATCTAAACCGGACGAATATTTATTTTTTAGTTTACCGATTATTTTGAGAATTTCATAGGAAGAAGTTTCGGAAACGAACATTGTGTCTAAAATTTTGGGTGAACTGTCTGTTTTTGAATTTTGTGCCTGAAGACCCTTAGTGAGATCGGCAGCAATTCTCGAAAAGTATTGGTTAAAGAGATTAGCCACTGTTGCCGGATCGTTCACATTTATATCGTTATATTTTAAAACAACATTCTCTACGGGTTTTCTAGTTGATTTGGTAGTATTGTTTATTATATTCCACATTGCTTTTGTTTTATTATTTGAGTTCAAAATATCCTGATCGTTTTTCATGATTTTAGCCTGCCTTATGACTTTTCGTAACAATGTTTTGTATTTTTTAAAGTAGATAAGGAAATCTTGAGATACGTCATGACGTTTAGAAATAAAGTAGAGAGTACGTTTATTTTTACACGATGTTCTAATTCCTTTTGTGATCCAAGTATTACTTTTTCGTGAAATGTTTAATTTTCTCTTTTTAATAGGAAAGCATGCGTTAAAGAGAAATGAAAGCTTTGAGAAAAATAAATTATATTTTTCATTTGTGTCAATAGCGTTATAAACTGCCTCCCATGATTCTTTCAGCAAGTAGTCCGTAAATAACTTTATGTTAACTGTAGTAAATGCTCTGCACATGCGTGTTTTATTTATTGTGTCAGTATTCATGTTATTAGTAATTGTAAAAATTTGTGCATCGTGGTCACTGTAACCTAGATTATTCGTTATTATTTCATATCTAGTTGTGGTTTTGTTAATTATAATTTGATCTATTGCTGTTTGTGATTTAAGAGTATTCCGTGTAGGTACGTTCACTGTAATATCTAAATTAAAAGAATGAATTAAATTGAGAAACTGCTCTTTTTCGTGGGATTCGCTCAGAAAATCAATATTGAAATCTCCACATACAACAATGGATTTAAAAGAGAGATTACTAATTTTGTTCAGAGTTATCTCTAGATTTTCTACGAAATTGAAATAATCTAAAGCTTGCTTTGTTGGAGGTCTGTAGATGCAAAGTAAAATAATTTTGAGCGTAGTAAGATGTACAACTGTTATTTCAAAAACTTTTTCAACTGCATATAAATTGAATTCTGACAAGAAGGTAGAATCAATATTATTTCTTACATAAATACACGAACCTCCGTAAGCAGGGCCTTTATTTGATTCCCTTGCTCTACAATAAGATCCTGCAAGGTAAAAACTAGGAATTTGGAGTGTGTTTAGATCATTATGAGATAACCAATGTTCTGTAAAGCAAAGAACATCTATTTGACTGAGATCACACTCTAATGCTGCCTCGATAAATTCAATTTTATTTGAAAGAGATTGCACATTATGATGCATTATTTGAATATTTTTCATGTACCTACACGGATGCTTTTCTGCTGCATCTGACTCTAGTTGCTACTTATTTATCTCATTTTTACCTCGAGTGCGTGGTCGAAGGAAGTATCGTGTCCCAGCAGTGTTAGGAGGTGAGGAAGGAGGGGTTACAGATGTAGGGGAATGAATAATGGGAGAGGTAGTACAAGGATTAGGTTCAGGGGATAAGGTAATTGGGTCCAAAGGGGTTCCGGAGGATGGAAGAGAACTAGGAGATGTAGGTGGGGATGAATCTTGGATAGGATACTGCTGAGGTGTAAGGATGTGTTTGGCAAGTTCGCTACCGAGTGCATGTTTTCCGACAAGGTTCAAGTGAAGACCATGCCGGGTGAAGTGTTTTTCTGAGAGAAAGTTAAGCTCAAATAATTTAACATGTGTGCCTCTCAGATGCAGTTTTAATTTGTTGTTTGCGTGTCTAATTTCTTTGCACAGTGTTGGTTTGTTGTACCAGAAGGGCAGAGTCGAGATTACAATGTTCGTGTTTTGGGCGGCACGTTGTAGTTTGTCAACATGTTGCTCAGGTGTAAAGTGACCACCCAAATTGATGTCATTCTGCCCTCCTATGATGATGACTGTATCCCGTTTGGTGAGAGTTTTTGTGTGGGTGTCCAATTCACTGATCACGTCGGCAAACCTCCCGTTAGGTTTAAACACACACATGACAGAGAAATTGGATGGGAGTTTCCCACTGAGCAGGGAGGAGATTTGTCGCCCATGGCTATCTGCTAAAATTAGTACCTTTTTCGTGGGCTCAGTAGGAATGTCCTTGTTCACTTGTGGGCCAGGTTGCGCAACTCTACGTGTCTTTGTTTCTTTGCGCTTGCTAGCCTGTTTGCGTCGGTTTGTGGGTGGACGTGTCGATGATGGGAGGGGGTAGTGAGGATTGGGAAGGCATGGAAAATCATTGTCATAATCTAACACAGCAAATCTGTTTTGAGTCATGATTGGTTGTGATGATTGTGTTTTTGCTTTCGCGGATGGACGGTTGAAAGTTTCTGCGGTGTTGCCTATTGTTGTCCAACCGTCTGAGTTTTGAACGACCTCTTCGAGCCTTCGGATATGTTCATCTAAATTTTTGTTTACGTGTGTGAAGGCTTTCAGAAGGTCGGCTTTGAGAGTGTACAGAGTAGAAAGTGTATAGCGAATAGTAGCCATGTCACGAATGCGTATCAAATGCGTGGCAAATATGAGAATAAATAATTAGATGAGAAATCAGATTATGTGTCAAAAATGTTTCTTCTAAATTATCTTTTTAATTTACGTGTATTAAATTATTTAATTTAAGTTACGTATTTATTTAAAAAATAAAAGAAATGGGATTCTAATTAGTATTTAAATGTTATTGGTTAATTGCGAGTAGAGTTGAGTGTGTTTCCGTTAATAGATCTAAGCTGCAAACTAATAAATACAATTAGATTACTATACTTTACCTCTTTAAAGGCCACAAAAATTCACCACTTTGATATTCTTTTGAAATCACAAGGTTCAAAATTTTCCGTTACTAATATATGCGAAACTTTGAATTTTGATGTTTTTCACAATTGTCACAACACTTTCACTAGTTGTTTAACCCTTTATGCAAAACTAACTAAAAATAACCACATTGAAGGATTGACGCTTCACACGAATGGAATCTTCAACTTATGTTAAGTAAAGTATTGGTCACGGGTATACATGGCTAGAAACATTTTTTAACACGCCGAAGGAAAAGTGAGCACACGCTGTTTAAAGTGTGGTCTGAAAAGCAAACGCATTTACTCTTGAATGCAGAGGAGTCGACTGAGCTGAATACTAAGTTCTCGGAACCCTGAATTGTTGGTAGATCTTGGCTCATGACAGTGTACACGGCAAGAAACTTAACAGGGTAAAGTTTTTTTACTGTCCACTTAAATGTCATATATTGAATATATCTTTTAATTTTCTGGAAGTTATTCAAAAGTTATGACATGTTTCCATGACGCCTCATGGAAAATGCGGCGATCGTAACTCGAATGCTGAACTTAAATCAATTATTTTTTTTATCCTTCGAAGACAAACCCACAAAAAGAATACATAGAAAAGTAATGTGAATTGTAGGGGATTCTTTAAATTTTTTGTAGAGCAAACTCCGTGGTATCCACTGAAATATTGTGAAACTTCATTACTGTAATATAACGGGAGGAAGAGAAATAATCCTCCACAAATTATTTATTAACAAGCTATTCGTCAGTTACAGCAGAAGACATGTTTCGAGGTATTTTACCTCATCTTCAGTACATCCAAATAACATGGTCAACATGAATCGTGGCATGCTCCATGAGGTGGCGTGTTCCTTGAAGATGAGGTAAAATATCTCGAAACATGTCTGCTGCTGTAACGGACGAATAGTTTGTTAATAAATTAGGTTGTGGAAGATAATTTCTTTTCCTCCCGTTATATTACAATATTATAAAGCATATTGTCAGAACACAGAGCGAATGTATTGAAAATGATCTTCTTGAATTGTTTTGTTCTCAGACACGAATATTAATGAAAATATACTTCCCTTGCTGTTAAGGGTTTGAGCTATAACATTCAGTGTCACTGCACAGGCGCCAATGTCATTGCATCATGAAACAATCACGTTCGATCATTGTTGCGAAGTGTGCATCCGATACCACGAAATCATTAACCGGGTTACCCAACACGTGTATAACCTACAGCTCGATTACAAATTTTGGTTAAATTGCGACCAATTAAAATCCGAATAGTTAATAGGCCAATTGCGTGGCACTGTAGAACGCCGCAGCGGATGCGTTTCAGAGCCTGTGGCCGTTCGTTCCCTCCCTGTTATCGACTCTCCTCCACCACCGACACCTACGTCAAGCTCAGCAACCACTCGGCCACCTCCACGCCACTACCCGACACCCGCGCCTCATCATACCCCCTTCACTCCGACACCACGTCACCAACGGCTCGCCAAAGCCCTCCCAAAACAACGTCAAAACCCCTGCCAACGCCCCAGCAGTGTCCCGTCAATCCCCGCCAACACCCCACCAATACGTCGTCATGCCCTGCCAACGTCCCGCTAATGCCCCGCCAATTCCCCATCGCCAACGTCCTGCCAGTGTCTCACTAAGGTCCTGTCAACGTCCCGCCAACGTCCCACCCTTTCCCTGCCCATTCCCGTCAATGCACTGCCAACATCCCGCAAACCCCGCCACCTCCGCCAAACCCCGCCAATGCCCCGCTAATGCTCCGCCAACGCTCCGCCAACGCTCCGCCAACGCTCCGCCAACGCTCCGCCAACGCTCCGCCAACGCTCCGCCAACGCTCCGCCAACGCTCCGCCAACGCTCCGCAAACGCTCCGCCAACGCTCCGCCAACGCTCCGCCAACGCTCCGCCAACGCTCCGCCAACGCTCCGCCAACGCTCCGCCAACGCTCCGCAAACGCTCCGCAAACGCTCCGCCAACGTTCCGCCAACTCCCCCCAAAAACCCTGCCAACGCCCCGACGCCCCATCATCACCTCGCCAACAACACTTCGTCATCGACTCGCTAACACTACCTACATTCCGTTACTGCCGAAGCCAATGTCACTGAACCGTGGTTACCGCCATCGCCTCCCTTTCGGTTGTTGCACTGAAGATGCGGCGTCGACGCATCGACGTGAAACTGTCGCCAGCACAGCCGCACACAAATTTTACAAACATGACCGCAAGAGGGTTTCAGCCAACGCGCTTATACTCTCCCTCACTCTCTCACACTTGCTCTCGTCCTCAACTTCACACATGCCACCTCCGCTGACGTCTCCACTCTCGATTCTCCAGTCCGCTGGAGTTTCCCATCGTTCGCCGATGTCATTGCATCGACGACCTCTATAGTCCTTGAGTCCTGCAAGCAATGGCGAAGTCGTTGCTTCTGGCTGTATCAGTCGGCCAGGACCGACAGTATCGTCTCTCTTGGAATAATTGCATCAGCGTCACACTTTGATCGCAATGTGATTAAACACGTTTCATGTGAATCATTATCTAATAGCATTACACCAATTACTTCTACAAAATACTGAACATCGAACGTCACACAAGTGATTCGCTTCTTAAAATTAACAAAGAACAATTTCTTTGATTCAGTACAGAAAACTCAGTGTCACCTGTATACCAAAAATCTAAGAATATCGTATACTCGAATTGTTATTCTTCTTCTACGTTAAATGTCTGAAGCAATATACCCATGAGAGTACCATCTTAAAGCAAATATTTTAGGGTACGGTACACCAATGTTTATTTTTTATCATTCATCTTTAGTTCTAAAAAATAAATTAAGAATGTTTGCAATTTTAAGGTTAGCGCCATTTGCAACACAAGCATATACAAAGTCGCAACATTACGCATTTATTGTTCATAACTTCGGTTTTCGTACCATTTAGTGTAATTGACGATGTAGAAATTTGGGTATATTACATATCATTACTCTCTCAAAAATAACAAAATCAAACGGATATTATTGCCGGCAAATGAGGAGCCTTAATATTACATGTACAGCATAACCATAAAGTGAAGTGCAGTTGAAAGAAATTCTGTGAAATTCTTCGAAAACCAATTTCTTTTAATTAAAACTGTAGTTTATCTCTCAGTGGTTCTATATTTAGAATCAGGGTGCTAACGCACGCATCTCCTCACAAAGGCGAACTTTGTGCAGAGATACCTAACGCAGCATCTCGACGGGCACGTGCGTGGTACGCGTACTTCCGGCGCGGTCTGCGTGCGCAGCACCCGTGGGCAAGGCGGCAAGGCTTCGAGCGCGCGGGCCGACGGCCAGAAGAACGCGGTGATTAAACAGAAACCTGACGCTTCAAGTGCCTTACGAGTGAGTAGGTTGGAGTCCGGTGAAACTTGAGAGTCGGAGAGTGGAGGCGAGCGTGCTTTGTTACTGGAAACGCCGCCCCGCAGCGTCTCGCCGCCTCCACGGCCACTTCCACCTCCACCTCCACCTCCGCCAACGCCTCCACCACCACAGGCTGAGCCGCCTTCGCCGCAACAGCCGCCGCAGCCGCTCAGCATTCACTCCCACTGCCCACCCACGCAGTGTTCGAAAATTATGTATTAGACGTAACGTGCACACCTAAAAAGCTGTTTATAAGAAAGTTATTATGCAATGTTCTGTTGTTCATACCGTTAATATTTGAGATATCATAAATCCATAAAGTTCAATATATCAACTTGTAGTATACGCTGCTTTGCAGCCTGGCAAAAAAATAAATAAATAAAAACAGATGATAGGAATTCACAAGCGGGCGGTGTCAAAAGAAATAACACAGCCATATAGGATATTACGCCATACGTGCCCTAAATATAATATTATAATAATATGAGAATAAATACGAATCTGTCAATATAAGTGATTCTTGGGATGTTTGGGAGATATTTCAAAACTCCTAATTGGATATTTAGTTTAAATGTATGGATAAGAAATTATAAATTACGATAAGCGACCACTCAGTTAATAACAGCATGTTGCAACCGTTGCAACCTGAATTTAGAATAACTTATTCCAGGCAATGAGGTCTACCTCCTTGAAGAAATGTGTTTTGGGTCACTGCGTTCGCCGGCTGCCGCGCTCCATCGCGTCCTCCCTCCTGCATCCCGAACCCCCCGCCTCCACCCTCCACCCTCCGCGTCTCGCGTCCGCCGCGGCGCACGTCTGCCCCTTCCTCCGTTCGTCCTTTCCGCCTCCCCGCCGTGAACCTGCCAGTTTCAAGAGGGTGTGAAGGAACCGTAATGCGGGCCTTTTTGCTCGTCAGCCTTCCCGTGCGCGGCCGCCGCCAAAAGCTCTGCCTGTACGGCTGGCTCATTAAAGCCTCCGCCCCGCCTCCTGTCGCACGACTTTGCCTCTCCGCCCCCTTCCCTTCCCTCCCCGCCCCGCCCCGGCCCGCTCCCGCCCCGCCCCCGCCTCGCCCCCAGCCGGCCTCCGCTCGCCCGCGCACCGTCGCAGCCGCAGCTTTGAAGGATCGAAGTCACCGTTTGCGTTCTTTTGTTGTTTATTTTTTAAATCCCACCATTTCTGTCGGGTCACATAATTACGCGAAAATTTTCACAGGCGCCGGAACTTTCCTGGCAACTTCTTGTAAATCCTAAAGAAATAAACTCCGTTCCTGTACATAAACCATCTCTTTTTGCAAATTGCCTTCGTTTCAAATGTCTGCTCTTTTATGTCATCCCAGCGATAAACGGTGAAATAATAAAATACCACACGCGCTCGAATTGAAACAAATAATCGCGGGTAACGTTTCGTTAAACGCTCGCAAACGTTGGTTTTCCCTGTGTAATTCAACGCCGCGCGGTGTTGTTTCCGGATAAAGTGCTCGTTCGTGTGCCTTTAGCGGAGCCCTGGAGGGCGAATCGTTCGCGGAGATAGGCATCTGCGGAGGTATTTCTTGGCGGAAGGGCTTGACCGTTAATGAAATACGCCCAAGACCGCCCGCCCCGCCGGGCTCTTTCCGCGCCCGGCGTCGTTGGCAACGTGTGACAAACCGCCCAGCCGTCGCCCGCGAGTCCATTTCGCCTGCGGAGCCCGCTTTCGGCGCCGCCGCCCACGCTCGCCGCTCGCTGCCCGTCGCCCGCCACCGCGGCCGAAACGGCGCGCCGGCCCCGTGAATGGGGAAATTCGTTGCGATAATGCTCCGCCGTTATTGAACGGCAGCTTGTTTCATTCAACTTGGACTATTACGTTAGCAGCTGATCATTAAAGAAAGAAATATCACTGGACGAACAAAAGCGTATGGCTCTGTAAAATGGCCTTGGCCGGCGTAAAATCCGATAGCCCGCGCGCCGTGCCATGTGTAATCGAGGAGATAACGCGCGCCGCGACACCTGAGCCGCCTAATGAACGCGGTCTTACGGGCGATGCCCAAAGTCCATAAAAGCCTAGGTAATCGTCCCTTGTATTAGCAGCTGCCTGGTACTTCTTCCAGGAACAATATTTGGATTATGTTATGTTTCACGATTGTTTTAGGGGCATTGCCATAGTGGCGTTTGAAAAAGGTGGCTATGAAAAAACGCTTTCAAGGTTCTATTACTCGACGACCGGAGTGAATTGTAATTTAGAAATTCACTTTATGGTGTAACTGTGAGCAGTGTGAATGTGAAAGTATTAGGCAAATAATATCATTGATTAATTGTGAGGAGCTGTAAAACTTCAGAGATGTCGATGTTCGACCTGCGAGCTAAAGAATATGCCCAGTGCATAAAACAGGGTTTATTTAATGAAATATTCGTCCACTTTCAACCATTCTCCTTTTCCGTAAGAGCAAAAAAAAAAAAAAAAAAAAAACCCAGAACGTATCGGCGATATTCAGCAATTTGTAACTACAGTGACTCAATGTATAGAGCGTGTTAATAAACTCGGTCAAACATCGTCCTTTTAAGTGAGCAAATAACATAAAAAGTTAAATTCTACAATGAAATGAAAATAGGGAAATGCAGAGGGTGGGAGAAAGAAAAGTGGGCACAATGAAGCTCCTCCAAACGGACACTTCCCTCCAACGGACATCTCTTTACAGCAAATATTTTCGCCTTCCCTTCTGTTTTGTACTGATTTTTACGTGTATTGTACGTCTGTCTAGCGGGCATTCTCTGAAACGGACGCCAACTGCCAATCACCTCTGCTTTTTATTAGCATCAGGTTTGTTATCCACGTAACGAATAGCAGGCGAGCTCATAACCTTAATTCTCGGAACTTCTCTTACACATATCGCGGCCAACGCGCTTATTTTCTGTTTCTGATTTTGCGAATTTTGCCCAGGTATTGTCACGCTTCTCATTAATTTCAAAACTTCGAAAGCACATTGTCAATTTCTGATAACATTGGTGGGTGGAGGGGAAGCTGTTTCATTACACGAGTTTTGTTTTATATTTCAGTGCACGTGCAGTAAGCGTGGCTCTTGCACAGGTGTGTTGTCTTGGTGATACACTATCATGCTCTACATATTTACAGTATTTTCTCACATGAAAGCTTCCCTTTTTTCACAAATTGACGACAAAAATGGAGGAGCTAATATGCGAGTATCTCGAAATGAAGAGAAATAATTTTGCAAAAATTGGGTTTTATTTTTTAAACAATGTTATAAATGGATATATATTTTTATTTGTGACCTCCGACCTGCAATTTTCTTAGTACCTGCTGACAGAAAAAAAATTGTTGAGAAATAGCTTTTTTCAATATTATTGTAACAAATAAAGTACGCCGTACACAGTAGGAAGATTTCCATAATTTCCAACCAAAATATTAAGGGTAATATATATGCGAGGGAGACTTATATTCCAGAAAATATTTAGTATGGGAAATTTCCTAAGAAAATTGATTTTTCCTCTTTTCCCAGAGTGCGTGTAATCAGACTCCCCCACGCCGACAAATTCTTGTTCAGTTGTCCATTCAGGCGAGAATTTTTTGTGCTAACAAAACGAGTCTTAAAGCATACTCTTGCAAGTTCTGACATTGATTTAGCCAACATGTGGGATATAAATACTTCAAATACTATCGTTTATCAAGACAATATATATTTTCAGAAAATCAGTATGTACACTGATGTATTTTGATATATACTGGTGT
Source organism: Teleogryllus occipitalis (assembly GCA_011170035.1). Classification (NCBI taxonomy): domain Eukaryota; kingdom Metazoa; phylum Arthropoda; class Insecta; order Orthoptera; family Gryllidae; genus Teleogryllus; species Teleogryllus occipitalis. Next base: position 98,332 of record BLKR01009079.1, on the reverse strand, counting down.
ACATTTCTCCCTCATACGTCACGTACAGTTTTTACTGTTTTTTGACTAAACAAATATCAAATATACTTTACTTTCTTTCCTTTATAATTAAGGGAAAAGTATTTTATGCTGCGAAAGAAATCGAAAACTCGTATTTTGGAGCCCTGTTGGCGAAAAAGTGGATAAACTTTGTTTCTTGATTACGAAACAGCGATTGGCGGCAAAACTGTTTCTGTCTGTCTGTCTATCTGTCTCTGTCTGTCTGTCTGTCTGCCTGTCTGTCTGGCTGGCTGGCTGGCTGGCTGGCTGTCCGTTCGCCCGCCCGCCCGCCCGCCCGCCCGCCCGCCCGCCCGCCCGCCCGCCCGCCCGCCCGCCCGCCCGCCCGCCCGCCCACCCATCCATCCGAACTTCCATCCATCTGCCTATCCCTCCATCCGTTCGTTTGTGGTCAACGCTAAACTGCTAAGATGATTTTCTCCAAAACTGATATACCCTGATCGATTTGAATGAACTCAAGGCTCTGCGAGTTTGAAGTGTACTTTTTCATTTTGGGGGTATTTTACATGAAGCCTCGAACACATTTTCTAAATTTTATCAAAAATGGCTGCGAATATTTTGATTACACTTATCCTTCGGATAGAGCAAAGGATTTAAAAAACAGCGTGGTTTTTCTTTTTCGTTGATATCTTGGAAATTTTTAAAACGGTTAATTTTAATAACAGTTAAAAATTTTAGACGGTTAAAAGTGACGCACACCCGATTTCTGACTATCTCTCGGGTTTCAAAAATTGCAAACAAAAAATTAAAATTTTAACACAATATAATATGAAATAGGAAATGTCACGTCGAGAGCCAGTAATTGAATACATTTGGCAATCAAGGAATGCCATCAGCCTAATTTCTTAAATATGTTTGCGACATTCGAAGTAAAAGATATTTTCAATTATTTTTTCTCAGAAAAGAGAGGTTCCTCTCAAATGACAAGTACTGACAGCAGAAGTGTCAACACACGTTGCTTATATTTCTTCTACTGCCTTCCATATTTTCATTTCAGAAGAAAAGTGGTTTCGATTTGATAAAATCTCTTATATTTCCATTTCGGAATGCCTATGCTCATCGCAATTCATGCTCATCGCAAATTATAAAAACTGCAACAACTGTATATTTTCTTTATTTAATATGTATGGTATCAATAATCCATTCCAATGCAAAACAACGCCTTATAAATCTAAACTTTTTTACTTCTATACTGCTTTTAAATCTATTTTTTTAATCGCCACTCTATTCTTTAGAAATTTCCGTCTGCTCACTATACCTATTGTCAACGTCCGTGGATCTTGCCTTAATACTTCGAGAGTAGCCAAAATAATTTTAACCTTGCATCTGTACTCTAAATATTACATCCAACCATACTGAAAAATTCTGTTATGATTTCATGCCTTTCTTGGCACTACCTTCTTTTCTTGGGTTGTTGGAATTGGATTTCTTGTAAATATTCTCTGTAACCCCTCCATCTGGCCAAATTCTTTTCGGTTGCAAATATATTAATAAAATTCATCTTAGTTGAGCAAATATCACGAATTTCTACGTCCGGTACATAAAAATATTGTGTTTGTCCATCTGTGTTTGTCAAACAAATTGCGAGGGTAAAAACTGAAGACAAAAAATCGTCTACTAAACTAAAAAATAATATGTTCCTAGAACAAACAATTCTTGTTTTATTGCAAAAAGTTTCATTTTTAGAGAAAAAAGTACTTTTTAAAAACTTTAGGGACGATCAGGCAAGGTGCTCACCTTATCATATCGAGCTGAAACTTCAAGAATCTCATTTTTACAGCAACTGAAAACTTGGCAATTTTTAGGGGTTTTCTTTAAAGAAATTTTGGAAGTTGGTTTTTTGCAACCACCCTATTGAGTATTTAACGGCATGATTATTTCTTTTGTTTTACCACTTCAGTGCACACATTCGACATCTGCATGTTACAATCATCTCTACACTAAAATTTGGAAGCTGTCATCGATCTTCCTTTCGGCGCACGTTGCGTTCCACAGATTCTAGTTCCGAAGCGCACGGGAGGGCAAACTGAATCTCGGTTCCTGAGCGGGCTGACATAAACGAGTCGTCACACGAGATCATCGCGCGGCGCTCTGTTTTATTCATGCTTCTGATGAGCGCCGCTCCGCCCCCTCGTGGCCGCGTTGCGCAGACGGCGCTGACGTCACTGCGAAAGCCTAAGCACGTGCGGTGAGGCGGAGGGGGGGGGGAGCGGAGGAGGGAGCAGTGCGTCCAGCCTCCGGAAGCAACGCTTCGCCTGCACAGTGGCGCTGTTGCTGCGTATATGAAGCGTTAATTCTCTGTTCACCTGCTTGGATTTTGATTGATGATTGATGATTCCGGGCGCGTCAACTGCTATGGTCATTAGTCCCGTAAGTGTAGCTCGTGTTTTTCATGGTGAGGGGGGTTGTGATCCCCCACTGTATTGCGAAATTCGGCGCCGACCTACTCGTCAGCTTGTGCAGGAGTTTCCCCAACCAGGCCTCTTCCACCAGAAGGGTACCGCCCCAGCCGAAACAAGCTCTAAGCACCCGACATGTTTTTTTAGTGTAGTACATGTAAGTGTAAGTCTGTGTGTGTAAGTAAGGTGTGAGGATAGGACAAGGAAGAGTAAGAAAGAATCGCCCACAGTCCGTTTGTTAGGGTACCGACATTCGCCGGGTGTTGATCGCAGAAACCACGGAAAACTACCGATCAGAGCAGCCAGCCACTAGAATTCTCCTCCAGACAGTGGCTGAATTCGGCACAGCTATGTAGATAGTGTCTAATCTCCTGCCACCATCGGGACTCGAATCCTAGGACCTTTCGGTCAGAGGTACTGCAGTGACAACCATTGAAGTCCTGAGTCAACTAAGCACGAACACGCTTGGAGAAAAACAATGTACTACATACATACGTGACAATGCTTCTTTTTTTCGGAGATTTTTCCGGCAGGAAATCACAAGAGTTTGGGTTTTCTCATGATTACACTAGATAACTTTTAACTCATTACCCATCTCTTCAGTATGTGGGTAAATTAAGTTATGTAGTCATTTGTCATTGCATAAAGTATATTATTATAGAATTAGACTATTATCTGAAAATCATACATTATCTGGCAATTAATCTTATGGAATTGCTCACATGTAATACAATTGTTTTGAAAAACGGAGTTATGGGTTATTTCTGCTTGAATGAATATAATTTATGAAAGAAAATATATTTTATGATAAACTTCTCTATTTTTTCATGGATAGTGCAAAGGACTCTGTAAAAAATGGCGCATGACTAATTTTCGATGAACGCGCTGAATTTTCGAAAATTGAGTGTCAGGAATTTTGGAAGAGGTCATTAGCTTTTTAAGCGTTGGCAAAACTGATGGCGGCCCAAGTGAGTGCGGCCGAGCGACTGCTGCGGCAAAACTCATGGTGAGTTACTACGATAGACCTTCCTTCCAGTCTCGACGCAGGAGAATTTGTTTGCTGGTTGAAACACTTTTGCAGGTTCATGTAGTAGTTCAATATCACAGAGCCATGACAAATAACCTGAGAAAGTGTGTGCTGTTGTAGCTCCACTAGTTTTGGAAGGACAAAATATTGGTAAATTGAATGTAGCTCAGAGTGTAATATAACTTGTGAATGATCTTCATGAATTAAAGTCAATTCGTAAACATTTATGTACTACATCAACCTATCGCTGATTTGGTACGATTTTATACAATTTGATAGCTATTTGTAAGAAATAACAGAAAACACTATGTTAAAGTTTGTTACTGGAGATGGTGATATAATTTGAAGATGACTATCATCTACAATTTCGTATACTGACGATAAAAAAAGCGACACTTCTATTTAGAAAAGATTTTATTAAAGCCTAGAAAATTGTTCTCATTCTGCAAGATTATGATGTGTGTCAAATGTACTAAATAAATAAGTGCGTAGCAGATGCAATGTTGGGCTGAAATGAAAAATTGAGAAATCTATCATTCCACTGTAATGCGTGATATACTATCGAACGATCCTAAACATCCCGAGATTCTGACACATTTAGATCCTCCCATACACAGTCCATTGAAAAGCGCAAATTAAATGCATGATGCTTGAATTGTGCTATAATTAACACATTAATTCGCTCGTCGAATTGAAAACTCGTTTTAGGGTTGATGAGAGCGGCAGCCATTCGCTCATTTACAATATTCTATTAAACTGAATGCCGTTCATGTTGGTAGATGCGAGGCCGCAACCGCCATTCAGAGCATTTTGGTTAGTTGAATGAGCGCCACGATACCCGCCCGTGACATATTCATCTACATGTGGGGGCAACTCTTGAACAGATCGAGATGACTTGCAGTCGCTAGGCTAGCGAATGCGTGAGTCGGTATTTCGTGTAGTAGTTGAGCTCCAATCTAATGGTGCGCAACATTGTAACTTTGAGCTATTGCTGCACATCAAAGACGTGATTCGATTTCAACGTATCGTCGGGTCGCTGGCAGTCTGATATATTCAGTTGGTGAAAAAAGGCCATACAGAATGTCGAGAAGCATCCATACGAGCATCAGAAAAGCGAAAGACGGGGGAATTACTACCTTCTCGCGACTGCAAAGGAATCTTGAATATTTATTCTTGTGTACCAGTTCTTCGAATTTAGGACTAGGACTTTCGGTGATCTTATTCAACCTTTGCAGAGTTCATGGCCTCCCGTTTTATCGACAGGGATATTTGATGTAAAATTCATATTTTAATATTTAAGGTGCTTCCATATAATGCTGCTGGCGTGAGTGCTGGGTAAAAGGATTACTTCGTAGCAAAAAACAAAGTTTAAGGCAAGAACAGTTTGTGTTCCAGAAAAGGATGTAACCGTATAATATGACCAGCCATCAAATGTGTTGTCATGACATCCAACGTAACTGGTACTCTAAACTGTGTTGTTTGGATGACAGTATTATCACTCTGTGAATAAATGTCCTGTAAATGTAAAAATGCACGTAATTTTCATAATTATGGTGAAATGCGTCCGTTTCATTACAGTTGTTTGAAAATTATTTATTGTTTGAAAATTATACAGGAATCGCCCGAACTTCAACGTATAAAAATACGTAGATGATTGGTTCTGCCTTTTAATATTTCATTAAGTATTTTGCAGGGAGAAAACAGATGCCCTTCCATTCCATTGCATTGCATTCCATTCCATTCCATTCCATTCCTAGTCCCAAGCTATAAATTATGTGGTCTGGTTTTTGGTGGCGACATACTACAATAGTTTTAGAGACACGCCGACCCATATCGTCCCTCAATGTACTTGTCAGCGGCCACAATGAACGTCTAGCGATAATCGTGTAGCTACTGGAAGCACCTCTATAGAGCTGTGACAGAAGTAACCCATTCTATATCTTGAGCCAGCGACTCCACGGACGACTAAAATTTACTCCCACGTAGTTTTCTTTTCAAGTGATGAAAGAGGAAGAAATCACTTGGTGCGAGTTCGGGTGAGTGAGAATGGTGTGATAAAATGACGACCTGTTGCCTCGCCAATTCCTCTTGGACAATTGCAATTCGATGTTTAAATCCTCGTCGCGTTGTAACATTTCCGGTTGCATTTCTAGAGCAAACTACGGTTTAAAATGATGTTCCTATTTCTGTGAACCCTACGTATTTTCGAAACTTGCAAAAAAACTAGCATCGCAAAACTATAAGATTGATTATAGATGTTTTTACTTAATGAAGTGTTCTTCAAAATTAAATCTTCAGTAAGGTCATTTACATTTTTTTGAAAATATGAGTTATGTCGAAATTTTTTTTTCCAAATTGAAAATTTGAATCATCCGCACTTATTTTGCTAGAAAATTTCAGAAGTTATTAACCCGTAATTCGACAATGGCAACGCCGCGACACGGCTGTTTGAAATCCTCAGAATAGAAACCTTACTCTTCTTCTATCGGGCCGCGTTTTTGAGTGTATGGAATGTAGTTTTGGATTGCCGGCTTTGTGATGATGTGTTAGCTTTAAATGAATTAAGTTTTCGCGCCTAATGCGCTTTGAGTTTTGCAAGAGATGGTTACGTAACGCGTTTTACAAGTTTTACAATAACTCCTGAAGTGATGGCGGAGATTTGTTAATATGGACAAATTGCGGTATTATAAAGTTACGTAACGGTTACTAGTTGGAGAAAGTACGTGCTGTTGTAGCACCACTAGTTTCACTTTATATTAATAGTTATCTATGGCTAATCTCAGGGACGAAATGTCAGGGAAACTTTAGATGCTTTGCATCTCGTAGCATTTCTCCCCCATTTTCTCCCCCATACGTCACATACAGTTTTTGACTGTTTTTGACTAAATAAATAAATAAATAAATTCACTAGATGTCCTGTAGCAATCAGAATGTTCTCTTAAAAGCGGCCTGATTCACACAACCAACGAAACTCACCAGAAAAAGTATACTCCTTTAAACTAGACGGATGGAATGCTGGTTGTTGTTCGGACAGGCAGGAATTTTTCCGTCTCCTCTTGCTCTGTTTTACTGTTCTTCGATCACTAGGCAAGCAAGTAGGCGCTGGTATTTATCTGCGTGACATTTTAGAGGGAATGATGATACTGAAAAGAAATGCACAATCTTGACGGGTAAATGAGTACATATTTCCGTTTGGAATGGTATCGACCCCTCGATCTGAAGAGGATGTTTCTGTCTTCGATTTTCATCTTTACAACTTGTCTGATAAACTTATAGATCGGAAGATGTATGATGTTTTTGAGCACTGGACGTGGAAATTTGCGTTATTTGATATTAAACAACTAAAAACATTAAAATATTAAGTGTCTGAAATGGAAGGAAACTTTGGGAAATTATAACTTCTATGAGAAATTTTTCTTTGTCTGGCCGATTTAATTTGTCGTAATCGTCTTAAGATTTGGATAAAGAGAAAAAAATACATTCAAACTTGTTAACTTTGAAAAATTGTACATGACCTTATTTCAAATTGAACAACGCATGAAAAAGAAAAGAAGAAAAAGCTCTATCTTAAATATTTTAGTTGTAGAAAGACGCTAAAAAAACTGAACTTTTGCAATTTTCGAAAATTCAGTTAATCAACCAAAATGAGACGAACGCCATTCTTTTAAGCGTTTTTATTCTATCCGTGGAAAAAAAATTGAAGAAAAAATTTGGAGGAAAAATTCTTTTTAAAAAATGAAAAAATTGATAAGAGTTCATGTAAAGTTCTCCCAAAATCAAAATATATGTTTCAAATGTATGGAGCAATTAATTATATTAATTAATAAGGAAATGATTACTACATATTGAATCAAGATTTATTCACTTGATCAGGGCCCTACAGTACGAGTTTTCTGTCAAAAATCGCCGATTTTTTACCGCAGCTTTACAATACTTTCTCTGTACTACGTAATGTGTAAGAAAGTAAAATGCGAGTGCCATTGATTTACTGCAAATAATTCCCACTCTCACAAGATACAAATAGTCCGAATGCGATTTTCATTACAAATTCGGGTTGATGTAAATTCCAGAGGAGAATAACAAATCAGCGGTAATCCTATAATTGAGAGTAGATAACAGAAAGAGATGTTGTAGAAACAGAATAATGGATTCTTTGGTCCATATGAAAGTATGCTGTATTGCGAAGTTATGAGTTTTGTTTGTAAAATGAAACGCATGCAATTTTAAATATGTTACGAAAACATCCCTGACAAAACAGAAGTAAACACATGTAGAAATGAAAACAATCATTAGACATTAGTGTTCCTAAAGTTCTTGTATTTGTAAGAACACATCAATAATACTTTGGTTTCACTTTCCGCAAAGTTTCCTGAAGCACAAGTCTGCTTCCATCGTCCAAGATATTTTATCAAACTGGTAAGTCTCACCGACACCTCCTTACGTCTCGCTGGCATATCGCTGCGTACAAGTCAATCGGCCGCTCTAAGACAAAAAGCTGCCTTTGAGAGTTCCGCCAGGGCTAACGTTTACCGTGAGAAACAATCCCGTGGACCTCCCGCGGCAGAGCGGCCGACGGGCAGGGGCGGGGCCGGGCCGGAGGGAGGAGCGGGGCGGGACGGGGCGGAGCGGGGCGGAGCGGGGCGGAGCGGGGCGGGGCGGGGCGGGGAGGAGCGGGGCGGGGCGGGGAAGGGCGGAGCGCAGGCGGTGCGGAGCCCCAAAGGCGCCGCCGCCAGCTTTATCTTCGCCGCCGGGGTGTAGGTCACAGGCGGCGTGGACCCAGGGAGCGGCCAGGCCCACAAAAAACGCCAACGAAGGCACTCACCTCCGGGGCGCGCGCGGCGGTCCCGCCGCCCCGCCACCCGCCCCTCGCAGGCGCGACGCGCCCACCCCTCCTGGCCCTCCCCTGGGCCTGCGCTGTCTTCGCTTGCTTCCCCCGCCCCTACTGTCTCTGCTTTCTCCTTTCTCATCGCCCCAGCATTTGGCTTCTCTTTCCTCATCTCTACGTCACTTGCACCGTTACCCACTCTGCCACCCGCACAAATCCTATCTAATTGTTTTGGAGCTTTTCCCAAGCCGCCCTGTCGCCTTCCTCGCCTGCTTTTTTCGCATCTTTTTTCCAACATTCGCACATTTCTATTCTTGCGTTCCTTATTTATGCAGGAGAACGTCCCTCTTCGCACCGATCCTGGCGTCGCCTTCTCTTCTCCATGCGTCCATTTGCGACCTTCTCTTCATTGGACCTTCATCACTCTCCCTACTCCGTCTGTCTCTCTCCATACTCTTCCATTATTTCCATTTCCCTGTCCCGTTTCTTGAACCCTTCTTCCCAACACCCAACCCCACCCACCTTGGCCCCTTCCCCGGCTTCTCGTACCCTTGGCAACCCCCAAATTGAGCAGTATATCTGTCAGGTTCGGCCGCTTGTCGGCTGCGGCTCAAGCGACGGTAATTGCGTTTTATGGGGTGTCATTATGGAAGCAAGGCGGAAACGGGCATCCCGGGTCGCCGTGCCGGAGCCTCCTGCAAGACCCCGCCTTCACGCAGACCCCAGGCACCGCGACGTGCCTCGACGTTTATTCGGCTACAGAACCTCCTCACTAATCGTGGCTGAACGTTCAGTGAGTGCGTGTTTTGTTTGCGTGTATTTCAAAATCAAATATACAATTTTTTTAGTCACTCATTATTTCATTTTGGTGTGATGATTCACACATTCTAGCGCTGTATTAATGTATATTTCGGTGAAGTACTGTACAACCTGAAATAATATTATTGAGTGCTTATTTCAATCACGTGATTCTCTTGCAATTCGAATGTCGAGTCAATACATTTATTGTGAAAAATTTGAGGATGATTATGAATTTATTTGGTGATTTATTTTGGTAATTTTCAAACACTGATGTTGAAATTTGGAAAAGTTTGGCGCGTTAATTATTCATCAAGTATTTATTATATGATAAAAAAGTTTTTTTCGGGCAAGAATTATTTCAACCGTGAAATTACGATTTGTCTTCTGAAACCTCTGACCACTGTAAAATGTGTCCAAATGCGGCAGGCGTGTTCGCCACTTCACGCCAAACCTATTTCTCTTTTCTACGACCACTGTCCGACACCCCAACCCCACCTACTGTCTACCAGCGCTTTCCCCTCCCCACAAGCCACGCCGTTTTCTTTTTCGGTACGTCGCTCCCTCGGATGGGCTGAGTACTTGCGAACTCCGTGAATTCTGTCCTTCTGTGTCTTCTCGTCGGCAACTTACGCACAAAGTTTTTTAGCCTTTTCTTGTGAAGTAATGGTCGCTTCTTTGGAAGAAGGAGTCCATCTTCCTCTGTTTGCTGTCTGTTCACGTGGTGTCCTCGGCTAAATTACGTTGTTCAAGAAGTTTGGAATATTACAGAGCAATTTCATCTTCGAGTATTCCAGGAAGTTGAAAATAAAAGCAATTTCGAAAGAAATATATTCTTAAAATATTTACGTTCTTTCGTAGTTGTACTACTTTTGTTTACTGTTGTCTCATAAAGTGAGAAAGAGCAGATGTTCGAACATTGACTGGCAATGTTGTATCTCCACAAATTGTGTTCTTCCTTTTATTCACTTCAACTTCAAACTATAAAAATTATACCACTTGCATATGTAAATGTTCAAAGAAGAAGTGATCTTGATACAAGGATTGAAAACGATTACGCAAATAACTTATGACTAGATTAACATAAATTATCAACATTAAACTTTGATATATATATTTCAGTTGTCTTCAGAATACAGTGCTCGTCGCATTGGAAACCGAACATAAGCTACAGATAACTTTCTATTTCTTGAGTTAAAACAGATGCAATTTTCTAAACTCAGAAATTGTGCGTGATATATGAAAGATAAGTCGCTTATTAGGTATCTGGCTATGGGTTAATATATCTACTTTTTGATGGTTTCGTGGATGTTGGGGAAATCTGTTGTCTTTCCCCGTCAATTTTTATTTTCAAACATAACTATGTGCATCATTTCATTCCTTTAGTGTGTCTTAATTCCGTTCCCGGAAAGTAATTCAGCATTCGATAAAATCTGATAAGAAATAATAATTTTCGAGATCGACGTGATATTTCGCAACTGTATGGAGAGGCAAATTCGTTTTTCATAATGGGGGAGGTAAAATGGCTTTTTGTAAATATCTTCTTTTAGTAAACCTGCGTTTTGGTTCCAGTCATCACACCTCTGAATAGCGCTAAACAAGGAAAAGTGGTACTAGTTATAGTTACTATTTTCGGTGTGGAACACTTTCGACTGTCAATAGCCGTTGTCGAAATAGCCGTGTTTGAAACTTCAATAGCCGTTTAGAAATCGTAAACTACTGGCGCTGCAATATTCGAAAATTCTGAGTTCAACGAAAATAATACCTGTCTTATTTTTTAAGCTTCCTTTGGTCTTTTCGGGAAAAATATAAAGAAAAAAATTGATGCTGATTTTTAACAAATATTTTTACTTTCTTTACTTCAAGCAAAAATTATGCGAAAACTAGTCGTATTTCCAAAAAACATTGTACATGGCCTTATTTAATGATCTCATTTTTAGAACAGTTTTCATTAAGTAAAATATCTGTCATTAATATGGTACTTCTCCCATGTTAACTTTCTGCAATATTAAAAAAATACAGAGTTCACCAAAATTCGGACCTACGCCAATTTTAGAACCGTACTGCTCGTGGAGACAATGTAAAGAAAAAAATTGGAGCCGTTTTTGAGAAAATATTTTACTAAATTTCTCAACATAACATTCACTCGAAAACTATTCACATTTTCGAAAAAAAAGTACGTGGCATTACTTAAATATCTCTCTTTGAAGAACATACTTGAGACGCCCTAGGGTGGTTCCTGGGTAGCGTACTAGCTTTCCCATGGGGCGATCCTGGCTTCGATTCCCAGTCGAGGCAAAACATTTGTGTAGCAATCCTTTAATATCGTCCCAGTTTTTATAGCTGTGACACGAAGAAAAGCTCAGGCACGTGGATTTTGATAGTAACAGTTAAGGGAATACGTCATGTTCGCCACATGTCTCTTTTACACTCCAAACGTGGGAATTAGCTAAGCCATGCATGGGGGCACCGTTAGCGAACCGGAAAAATCAGACAATCCTCCGAAAATGCCAAATTCATAGATAGTATAATTTCATTAAGAGAAAAAATATAGATTCACTATTCTGGTTGAAGGAATACACCGACAAAATGTGATTTTTTTCAATTTTCAAAAATTCAGAGTTCAACGGAAATGAGATCTGTGCCTTTTTAAGAGTCATTTGTTCTATATATTCCAGAGAAAAGTTATTCAAAACATTCGGAGACAGTTTTGAGAAAAATTTGAAGATATTGTTAAGGTTTTTGGTAAAGTCCCCCCAATTAAAATATCCGTTTAAAATTCGCAGGCCATGAGTTCAGGCACATCGATTGGAGATTGCCAATTTTGGAAAAATCATCTTAACGATTTATCCGTTAATGTTAGTGACGGACGGACAGACGGACGGACGGACGGACGTACGGACCGACGGACAGACCGACGGATGTACAGACGGACGGACTGACAGATGGGTGGACAGACGTACAGGCGTACGGACGGACGGACGGACGGACGGACGGACGGACGGACAGACTGAGAACCAGCCAGTCAGACGGACGGACAAACGGACGAACAGACGAACAGACGGACGTGCAGACGAACGGACAGACAATCGGACGCTAAGTCGGCCGGCAGACGGGTGAGTGGACTGAGAGATGGACAGCAGGTGGATGCACGGGTAAGCGAACGGACGGACGGACATACAGACGAACGGACTGACTGATAGATGGACGGACAGTCCGACGTACGGACGGACAGTCGGGCGGACAGACGCACAGACGGACGGACGGACATAAAAAAATTGTGTACCGAATGTTTTGCATTAAAACTGTGTACCGAATTTTTTGCATTAAAATTGTGTAGCGAATTTTCTCTCGCTCGTTTGTCTTGTTCACATTGTATGCTAATGATTTACGTCATTCCTTAGATATGAGGCTGCATCAGTACATATATTTGGCTGCGTCATGGCCCATGTGCGTGTTATATATGGGTCAGGAAAGACGATCGTAATGTAATACGATCCTACATTACAGGCTTGTCCTTAAAACCTATTCGAGGCGGTTTAATTATTGCGAGGAGATAACTCATTTTAAAAATTAATTATTCTTAATTATATTTCTTATCATGATTTTCGCTTTTTCTATAAAAGCATTTTTATTTATTTGTGTAGTGAGCTTTAAACAGGATCTTTTATTTCACACATCTGAAAAAATACAATTAAGTTACAGAAATCCTTAAGGATATTAAATTATGTAAAAGTGTATAAGAAAATGCTAATTATTATACAAAATAATTTGTAATAATAGAAAACTTTCAAACTGAAAATGTAAATATGCAATATAATTTGAATGTTGATTTTAATCAGCCCGTATTGCCTGTCGCGCGAGACTATGTTGTTAATTGAGGCTATTAATACCTCATAGGTATTAAAGGAAACATTATTTGCTAAAGTTGGGCATGATGTGAAATGGCCATAGTGCTGTTATTTGGAAACTAAAATAAAGACAATAAACGACACCAATAGATTTGTCTGAAGTAAATAATGTCTAAACAATCACAATTTCAATTATGGGGCTTTTAGAAATGTAAGCAGATGAATGATTGTCTAGAGACGAAGGAGAAACACTGTTAGATTCGTTTGGCGCACATTCGCCAAATAGTTTTTAAAGTTGAACCAGCCGCTGAGGGATAAGAACCTATCAGCTATCGTGTTAGTATAATCATTGCGTATGGTGTTTTGGGAATTGATAGATAATGTCTGATCGAACTGGGATATGAAGGACTGTACCTCGTGTGCTACATTGAGGGAATAGTTTTACTTTCTCACAAAGAAAATGTAGAGTAATTATGCGCTGGAAACGGCGATTTTTCGACAGGAAAACTCTTGTTGCCGAGCCCTGTGTAAGAAAAGTGGATAAACTTTGTTCCTATATAGAGTAAATAAATTACTTCTTCTCACACGTTGTGCAGTGAGAATCCATATTTCTTGTGTCCTTGGTACCGAAAAATCGAATAACACCCAAATACGAGACCGTCTCTCTGTGGCCAACGCTAGCGCCTAAACCGTTCAGGCGATTGTGGCCAAAATTGATATTCCTCGTTAGATTTGGCCGAACTCAAATATCTGCAAGTTGAAAACGAAGATTGTGATTTTTTTGGGAGGGGGATTTTTAATGAAGCCTCAAATTTTTAATAGAATTTGTCTCGGAATAGCGTAGAGAATGCTTGAAGTATTGGCGCAGGTCTCATTTTTGTTGAAATCGCAAAGTTTTGGAAATTGCAAAAATTAAAAATATTTTCGGCGCTGTTGTACTATTGCAATATTGAAGATACGTATTTTTCTTAATCAAATCCGTTCTTCAAATACAGATCTTACAATTACGTCATTCACGATTATGAGACAATATGAGTGGTGTGTGAGATATCAGCGATTTTTAATTGTCATTTTTTTTAAAATGGCTCCAAATTTTTCTTTAAATTATTTAATCCCATGTATCAAAGAACGGTAGAATATTGAGCCAGTCCCATTTGTGCAATATTCTAGATAGAAATGTTTGTCTAAAGTGAAATCTGTTCTAAAAATCATATCTTTAAAAAATCTCACGTCCTTTTTTTTCAAAATAACGAGTAGTTATCGTGTAATTTCTGTTTCAAATTAATCCAAATTAAAAAAAAACATTTTCTCAAAAACGGTGGAATTATTTTCTTTAATTTTTTCCGCGGATAGAACAAACGGCACTCATTTTTCGTTTTTCTTTCGTATTTCTTTTTAACTCTCAGAATTTTCGAAAATTACAAAAGTTAGAAACAGTCCCAGAAAGTATGCGCTGTTGTGGTACCGCTGGTTTTGAATAGCATTCATCGTGTAGGGAGGAACACGTTTCGTGAATTTAATTGTAACATGTACGAATTAGTGGTCATGGTGAATACGATTTAATAGTAGAACGAAGAATCCTTAAATAATAATAATAATAATAATAATAATAATTATTATTATTATTATTATTATTATTATTATTATTATTATTATTGTTATTATTATTATTGTTATTATTATTATTGTTATTATTATTATTATTATTATTATTATTATTATTGTTCTTGCTGTTTACAATGGCATTTATTTCCCATTTTTAATTTAATTGAAACTTCAGTTTCTGTAAAAGGTAGGATCGTCAACTAAATTTCTAAGGCCCGCATAGAAATTCTTATTATAATTATTTCATTTAAGAAGGGTAAATTAGGTAGCCGGAAACTCTAAGTCTATAGGATGTGGAGAATCGCAATGGCATCCCAAAGTCCAGACAATGAAATATATTTAATAATTTATAAAAGAAACAGAAAGGCGGATTACATAACACGACGAAAAATAAAATAAAATTTAAAAAATATTAAGTGATGTTAACGGACGAATAAGATTTCTATTAATCGATAATGTGGATTTTTTTCTAATTTTAGAAGTAATCATTTACTTTTAAAAAACCTTTAACCAATAGTTTTGAACAATTGTCTTGCGGATTTTCACCGATGATGCAGCGCATGATAACAAAACGCTATTCCCCATGTTTGAAACAGTTCCTATTCTACTATTCAAATAATTACGTAATGTAATCTGGAAATCGGTGGGAATCCTAATCAATGTAGCTATCAGCAAATCACCAGTAGTTTACATTTTAGCAGGTTAACGTGTGTGAAATATTCACGTTCATCAGAAATACAAACCCATAGTATGAATTTGAAGCAACTGAATTACAAATTGTCCGCCACACGAGAGTTCAATGCAATGTTAATCCGCATCTCTTCTCAGCGAAATCACTCCTATGAGATGTTTTCACCTCGCTCGATGAAGTCTTAGCCTAAAGCACGCACTCACATCAACTGGGGTGCGGGAACATTTTTTTGTGTAATACTGAGTGAAATATTCAGAATTGAAAACCAGCTCGGCGTTAGTGCGAGAGCGGAATATTCAACGAAAAACTTGTTTTCTAAATCAGTTTTAATTAAATTATCGAATTCCGCGTCGTTCCCTATTTTCCGGCCGGGGCAGCCGCTCCCTGAGGGAAGAGGCCCGCGGGGGAGGCGCGACTCTCGCGGCGCAGCGGACGATGACGGGGGCAGGGCGAGGTGGGAAGGGCGGGAAGGGAAGGGAAGGGGCGGGGTATACAGGCGGGAAGGGAAAAGCCAGGGTGGGAGGGAAGCACCGGGGAGGAAAGAGAAGTGGTGAAACGGTGCCTGACGAGGAGGGAAAGGACGGGATGGAAAGGGAAGGCCCAGTGTGGTGAGGGAAGAGAGGGGAGGCGGGTGGAAAGATCCGGAAAGGAGAGGGAAGATGTGGGGCGGTGCCAGGAGGGAAGGGTCGCAGCGGGTGGGAAGGTGCGAGGTAGGATGGGAATGCCCCAGATGATGACGGGGCGGGACGGGAAGGGAAGGTCCGGGAAGCGAGAAGGGGGTAGGGCGAGGAAGTAGGGGGTGGGGCGGGGCAGGAAGGGAAGGCCCGAGGAGGTGAAGAAAGGGGCGAGGCGGGAAGAGATGATCCGGTGAGGAGAGGGAAGCGTTTGGTCGGAAGGAGGCGGGGGGATATGGAGGTGGATGGCGAGAAACGGATCGAGGTAGGCGGCACGGAGAGGGCAAGGAATTTATCACCAATTGGTGAATGAGCTATGCCCCATTTTAACACGTAGGGAGATGGCAGAGTGATTGTGGTTGTAGTGCATTCACTGTGGAAGATGTGACCCAACCACATCAATGTCATCTGGAGAGTCATGTCACTGGAAGATCTGTTCTGAAAATATTGCTTCGGGGGACTGTGACCATGACATGTTTGAGCAGGGGAGAGTTTTAAGTATTGAACTCCGTGTACAAATTCAGTTTAGCAGCAATCTTTCAGCATTTCCTGTAATTCATATGTTGGCCTGCCAGCGGGGAAGAAGTGCATTGCCTCGCTCGGGTCAACAGAAACAATTCACAGTATGTAGTGTTTGTAAGACATTTAAAAAATCTATTTTATGGAAGGTGCTAGAGATGAGCTAAATCCCCAATACATGATCCTCGAAGGTATTATTTGACCGATTACTTAGGAAGGAGACCAAGAAATATAATTCAGGAACCTAAAACCGGTTTTTGGACCTATGACGCGTCTTCTGTTAGTATACACTATGGTAATGTAGTGAAGTTTAACCTGACATGCAGATTGCATTTGCGTCTGCCTATTTCTTCGTAGCATAATCTACACAATTTTACATTTTCTTCCTTTTTGCTTGATGGACCCTCGGAGGGTACTTTCCTATCTAGCAATATCACATTTGCAAGATTATGTGTTGAAGCTGTGATACAAATTTTCCTCCCTTGTCATATTTACTTTAAAAATGATATTGTTTTACTTCTTTACACATGTTATTATGGAAATGTTAAAGTGTTGAAGGGGCACCCGGAAAAAGCAAACAACTTCGAATAAATGGCATTTATGTGTCAATTTATTGAGTTCGGTTGATGATTTTAGATTAAAGGGTGTTTGCGAAAATATAATCGTGGAAAGCTTTCTTCAAAAGGAAAGAAACTGAATTATCGTTTTTCAATGATTTCCTGAAATGCGCGGAAAATTATTGAAATGTCAAATTTTACCCACAGGGGTTGTTGGTAAATTGATCTTCCAGGATACATTATCGTGCAGGAAACACTCAAATTGGAATTTATATCGAAAAGATGATTTATCTTCAAAGGTAGTGGTTTTATGAATAATTGGAATAAAGTGAAATGTGTTGGGAGAACAAGAGAAAAGTAGAAGAGACTAAACTGGGTATTCGTATTTTACGTTCATAAAATATTTTCTGGACTGGATCTAGACTCCACGTTCTCTTGTAGTTATTAGAGCTGACAATGAGTATGGTAACGCGCAGTGCGTAGCGCTCAGCGCGAAATGGACTTCTCGAAACAGGCGGGGGCAAGGAGAGGGTGAATGTGCCTTGCGCGAGGGACGGCGCCGAGAGCTGGAGGCGGGGCACGACTTTCAATGTGAGGAAGTGCAAGCCGGAGCGGGGAACGCGGAACGGGGAACGCGGAACGGGGAACGCGGAGCGGGGAACGCGGAGCGGGGAACGCGGAGCGGGGAACGCGGAGCGGGGAACGCGGAGCGGGGAACGCGGAGCGGGGAACGCGGAGCGGGGAACGCGGAGCGGGGAACGCGGAGCGGGGAACGCGGAGCGGGGAGCGCGGAGCGGCGGAGCGCGGAGCGGGGAACAGCGGGAACGCGGAGCGGAACGCGGAGCGGGAACGCGGAGCGGGAACGCGGAGCGGGAACGCGGAGCGGGGAACGCGGAGCGAACGCGGAGCGGGGAACGCGGAGCGGGGAACGCGGGAGCGGGAACGCGGAGCGGGAACGCGGAGCGGGAACGCGGAACGCGGAGCGGGGAACGCGGAGCGGGGAACGCGGAGCGGGGAAAGCGGGGAAGAGCGGCGCAGGGAAGGCGGGGAACGCGAGGGAACGCGGAGCGGGGAACGCGGAGCGGGGAACGGGGAGCGGGGAACGCGGAGCGGGGAACGCGGAGCGGGGAGCGCGGAGCGGGGAGCGCGGAGCGGGGAGCGCGGAGCGGGGAGCGCGGAGCGGGGAGCGCGGAGCGGAGACAGCTGCGTGAGAGCAGGGTGTTTAGGAACCGGTAGGGCGAGGAGGGCGGGGAGCGAACGTGGTGGAGGGGATGGGGTGGTGGGGCGGGGAGGAGTGCGCCGCCGGAGGCAACGCGAGCGTGCCAGGCGGGACCGACTCGGATTGCCGACTGTACGCAAGGCACGGCGGCGCCGGCTACGCTGCATATTGATTGGCTGGCTTGATTGTTGCCATGACTGCGTACGATTATCGAGCTTTACAGCCTCGTTTTATACACTTTTTACTACTTTTATGGCAATGTATCTCGTTTTTATGTCACCATACTTCTGAATATAGACTAGAATACATTGCCCCGCGTACTTTCATGTTGAGAATGAGCTGGGGAGAATTCCAAATTGTTTGTTGTGGATGTTTATCCTGCCTTTCATGCATGTGGATTTCTCTGACATTTTGTGCTGTGTTCTGTGTGCATCTAGAGATTTTCTCATTTCTTTGCTTATTGTCTCACAAATGAGGATAAACTACTTTATGTGAAATACGAAACACATATCTGATGCAAATAACGCTTAGTCCCTTTCGCGATTTGATATATTACTTTCAGCGTAATTTCATCTTTATGCGTGGAACAATTTTGGTATTGTGTTTTAGAACTCACTGTTCCAGTTGCCATGACCACTATGCTGTATTTACCGCGTTGGAAGAGATAGGTGAATTCATAAATAAAACTAGGGCCCTTCAGTGAACACAAATATCTTTAAAATCTTCGGCGGTTCTGACTACCGTAAACACGTGCTCGAATTTAAATCAACATTTTGTGGTGAAGGATACTCTGGAGTGGCTTTTGCATATTATTGACGATACCTCGCCACGTCCATTCGAGGTTTAGTTCCTCGTAAGTAGAATTGAATGTCGTTCTAGGAGCATTAAGTGGAGATAGTTAAATGAGTCGTGTCTCAAGTGGATGCGTTATCTTGAGATTCTCACATTACATTGTGGGTTACCATTAATGAAAATACGAGGGTTGATGCAGTAACTACATCTCTTATTTTCAATGGATTGCAAGAATTCCGCCGATTATATTGCAGTAAGGCTAATTTCAAACCCAGTACACTCCAATGTTCATGATTTTGTTACAGAAATCAAAAGCCATTTGACAATTTTTTCTTCGAGTTCTAAGATTTATTATTAGCTTCAACGATTATTTGGCCGAGTAAATTCATATTTCCCTTTACATTTTTGCAGTAAACCATATTATGATTGCCAAGTTTGAAGTAACTGCTTGGTCATTTTTCGCTTTCATCTGAAAAAAATTGTAGAAATTTGCAGTCTCTGATGCTCTGAAATTACGAATGTACTTTGATCGACTCTAATTTATTCGTTTAGAATATTAAATTATGGTTTTGTTGACGTGGTTTTATTTATTGTCTTTGGGAATGTACAGCACAAAAATCAAAGTATGATAACACTCTACATTTGTGAAGCTTTTTTAACTCTACATGAAATCTCAGAATAATCTTACTACTAGGATGATAGTGGTATCTTTAGGTAGATAGCTCTACTTCGGATCGAAATCTGAGACTTTATTCAGAAAAGGGGAATTTCTTAATACAAGGTTTATGGTTTGAGTTTGAGTCAAAGTTGAAAGGGGGTATTGGGTATGTTGGGATGTTTTTGGAAAAAGTAGGTGCATAAAAAATAATGTGATTGGCTAAAGGTTCTAGCTGAAATTTATTGAGAAGTTGTGCATAGGAGACGAACCATAGGGTATTCATGATTATGCCAGAAAAGTGATTTTGGACTACTTAGAGTTTGTATTCAATTCGGAAGCGCTGATCCATATTGAACATGCATATAAATGAAATGTTCCAGTTTCAGCCTAGATGTTCTTAGTAGTGACTTGATATAGTACTTACAATTGTTGAAACATCTGATGGGACACAGCGGGAAGGGTTTAAAAAATATTGAAGCCCACTCAAAGTTAAAAATTACAAAACAATATATATTTAAATATATAATATAATATAATATAATATAATATAATATAATATAATATAATATAATATAATAATAATATAATATAATATAATATAATATATTAATATTGCTATTTACAAGAAATCATAGATAAGGCCCAGTAGCATTCAACGTTGTGTCATCGCGCGAGGCCGTAAATGTATTGAACATGAGAGTATTTAAAACTTTGTAAACTTCCTATTATTGCGAATGTTCGCGAATGAGTTCGTCCTCATGTTCGCTAACGTCTTTTGAGATGAGCTAGGCGGACTTCCTCCGGGCGGTGCCGGGGCAGCAGTAGACGGGTCGCCCTCGTTCCTCCACGGCACCGCTTGCGCCATCAGACGCCGACCCACCCCCACTCGCACACGCAAACTGCGCCACGCATTCATTCATCGAACAAAGCCTTTTAGAGTGGGATATCGCAGGAATAAAACTCGGAGTATTTATTAAAATAGCTGCAATTCACGATCACGTGTGGACGGTATTCCTATACAGATCACGGGATGTTTGCCAGGTAAATGAAAATTATTTTAGTTTGCCAACGTTTCGGAATGCATTATTCCCCTGAGATGAGTTCTGTGAAGGCTCCATTATCCATATTTTAAACAACCAATGTTTAGAGATTGTGGTGTTTGAAACTAATATCCTGAAATGTACTGGATGACACTTGAGATTGTCCTTCTATATTCTTCGTTTACGAGTTGGATAAGGGGAACACGGAGAAAATGATATAGGATGGAATAGTAGAATGCGATTTTCCTAAATCAGTGCGCCTCAAGAAGGGTGCAAATTCGGTCGTTTGTTTATTGTTGTTTCGCGTTAAATGCTTCATTGTATGCTCTGAATACGAGCCCTGAAAATCGGAAAGGGAAAGCGTTTTTATTACAATAAATTCCATAATTATGTGACATGGAGGTATCTGTCTCTCTCTTGGTGTTGCTTTATATTGTTTTCATTTTTAATGGGTCCTTCTTCTTTATGAATGTTAACTTGATCACCAACGTCCCTATCTGCTTAACCCCTCAAAAACCCCTGCCAAATCATCCACCCTCAGTCCTTGCACTCCTCCATTCCCCTTAACATTAAACAACGAACCGAATAATCTGGCACATCTAGAACAGCACAATCAAATATCTTGGATTCAACATAGATCCAAAACTTAACTTGAAAAAAAAGTATAAAATCGAAGTCAATCCAGCAAAAATAAAATTTGCATCAATAGAAATTCTCCACCATCGTATAATACATCCATAATAATTTACAAAATCATCTTATCACCCCTCCTTTTATATGCGTGCTCCATCTGTATTAATACAACAAAAACTAACATTAAAAAACTACAAGTTTTCCAAACTCAGTGCCTAAGGATAGTCACCAACACCCAATTCTACAAAGCAATCTACAGCCAACCACATCAATTACCTTTCCTCTAACTTTTATTTGTCTATTCCACAAATCACCACATTAAATGCATTGAACCCTGTGCCGAAATTATTTAGAACCAACGCGAATTCAGAACAAATTTCCCTTCCGCGTATTTATAAAAAGATTCAACAAAATTCTTACTTAAAAGAGGGGTCTATTTGACTTCCTCATCCTTGCACTAGATTTATGCATAGTACGTAAGTTAGTAGAAAGAAACTAAAAACATAAATATAACACAACTTTTTACTTATATATGTATTAATCAACAAAAAATAAAATAGAAGAATAGTGTCTCTTACGTGTTACTGAGGAAGAAAATGCAGGTCAAGTATCCGATTTTAATGGATTATAATAATGAGGAAATCCGAATCTTTGGGACTCAATGCACCAAAAACTAAGTGAATGCTACAATCTATATAATTTGTCAAAATTCTTAAATTAAAGGTCTTACTCATTACAGAACAAACATTTTGTCCAAAAAGGAAGTGTACTTTCTGTGAAAGATATATTTACAATTAACTATTTTACTATTAACCAATTATTTTGAAATTAGAAAGGAAATGGTTCATCAACATTTGCAATTTATTTCCTAGAGGGAAACATGTTAAATAAAATTCGCCTTTATGTTAGCTTTTAAAAGCAAATATTTTGATAGACGTCATATATTTGTTATGAATACCTACTATTGTGGTTTGTCGAGCTGTTGGTATCCCATTACGTAATGACTTGAGTAACGTTTCAGCACTGTGCATTCGTAAAAATGTCTTCAACATCTCCCAGGCAATTCATTTCAGAAACGTTAAGACATCTCCTAAAGTTTCTGGTTGAATACGGTTAGAAACATTTTTTTATTGAAGTTCATGCTTCGTTGCGAACCGCTTTAAAAATATTTATGGAAACATACTTTTACTGTGCTTTCACAGCTCTTTCATTTACAGGCAAATAACGTCATATACTGTGCAATCATTTGATATAATGCGACCACATCAGCATTTCCATCTCATCAACAAACCCACCCCTCGTGGATGTATCACGTACAGAGAGAGAGAAGCAAACAGCTGTTTCGAATGACACCGAGCCGCAGCGCGGTCGCTGTGGTTCGCCTACGAACCAGAGACTCCGGAAGCGAGGAGGTGGGGGAGGTTGCTGTGGCAGGGGAACAGTGCATCATTTGCACGCTCCTATCGCACGAGATAATATTTTTCTTGTACTACGCTCTCCTATAAAAAAACAATGCGCCTTGAAAAGTACCGAACTCGAGCAAAATATTGGATTAGCGATAGCCTGTGGCACTCAAATCCTGTACGGTTATGTAAACACGTGTTGAAAATGGGTTAAGTCAGATAAAGTCGAGATACTTCTTGTTTAAACGTGTACAATTTATAAAGGATAAAATGTAATCAATGTAACAAGCTGTCTGTAATTCTTTTCCTAGATATAAATTTGTTGGTATCCATTGTGTGAATATGTGAATGTGACCCTGTGTGAAATCCTATATGCAGTTGAATCGCTCTAACTAGAGATTTACATTCCATTTCTTTATTAAGTGATGCTTTGTGACAAGCACCAATTTTTTACCGTCCTTTGATACACACTAAAAAAAATTATAGAAAAAAATTGGAGTTGTTTTGGGTAAACTGTTTTTAATTTTGTCGCTTTGTATCGTTAGAGGCTTGTCACAAAGCCTTGTGCAGGTTTCTTTTTCGTTGAAATATGTTGTTTTGAAAATTGTAAAAGTTCAAATTATTTCGGTGTCTATCTCCAATTACAATATTGAAGATAGAATTTTTTGCAAGAATAAAATATGTTGTTCAAAGTCATTTAAGTTTGCATGAAATTGTTGAACAATTATTGTCTCAAAGTTGTGGGACATGGTTTAGCCTCTTTGATATATTAAATAATTTAGTTGTTTTTTCAAACCTTCAATAAACGACATTAAATATCCACCTTTCTCACGTATTAATTTCGCAGTCTCGTCAACTAGAATTTTAGAAAAATGGTGTTCCAACGTATCTCTAAAAATGAGAACATTTTTACCGCTTTATATGATTTTTTTTTAAAAGTTGAGATTTTACTGATTTTTTCATGTGTTGTTCGTATATTCCACTATTTTTCTGTGATTTATCTGTCATATAACAAACCAATAAAAGTTAATATTAATAATAGTCATTGATAGGGAATATGAGAGTAACCGAATTCATGAAGCTGCAATTGCGGAACATTTGTCACTACGAAATGAAAATATTGCGGAACTCGTCAAATGGAAATTTCTCTGAACTAGGCAATTAGTTCATTTTCTATTGCTACTTTTTGTATGATGTATACTACCTGTGTGGTATGGACGTGATTACCGAAATATGTTGTCTCCGACTGCATAGTATGATAGTACCACAATCCAGCAGTACGACTACCAATGCCATTTAGTACTGCTAGCGAGAGCTCATGGTGGTCAGCCGAAGAGACTAAATTGCCACAAGAGACCCCGAAATCTTACAGCTGAATATTTCACTTCAGTCCCCGACAACGACTAGAATTGATTTTCTGATCTTTGAGATACAAGAAGCAATTTAGAGGTCTGAATGTGCATTGAATTTAAGTAGTTAAACCTTTTGTATTAAACGATATTATTTTTAATGTAATAAAATCCTTGAAACTTTTTAAATTATGGTAAGAAAATCTTAATGTTTACCCCACACCTTAACGTCTTTTCTAAGAAATTGAAGTCATGATTTTTTTGTACCTGCATTAAGTAAGCCTACATCTTCCATTCTTCTCGAATATGAGAGTTTTTGAAGATAAATAAATTTCAAAAGCATTCTTATGAAGATGAGAATAAGGTAGTGGTCAACTGCGTTTTTATCCAGAAAATTCTATTAAAAATAACATTCGACACTCAATTACTTTGTCCATGAATATCTTTGACCATGTTTTTCCGTGTCAACTTCTCAAACAGAAAAATGTCGAAAAAGTACGAAATATAATGAATTGAGAAAGCCCTGCACTACTAATTGACCACCAAACATTAATAAGCCTTTGATAGAAATGAACATTCAGTCTCACGGACAACCATTCGTCTTCGCCCCCAGCGGAAGTCCCAGTCGACGGACTGATCGACCGGAGGCCGGGCGACAGATCGATCAACGGACCAAGCGGAAAACATTAAATTGGCGTTCGCCTGTCTCCCGACCTGTCCGCCTCTAAAGCCGCCTAGCAGTCCACCAATCCGCCACCAATGATCCGGCCCCGGACTGGCCGCCGCCCGCGCAGCCGCCGCCCTCGCCTCCCCCTGTCGCACGCCACTGCCCGCCGCCGCCCGCTCGTCTCCCGCTCTCCGCCAGCTCACCTGTTTGCGGGTGGCGTATCGCTGTCCTGTGGCTTTTGCCTGCAACAGTCGCCCTCCCGTCCTACGCTGCCCCCGACACCCCGCTCGCTCGACACTCCCCAGCTACAAGGGTGCGCCAGCTCTACGTATGTGTTTGAACGCACGAGCCGTCATGTTGGTTAATCAACAAGCAGACGTCAGACGCGCAGTTAGGCCTATAATGAATCTCTCGTATTGTTTTTATCGCGTTTACGCTTCAGCAAGGTACACCAAAGAGTGGGATTATGTCATGATTCTTTCGTTTAAAATTTTTAATATTTCCAGAGAACTCGCTCACTTTTACACTTGCTTTTTTCATTTTCATATGTTCATACCCTTTGTCTTTACGTATCTGATTTGTATACATATTACTTCTCCACCTCTGACCTGTCGGTTCTGTATCCTCAATGTAACGATCTAATTTATTGACACAACCTAGAGAGTTGTCGTCTTCCACAGTCACTTGTTGCAGTCCCTATTTAAGAGTAACACATAAGCCGCTCAGAAAAACGTTTCTCTTTATTTTTCGTTTGATCAATTTGTTTTATCGGACACTCATCCATTCCTCTACGAAAGCGCTGCCTCTACGACCCGAATTTCCAGTCACTCAATGGTGACAAAGAAAATCAAGCTACATGACAACCTCTTTTCTGCGAGAAAAGTGTAAGAAAAAACTTTCCAGAGCACACTTTAAGGCCCGAACGCTGTCGCGCGCCCGTCAGCCGCCTCTGAGGACTAATAGCGGCGACGACGGTGCGAGGGTGAGGACGGCGAGGGCGGCGTCAGAGGAGGGCGGCCCCGCCGGCCGCCAGGCGCCGCGTCACCACTGCGGCGGCGCCCGTCAAAGCGCTTAGCGGTCACCGCCCCGCCGTCCCCGCCCCCCACGGCACACCACACCCCGCCCTGCCCGGCGCACGCCAAACGGCCACCCCGAGAGCGCCCGCTCCCTGAACTTCCTGTCACTGGACGATGGACAGCCCCCGGTTCCTGCGCACATGGTGGGCGCGCCCGCCGCGTGCGATGCCCCCGCGCCGCCCACGCCGCCCACGCCGCCCACGCCGCCCACGCCGCCCACGCCGCCCACGGGGCAGCCGCCGGCACACCGCCCCTTCCAACACCTACCTGCCCGACACGTCGCCTTTGCTAACTGCGTCCCAAGAAGCATCGTTTGATGGTCAGGGAAAAGATTGACTACTTCATCGCTATACAGTTATTTCTCAACATTCGCGAGAGATAGCTTCCCAAAAAGCATCGCGAATGTCAATGAATGAGTCTATATTTTAATGAAGAAAGGTCGGTTAGGTTCGTGGATGTCCAAAAAATGTTTTTTTTTTAATTTGTTGCGTCTTTAATCATTATCGACGCAACGCGTCTCTTCGCCCTTCTTTTGTTTAAAAAAGAAAGAAAAAAATATCTGACAAACAATTGCAGTAGTACTGAGTAAGCGCTACTACAAACATAATTTACAATTAACGTACCAAAGACAAGAAATAAAACATTTAAAACTCATTTCGAAGTTGAAAGTGATTGAATATAGGATTTGAATTTTTTTTTGTTCCATCACCCTCCTTGTTATTCTAATATCCAAATATGGAAGAGTTGCTGCTTCTATTTCTCTCTTAAATTTCGAAGTTATTTCCATGTTCGGATCGTATTCAAACGCCCTTGGCACCAGAGTTTGATGAAGTTTTAGAACGCCATTAACAGTTTTGACATTGAAGTTTCTCCTGGGCGAGGTTTCGCTTCCGTTACTTCATCATTACGTTTCAGGTTTTCTTCGCTGGTCATTTCAAGATACTTGTCTTCAGTGGGGTCATTATACAGGGAGTTGGTCACATTCTGAATGTCTTTCCTGTTCATGTAGCCAAAACCCTTACCTCCAATTTGACACAACTGAATTGAATTATTTTACAATTGTGTTATCCTACTAATATGAATTGACGTTCCAACTTTGACATTTTTGCTGAACGTGATACTTTGAGCTCCGATGCCTGCCGAGTTCGTTTCCCAAATGACGCTGATAAAGGAAATGAAATGTGCTCGCTTTCAAAAAATGTAGTACAATCAAAAGACGTATTTGCGAATGTCAAAAATCGCGAATGTTAAAGCCGGTAGCATTTCTCTAATCGCGAATTTCGGAACTCGCCAATAGCGACTTTGCGGATGTAGAGGCATTACTGTATTCGCGTCACCTCGTTAACTCATCTCTTCATCATGTGCATACTCCGTCGCCTCGTCACTGTCATTCTTCCAACACACGTCACCTCTTTACTGTCTCTTACCCAGTCAGTATGCGTATATTATATTTCATTAATTTTAATGTTGATTGCTCTCTTTGACTATCGTGTCGTGAGATGCGAAATTGTACCCCAGTGTTTCATGCGTCGACGTTCACTACCATCTCCCTCTTGCATAATTTGCCCCCTCAACTGGTCTGCAGCGAATGTATGCCGTCTGTTGGGTCGGCTGCCTGCGCCAACTGTCCACGGCCCTTCGCCCGACCACAAAGGGGCTCTGACCCTTCCATTGCTCCTGTTCCCTACGACGTCTCGGCCAGACCTCCGTGAGGCCTCAGTTTCGCCGACGCATTGCAGATTGCCTCGAGAACGAGCGTCTATTCATCTTCTGCCGTCGGCAGAGCCCAGCATTAGCGCCATCTCGATGCACCATGTGCCAAATGCAACCCTGGTGTCTACACTGTCTGTTGTCTGTATGTATTTGGCATTTTAGGATCGGAGAGGTGTTCTCAGGCCTGGGCCCTGTTTTTATTTATTACCCACATCTGGGGTTAAGGGAGACTTATGGCGAGCTTGACGTAAACCCTTCACGTATCTAGCTTATTTGTCTTGCCTGCGCCTTTCTTTCGTCAAACCGCGCCTGCCTTCCGTCAAACTTCGCCTTGGTCGCCTCGTGCCCAGATTCCTCTCCCGTATGGCAGATGACGAGCGGATCTGCCCGTCCACTAACCTTCTCCACTATCTACTATCTCAAATATGCTCCCCCTGACATTCTCCACTAGATGGCGCAGGCGCGGATCATATGGTCCATATCAGGCTCCATCGAACCTATTTTTCTCCGTCTGCAGTCTTCATCCCTGGCTCAGTGGAACGCCTCCCTTATCAGCGCGAGTGCTTTTACCCTTCTGCCGCTTCCTTGTGCTCTTAGCAGGAAGGAAGTCGGGGGCTGGCGCCATCAGACTGCAACTTTTAATTTCCCCCCGTCCTCCGTCTTCTCACGAGGGAGAGGCTGTGAAAACGGCCGGGGCGACGTCGCCCAGCTGGCCTCCGCGGTGGGACGCATGGGCGCGAGCTATTACCTGTGGGTGGGGAGCGGATGCTGCGGCGGAGGCGAATGGGCGGTTCCCACGCCGAGGGCTGCCAGCCGTCCCCCACGACGTCCCCGTGCCGAGCCGCCTCCTTCGGGAAGGATTGCCTGCGCGCCCGCCCCGCACCAGCAACGCCCTCTTCAGGGGGCGACAGCCTGGCGGCCGCCTGGCGGGCTACGTAGGGAGAGCCCGCGCCTACCAGAGCGCTGCGTGGCTTGCTCAACCCTGCGTTGCTTAGCTGATACGGTACATTATCTGCCCACTCCCGCTGATACACAGGTCTACAAAACGAACATCGTTGCAATCATCAGGAATATAAGCATATTTTTCTAAACCAGTTTTTAACATGGATTACGGTTTTGTATTCAGATTTGCGCCATCATGCACCATTTTCCTACAATAGCGAATCCATTTATTACACTTAAAATTTGCTGAATTCCATTTAATTGAAAATGTTGTTATGAAAGTTTACATGAAATGTGAACTCTCTCGACTCTCGTGAATTGATTTAGAATCTTGTCAGTATAACATGCAGCAGAAAACTGTCATCATGGGGTCATTCCAGAAACCGTGGTATTGTTGGTGAAATAACAGAGGTTATCTTCGTCAACAGAAAATGTTGGTGCTAGTAAGACAATTATGTTTAGTTTATCTTTAAAACTGGGTTTTGGATCTGTTTAGGATACAAAATGTGAACATTATCGTCACCATTAAGTGTTTTAAAATTGGGATAATCTATTATGGAGTTGCCACTAATGCATCGTTTTAGGTATATTGCTTTATCTTTGTACCCATGCTCTTCAGATAAAACCCTTTTCAGAGGGAACCCTTCCATGACCCCATCTTTTAAGATATTTTTTTCTTTATTTTGAAGGGTGTCTACTCGTGGGTGAAGGGATACTTAAACAAAACCTTCAGTTTGTTAAAGGCGGCATTTTAGTATGTTCACTAAAATTCTCCAACAAATATTTACCCTTCTCGTACACGTTAGTAATATTTTCCGGCGAGCCTAAAGCCGTTAGGACAGAAGCAAACAACGAAACCAATGTTTTCAATTGCATGTTAAGGATTTTTTTTTAAACATCATTCTGTAACAGTAAACGCAAGCATCAAATATTTATTACGCAATAATTTAAGTAATTTATGTGTTCTACAGTTTATTGTCATTTATTTTTATAATTGTGGAATATGATTGAAATTGACTATGACATCTTACGGCGACATTTTCACCAAGAAACCAAGTGATGCTACTATAACACATACTTTCTCATATTATTTGTAACGCCTAATCCATATTATAATGGTACTACATGAATTTGAAAAAATGTTTCCATGAGCAATTTTTTTCTACACGGTGGGATTTGAAGTCAGGTTCTTCGAGTCTGCGTGCTCTTCACATTATACCTATACCCCTAACCTCAAAACTGCCCTTACCCTTCGCTATGCTTAAAAAAGAACATTTGTATTTGCAGTTTTCAAAAATTCAGAGATTTTCATTATTTCAAAATCAAGTTTTAAAGAAGACAAAAAATACCCTATTATCAATATTGTAGTTTTGCAATGTTATTGTTTGTTTCGGAAATGTAGAGATATCGCCAAAAATGGGACCTATGCCATTTTTAAGCGTCTTTAACTATATCCGCGAAAAATTTCAAAGAAAAATTTGGAACCATTTTTGATTTTTTATAAATTGCATTAAATTTAAGCGAAAGTTGTGCCAAAATTTCTTCATACATTTATTCTTTGTCTCATTTAAAAATTTAGCTTTTTACAACAGATTTCTTTCAAGAAGAAAATCTCTAGCATCAATATTGTATTTTTGCGATATTAATTTTTTCCTATTTTCGAAAGTACAGAGAGTTCACCAGAAATGGAGTCTACACTATTTTTAATTGTCTAATGCTCTATACGAGAAAGAATATTTATAAAAAATTGATACTATTGGAGAAAATAATTGTTTAAAAATTGCCTATATTTCAAACGAAAACTGTTCATATTTTTGATTGATTCATTGAGTTTCCGGGCACGTCAACTTCTAGAATCATTATTCCTGTTAATAAAGTCAATATTTTATTCAGGAAGGTAGCGATTGTTCTCCCGAATGGTGAGATACGGCGCCGTCATACACGTCGATTTGCGGGTGAAAACTTCAGGTACCTCCCCTTCAGGTGGCTCGCTAGCCCCCCTCCCCCCCAGCCGGGACAAGCTCTAAGACCCCGGCTGCTATCCTGACTTATGTGGTAGTGTAACGCCTGTAAGCGTAACAGTGTGTGTAAAGAATGAGGGTAGGACAAGGAAGAGGAAGGAAAGATGTACACAGCATGGCCCGTTTGTGAGTGTACTGCTCCGTCAATTGCACGGGATTGATCGAAGAAACCACGTAAAACTCCCAATCAGAGCAGCCGGCTATTTGCATTCACCTCCAGAACGGCTGAATTCGAGCTAGCTATGTAGCTTGCGTATCCGTTCGGACTGGAGTTCCGGTCTGGAACTTCCGGTCTGAGTCTCTGCAGTCAGCAGCAATCCCGGCCCAGATAAACTCAGCTGGTCATAATTTCGAAAATATGTACATCTTATTTGAAAACTTGTCTTTGAAAAATTTATTTCATCAAGGGATAACATCTCTATTTTCCATATTGTTCTTGTAGGAAGACACCGAAAAAGTTTTGAACTTTTGCCAATTTTCAAAACCCAGAGATTTCAACGAAAATGAGACGAGCCTTATATTTTAAAAAATCTTTTGCTTTTTCCGATGAAAAAGTTTAATACAAAAATTGAGCAATTTTTGAGAAAAAAATTGAAAATGTTTGTTAGGGCTTTATGTAAATTACCCCCAAAAGATCAAAATATCCATTTTAAACTGGAAAGGTCTTCATATATGCCGTAGCGACTGGAGAATATCAATTTTTGAAGAAAACCGTCAGAACGGTTTAGGCCCTAGCGTTAACCACAAGCAGTAGGAAGGAACGGACGATGGACGGACGGACAATGGACGGACGGTGGACGGACAATTCAATCATCAATTCTTCGTTATCAAGGCCCCACGAAAAGTGGATTGTGACTGCATATCGTGTTACAGGAAGTAATTTATTACACATGAAATAGATTCATCCACTTTTCCATACATAAACAATACGAGTTTTTCTCTCGAAAAATCGTCGATTTTTGCCGCAGCACTACAATGTATTCTTTACTACGTAAGTACTTAGTAAATCCAGAAAGTAACAAGCACACATCGGTGGCCTTCAGCGCACCCACTTGATAATGCTAGGGATAGGAGAACAGTATTAATGTTAATAGATAACCGATATCACACATTTTTTCAGAATTGGAAGTAAAATAAATTTACACATCTGCCAGAGATGGAGTGAAAAGATTAAATGCTAGGAAAGTGAAAGAATAAAAAGTAAAATAATTAAAATGTTGATTTATTAAGAAGCAAAACATGTCTTTATATTTAAATACGTATTGTGCAAAGCGAACCTCATTGTTAACCTTGTTACATTCATAAACGCTGAAGTTTCATGATTATTAGATTATTAGTTCAGTAGAACGGCAATAAATAGTTTACAGATGAAGTGATGAAATGATTTCGAACTCCGCATGAAGTGATAATTTGGGCATGTTCTTTCTGCCAGTTGTATCAACTGCGGCTGATACAGGCACTTCTTTGGTCGAGAAAACAAACGATACATCACTCCACAGTCAGTAGTCACTTGCATAGTCTAATTACCAGGAAGTGGAAACCAGTGTCGTGTACGAAATAATAATATTTTCATCAAATTAACAAAACATGTTAGTATGCTGGATATTTCCTTGTCGTTAGAATCGTACATTTAGTTGAATTAATGCTACAAAAAACCTATGTGAGCGAAAACGTCGGGTAGAAAGACAGATACAGACGCCTAAGTGCAGGGCGTGAGGAAATGTTGCGAAAGCAGCTGTCACAATGACGCTCGCGAAAATGCTCAGCAAGATTCTCCTCATTTGCACACGCAAGCTCGAACAGACCCACCACGCACTAGGTAGAACGTCAGCCTCCATCAGATACTCAAAAATTAGTGATCCACTGTTTAAAATAAAAACTAAAAGTGCTCCAAAAACACATAGTTTCTCTCATTATTTGTTACGACTACGCGATATTACAATTCAACACGAATCTGCAGAACTTTTTCCAATAAACAAATGTTTTTTTCTCGGCACTGAAATTCGAACACAGGTTCTAACAGTGAGCACTCCTTTCTCGTGGCCACTACACCACTAGCCTCACTCTGAACTGGACCTTCCCGACGACGCTTCAAACCGTGTGGAACATTTGCATTTTCAATTTTCAAAATTTCGGAGATTTCCATATATATTATTTCATCAGTGTT
The DNA here is from genome assembly GCA_011170035.1 of Teleogryllus occipitalis. Taxonomy (NCBI): domain Eukaryota; kingdom Metazoa; phylum Arthropoda; class Insecta; order Orthoptera; family Gryllidae; genus Teleogryllus; species Teleogryllus occipitalis. The sequence continues at coordinate 65,670 of BLKR01009079.1, read as the reverse complement.
GTAATTTAGTAATGTTGTTTGTTTGCAATTTTCGAAAATACTGAGAGGTCGCGGAAAATGGGATCTGCGACATTTTTCAATCGTCCTTTTCTTTTTCAAGGAAAAATTTGGAGGCGTTTTTTGAAAAAAAATTCTTTAATTTAAGCTAAAATTACGGGAAAACCATTCAAAATCTAAAAGACTTGATTTAAGGATCTATTTTAGAACAGATTTTAAGGAAACAATTTATCAATATTGTTCCTTTTGAATGTTCATTTTTTGCAACTATTAAAAACCAGTATTTACTCAAAATGGGATTTTCACTATTTTTTCAAGGTCTAATGCTCGATCCGTGATATGGAACCGTTTTTGAGAAAATACTTTTTTAAATATTGCTTATGTTTCAAGCAAAATTTTGCGATTAATATTGCAAAATAGTTACTTTCACGAAAACTGTGCCAAACCAAAAAAATATGGCTTTGCAGAACTTATTTTATCAAGAAAAAACTTCAATCTTCAATATTGTAGTTGTAGGAAGATGCTGAAAAAAATTTGAACTTTTGTTGAAATTCAGAGATTTCAACAAAATTAGATCTGCGCCATTTTTTTAAACGTATATTGATATATCCGAGAAAAATTTTGATTCAAAAAAATTGGAGTCATTGTTTAGAAACTTTTGAAAATGTTGATGCTTCATATAAAATATCTCCAAAACCCAAAATATCCGTTTGTAACTCCAGGATCTTTAGTTCGCACGGATCGATCGGGGAATATCAATTTTGAAGAAAATCGTCTGAATGGTTTAGGTGCTAGCTCACTGCAGACGTATTCCCGCCAACCAATTTTTCGGTATCAAGGATTCACTCAGTATCAAGGTGGTTTCTGACTTAACAGCATGTTAGAGTAATTTACTACATATATATAAATAAGATTTATCAACGTTTTCGATACCAGGGCCGATAAATAGGAGATTTTTTGTCGAAAAATCACCGATTTGGCCGCAGCATTATGATAATTCTTTCTCTTTACAACGTACGTGACTTTAGTACGTTCGTCAGGCGAGAAAGTCGACTCTGTGAGCTTAGAGATGTGCTCGTAGGACGATTAATTTGACGCAGACACTACTGAGCTATAATCGTCATCTTAATTATCATGCAATCTCATTAAGTCACCTGCGCTATCTGTCTCTCTCTCTCTCTCTCAGTGTTCAGTGAAGCGATCCCGGCAGCACTCTTGTGTAACCAGGTACTGCTCGCTTATTTGCTAGTCAGTTTCATGTTAGATACGGGGTAGTTCATCTCTAATGAAAATTTGGTGATTTGTTTGAATAACAGTACGTGTGAATTTATAATAACTTCATGTTTAATCAATTTGTTATTATATCACAATTAGAGTGAACAAATAGTCTGAATATATTTTTGTATTTAAACTGTATTCGGGACGCGCCGTATCTTCTCTGAGTTAAAATAATTCTAACAATTCTAACTTACTTAAATAAAATACACAACTTTCAAGCTAATGTCAAATTAAGCAAATAACTCAAATCTGACTTTAACAAAACCATCATGTTCACTTTTTCGTGAATTATCTTATAAGTTCATTTAGTGCATTTCTACTGTAATGCCTAACTTCCATTCACTGAATTTTCCACTATTTGTCAGTGTGAAATCAATTTTGACAGCACGAAAAATTGTATTAAAATTTTAATTATACTTAAATAGCACTTTCTAATAATATTCCAGACTATTATAATTACATGACTTTATTTATATGATTACTCGGTGGCTTAGAAACTAACCGACAATGTCTTCATAGTACTTTGATGAAACAAGAAAAAGTGAGTGGGCCCACTTGGCATGCCCTGGCTCAACGCTCATCTTCGGCCAACGGGTGTGACCCACTGCTTGTTGAGTCAGGCCGGGAGACGCTCGGGCTCAGTCGGTCTAGACTACTGACGGCGAGTGGCACGTAGGCCACTACAGAGTGTCATCGCCAGCAGTGTGGTCCCAATTTTTTGATTTGAGTAACGCTTGTCTGAGGAAATGTGTTGCTTTATTGAAAAATTGTTGGGTGTTTTGTGGGACTGCATTGCGATGCCGGTTTATGTCAAGGAGATTAGCCAACTTAATGTCACTCACCTACGTACTTTATCTCGTGTATCCAAATAAGATCAGAAGCTTTAAGAACACCATATTGTCCGAATAATATTTCTGTCTACTTAACAGCTGGGGTTGGGGTAGAGCGATGTTGCCACTTTCTCGGGCGGCAGACACGATGTCTTTCTTTCTTCAGGTCAAAACAGTAGCAGCAGTAGCTAGAAACAAATCAAATAAGAGCGCACAACAGTAGACGACTCAGAAGCACACTCACAATACATAACCAAAGAATTAATAGTGCTAATCAATTTTCAGGTGCTTTGCGCTGTGTAATTTCATTTGTTCTTAATAAATATGGGCAACTCTGCAATGACGTCATCAAAATTTGCTGTCTCTGGATAATGGAATCCCCTCTCTTCTGTCAGCCGCGTGCTGTCAAGTAGACAGAAATATATTCGGGCAATAATTAGTCCTAACAACCACGTAACAATCTACTTTCGTTGTTGGTAGAAAAGGTCACAACATTTGAACAAGAACATCCTGTAGTAGAGGTAGACGCGAAGTCGTTTTGTTGCAAATTGATTGAAATTCCCGAATTCGCAATCTTGAGAAGCCCCGCGGCAGAATTGTACATTTGGTGGACGTCGGAGTCCTAATGGATGGGTCGCTGCCTCCGGGCAGGACGAACGAGGCCTTCTGGAAGCGGAAACTGACGGTAACAGGTGTAGTGAATGGGGTGAACTGCAGCGATCATGAGCGGAGACAAAGCAGTTAATGGCAGGCCAGGCTGGCAGAGGCAGCAAGGCGAGGGGCGGCGAAGGGGAGAGGGTGGCTGTTAAGTGGCGCCAGGGGAAAACCCATTAAAACGTGACCTATCCTCGTAAAAATTGTCATCGCGTCGAACTAAGACGTTTTCCTTGTATTCCACGAAGATTATTTCTTATCTTTTGCTTCTGTTTAGAGGCATAACGTGGTAGTAAAATGTCTTGGTGTGCTAAAGCATTTGTGATGGAAAAGTAGACATTAAAATGTATTCATAAGTTTTGTGATATACTTCGGTTATCTATAACTAGATCCATTTTATTTTCTTTTATTTCGTGTTTCGATATTTCTAATTACGCTTAACGCAAGGACGTTTCTTCTAAAGACAATTTATTTACAAATACCAAGAGTTAATTTAATTCACTTCATTCCCCTTCAGTAAACAGATGTTGAAAGTGAAGTGAATAACATAAAAACATTTAAACTGATAATATAGTTTTCTTATCATAGACTTCGTGGAATTTACTCATTAACGCCGATCTCCTGAAAGATTTATAAAATTAAGAAATGAAATTAGAAGGCTATTTTTAAAAAACAGTAAAATTAGTGAATTCATATTTTCATTTTTTCTTTATTTTAGAAAGAGATAAAGATAAAATTAAACATTCTATCACAATTTTTCCCAGGCTGCTATTATTCTTTTAGATTTTTCTTTGCTTTTTCGTTTGAAAATAAAGAGCTTAAAGGAACGGTATGGACAACTTAACTATACTGTGCTTTGTAATTGCTTCAAATAAGAAATAATATAGATAAAGAGATACAAGTACCAAATATCGCAGTTAAGTATTGTTAAGTTTTACATTGACACCTTCTTCATGCCATGTTACGGTCTAAATTTTAAAATGAATAGTTCTTCATAGCAACTTTTAGTTGATACAACTTCTAGCTGTAGGTGTGATCCAAATTCGCATTCAGGACAATGATTGTTTTGAGAAAATTGATACGGGATAAAAATAATGAACAACAAACATGGTTTCATGCGGGTAGTATAATTTGTTCGAATGGTGTAATATATTTAGAGAACTCATTACGAATGCGGAAAAAATGGTTTGGGTGCCACTTCCACTCAGGCCAGCAACCGGCTTCATGGCAGAGGTGGGCGTATTGAATTAGCGCCAAACCTCAACGCCTGGTGGCAACGTTCAACTCTGAGCGACAAATATGTGTGGCGGTCAATCCGGAGTTATATATAGATGAGCGTGCGCAGGCCTCGTGGGGCGGCGGCGCTGGGCGGCGCTGGGCGGCGCTGGGCGGCGCTGGGCGGCGCTGGGCGGCGCTGGGCGGCGCGGGGCGCGTGGGAGTGGCGACGGCTCAGCGCCCGCTCAGTAGCCCCGCCGATCGAAACGGCAGTCGATCGGGCGCGGCGCGGCGCCGCACTGGGGCCCCGCTGCCCGGGCACCGCCCCCGCCCCGGCCCCCTCCCTTGCCGCGAGCGCCCTCGCCGCCGCCCCCGCCGCCGCCCTCGCCGCCGCCCTCGCCGCCGCCCTCGCCGCCGCCCTCGCCGCCGCCCTCGCCGCCGCCCTCGCCGCTGGCCTCGCCGCCGCCCTCGCCGCCGCCCTCGCCGCCGCCCTCGCCGCCGCCCTCGCCGCCGCCCTCGCCGCCGCCCTCGCCGCCGCCCTCGCCGCCGCCCTCGCCGCCGCCCTCGCCGCCGCCCTCGCCGCCGCCCTCGCCGCCGCCCTCGCCGCGGGCCTTCCCGTCTGCCTCACGCGCCGCATCGATTGCCAGATGCCGGACGAACGCGCGCCCTCTGTTTTTGAACGCCCTCGCGTTTTTTGTCCCCCCCGACGCCCACTAAGCGACTGCAGGGGCAGTTGATTGCGGACAGGTCGTGGATTTGGGCAAGGGTTCGAAGCCTGGCATGCGCGTGATTTCGCCTCTGGCTCCTGCCGACGCGAATGGGTTGCGGGTGAAATGGCGAGAAGTGATGTGGATTCCTGGTTAGACCGTCGTTGCAAGTAGTCTGCCAATTTGCAGTTTTTTTCTAATAACAAGTCGCCGCGTTTCTACAATTATCTCTTCTGAATCTGAAGGGAAATGTAAATAATTTATTAGTGAAACAAATATTTTTTAAAATTATTGTTATAGTTATGAGAATCGAATATTAACTTATCAAATATGGAATAAAAAACGCGTTATTGTACGAGAATACGAAAGATCACAGATTTTCTACGGATATAAAAGTACTTCCTCAAGTTTTGCGTTATATCTAATAATATTACGATTAATAATGATGAAGCTACTGATAAGTGCATTTCACTGTTATTTTACAATAATAATTCTTTATATAAAAGCCCTCCTAAATTTTTAATAGTTTAATATTTCATTCATTTTTTCCCGGTTATTCACAATCGATGATAAAGTAACATATTTTGTTTAAAATTTGATTGATTTTCGTATGAAAACAAATTTTAAATAACGTCTCTAAGCTTCAAATTTTTACGAGAATGAATACTTTACTCATTCAATTCAAATTGTTATTACATGGAACAAACTTCATTGAAGCTGTTCACACCCCCAATGAGCAATCCTCGGAAAACTACTACTTCTTCACTTGACCTAGTTGCGTGTATGTTATTTGAGTGTTTGTTAGTGCTAAGAGAGATATACGCATTTCCCATGTCTAGTGTGGGAAATTTGTGTGTATTTAGATCACGCTGCAAAATTAAGAATTAAAGAAAAAAGAATATATTCATTGATAAAAATAGTATGTAAATCGCACTTAAATAAATTAGATCAGGCAGCCTACATATTTTTCACTGTTTATTACTGTTATTAGTTCACTGTTGTTACTTTTTCATTTCATCACAATTGTCAAGAATTGAAAAAATACCAATTTCTGCAATTTGAAAATATTTGTGACCTCATGCATTGTAAATAGATTCAGTCCTTGAAATTGAACGAGCTATGCTATGAAATTGAATGCCATACTGCATTGCAAACGAGATAGTAACAGATATCGACTGTCCAAATTGTCCTTTCTATAAATTCGCTGTGATAAATAATTTGTCAGAACTTCACTTGACCTGGTTTCTAGGCACTACAACGCTCTTCAAAATGAAAACAGTGCCCACTCATTGGTGTCGATATACAGAATAGCAAATACCGATCAAGACTTGACCTATATCAGAGAAACCTCGTATTTGATTCTAACCAATATATGACAATTAAGACGATGGGGCAATTTGTTTTACTGAGTGCTGAGATGGAGCTGAAGTGGACGTTTTTGCTGGAAATGAGACCGGTGCTAATCGAAAACATATAGCATTCTCCGCCTTTAATGCTTCCTTGTCACTTCGTCGGGTGCTTATTATAAACGGCCATTGCGCCACGCTACACCTCCACTTCAAATACACTAAGTTTTTGTAGCGAGAACTGTACCTCCCAGCTATACAGTGTTTGTGTAGCCAAGAGCATCACACGAATGAACTGGGAATGTATATTTCAATGTTTTTGTTTCTTATAAATATTAATTACTTGTCTTTCTCTCAAAGAATTGTGATTATTAAATTTGAGGGAATCGTCTAACCAAATAACCAGTGGAAAAACATTCAAATCTTTATTGAGTTTTAGGAGACTTCAGTTTTCGTCGGCAATATTTGCATGAGTAAACAACAGGAGGTAACACATGCAGATTTTTACGTATTTCCGTCCACGAATACTGCCCCCTGACAATTATTTGAAAGTAAATTAATTTAGACGATATTTCTTCTCTCCTCTTGAATCGTGCTCATTTTAGGCATTCAATATCAATTGGTTACTATCATTTAGTGAAGTGAAATCTTTGTGTCTAAATTCTAGTTAGATGTGATGAGATGTTTCAAATGTCACTATTGTATAACTTAATAACTTCAGTGACAGAAATATTTTAAACTGTGCAGTGATATTATTATTATTATTATTATTATTATTATTACATTAATTTATTATTTAAATCATATATAATGTTTACTTAAATTATATACTTGATTAAATATGCTCCTCATGACCGTAAAAAACAATTTTATGAAAAAATATTCAAATACTATGGAACTCAACAATGTAATCCGTAGGCCACCTAAATTAATTTTGTTACTGTGGCAAGATCAAACATTCATTACAGATAGCTGCTCTCTCGTTTCCAGGAGGAATGTTGCAGTTGATATCCGTTTCAATTTGAAAAAAAGATCATATGAAACTGTCTTGCTGTGAAAAGTTAATTTCTCGAATTGCTTTCAATGTTTTGAGATTTATTAATTCCAGTTCCAGTCTGTATTATTATTTAAATTTCTTTATGTGACATGGTTTTAATGAAAAGCGTACTAATAAAATGTATTCGAAGAAGGCTAACAGAGTTACACACATCCGAAATGAAAAGCAAACAATGAGAGGGAAAAATGAAAGTTCGTGTGGTATTAAAAAATAGTTTATTTCTATCCTGTAATATCTCCTACTCTGTGAAATTGAGCATCATGCAACTTTTCATACGAACGAAATTCGAATGCGGAGTGGTGCCGCTTCTTCTCCGCCCCGCAAAGAGCCCACGCGGAGCCTCTCCAGAGAAATCCTTGTTTTGAATCGGCTGAAAATTAGCGAAAGCCCGGCCACAGTCGCGCCAATTCTTCCCTCCCCCTCGCTCCGCGCCCGCGCCCGCGCTCCTCGCTGTGCTGACGCGAAAGTCTGCGAATCCTAACGAGCTCAGCAATTCACGCGATGTGGAGCTGGCGCTGGGAGCAGGGGGGAGCGGGAACAGGGGCGGCGGCGGTGCTGCTTGTGGTGACGGTAGCGAAGAGAGCGCAGGCAACGATGCGACTGGGGCTGCACTTAGGAACTTTTGCTGTCAATTCTAGTAGTACCTTTATCGATATTAATGGATTCATTATATCGTGGTGTCGTACCAAGCGGTTGCTTCTTTCGTTTACCCTGAAGGCATTATAAGATGTTAGACTTTATTCACAATGGGGCATGTATTGCCCCACGACAGAGTACATAAAATACACACACAATTTAAGTGGACATGTAGCAAAAATATTTATTCACTTTTTCGATATCAGGGCCCCAGAATATGTTTTCTAACGAAAATCTCCACTTTCTACTGAAGTTACGGTACTTTCTCTTTTATTATGTAAGTACGTAGAAGACGAGAAAGTCGAATTCTGCGTACCCTCGGAATGTTGAGCAAGCTGAGCGCTACATCTTGTATGCTGCTGTTTTCTGAAGTTGCGAAAGCTGAATTTTCACATGAATAGAGCATGAAACTACAAATAAAATTCATTACAGCAGAGAGTAGCAAATCTGAAAGGTGACTCAAGGTATAAATTATACAAAATGACAATTCTAACGTTTAGAAATTAATCAATTTTCGAGAAAAATTCTGTAGTCATTGGTATCAATACACTGTATGCCCGTTCGTATCAACACTAGATATCTCGCTCGTAAAGGGGCCATAAAATCCACTCCTCTAAAAGTTGCTAAGACATTTTTGTTTGCGTAACATAGTGTACTGTGTCTACATTATAACATACATAATTCCTTAATTTACCCTAGGTATTTTTCAACAACTCTTTTTGCCACACGGCTGTAGTGATTCCTCTACATCTACTGGTTTCAACTGTCGCACGTAAACAAAACAAAGTAGACATTCATTAAAAATCCCTCGTTGGAGCCAATCTGATAGAAACTCTTTTAAATATTTGATATTCTCATTCTAAAGATCTCCGTATTATTTGTATCATTGTCTCGATTCGATAAAAAAAGTCACGAAGGGGAGGTGTGCATTTCTGTTCGACGCTCCTGAAATACCGGAATTGGTGAATGGGGCGCGTATTTGAAGCGGAAAGAATGAGAGTGAAAGAAGGGCTGAGGAGATTGTCCCTGTGACGAAGGGTGATCAGAGTCACCCCTAACTGAGAGATGCGTTGTCTACGAGGAACCAACCGAGAGAGGTTGCTCACTCATTGCAGTGTCTCTGACCGGGAGGTCGTAGGTTCGAGTTCGACAGTGGTAAGATTTTCGACACTAGCTTGTCAGCTTGGTCGAATTCAGTCACTGTCTGGAGAATCCTAGAGGCCGGCTGCTCTGATCGGTAGTTTTTCGTGGTTTCTCCGATCAACACAATGCTGGAGCAGTACCCTAAAAAACGGACCGCGCGCGATCTTTCTTACCTCTTCCCTGTCCTAGACTCTCCCCTTACACACACACATACTTACACTAATATGCATTACACGACCACGCATTCCGGGAGACCGGTCGGGAGTTTACAGCTTGTTCCGGCGGGGCCAATGCCCCGCTGGTGGGAAATACCTGGTTGAGGGAAACCCCTCTACCCAACGGTAGGTTGGCGCCGGATCTTGCCACCCAGCGGGGAAAGATCACCGCCATCTCCCGAGATAAGCATGCACTACACTTACGGGAATAATGATCTCTCTAGTTGACGTGCCCGAAATCACTAACAACCAACCAACCTACGAGGAACAAAGGCGAATATTCGAGACGATCGTGACCGGCTGAGGTGGCTCGGGGCATCAACTAATGTCACGGCAGTACCTCTGACCGCGAGGATCTAGGGTTCGAGTCTCAACGGTGGTAGAGTTTTGACAGTATCTAGATAGCCAGGTAGAATTCAGGGGCTGCGGGAGGAGATTTCTAGCGGTCGGCTCTCTGAGCGGTAGTTTACCGTAGGTTCTCTCATCAACACCAAGCGAATGTCGGAGCAGTACCCACCATAACAAAATGGCCTCCGACCGCACGCGATATTTCTTTTTTCTTTCTTGTTCTGTCCTCTCCCCTTCCTTACACTTACATTCACTACACACGTCGAGAACTTAAAAGATTTTGTCCCGGCAGCGTCGGTGTCGCCAGGTGGGGAAAACCCGTCAAGCCGTCATGTAGGTCGGCGCCTAATCTTGCCATCCAGGAGAGGAAGAACACTGCCACCTCCCATAATAAAACTAGCAATACAATTACGGGATTATTCGCCGTAGTTATTGACACACCCGGAAACACAAAATAATCAATTAGTCAAGGCGATCCTGCCATGCTTCTTCGATTTTGAGAGTAGTCGTTTGCTGAAGTTTATTGGATGAAAAGTGCGTAACGAAGTAAATAATCTAAGAGTTACTAGTCCTGATAGAATCATGGTAAACATTTAATTTGGTTATATTTACTAACTAGTAGGGCTCCTAAGATAAACCAAATCACAAATGCATCATTTGTATTACATTTTACCCTGTAATAATGACACAACGAAAGGTTTTCGCTGGAGTTACAAAAAGCGGTATTTGTCAAGGGCATACATACTAGTGTATCTAATTGGCCTTGTTGTCCATAACATTGCAAACACATTTAATGGACTCGTCCGTTCTGTCATTCGATGAAGAGGCCTTTGTTTGGCACATCAAGCAGGCAAAAGCGTGGGAAGCCCTTTGAAAGAGATGAATAGGACAAAGAAAGATAAATTTAGAATGTGATTTACGCGACGTAGATAATTTAGAATATGATTATAAACTAATTAATTTCTTTCATTTTCAAATCGCGATAGAAGCAAAAATATTTCATATTTTCATAAAAAAGATTACATGAAAACTGTTTTGTATGAAGGCGAGCATTACCTCGTCACACTGTTCATTGTTTTGCCCATCATGCATTCAGATTAAATCTACGTAGGCTGAATGAACTAACGTCGCAAACTCTTCAATCGGCCATATTCCTCGTAGCGGCCGCCGTTCTAATTCTCGGCCCCATTGGTTCATGACTTATGCACGCACTTCTTTAAAGCCGTGCGCGCTCGATACGGCATCCACCCGAATCCCCTAATTGACCCCATCGCCGCACCGGCGCGGCGCTCGCTGCCATCTGACAAAATTCGTGCGTCGATATCGAGATTCCGCGGAGCGGAGGCCGTCGGCCGTCGCGCGCCTTCCATTGTTAATGCGAGGAGCACCTCGCGCCAGGTCGATGGCGCTGGGTGGGGCGCGGAGCGGCACGGGCGGGGAGCACGCGCGCGTCCGCGGGAGGGGCGCGGGGGTGGGGGCAGGAGCGAGGAGGAACGGGGCCGCCCTCCGCTGGGAGGAAGTGGAGAGCGACGGGGCTCTGGGCTGTCGAGGCGGTCGCGAGGGTGGCAGGGAGGCGGCCAGGGCGGAGGAGGCAGTCGAGCGGGGACGGAGTGAGGCGTAAGGGGTGGTGGGTGGGAGTAATGCAGAGGTGCAAAGGGAACGAGCGGGTAACGCGCGGAGAGCGAGCGAGGAACGGATGGAGAACGTGCGGGGTACAGATGGAGAACGTCTGCGGGAGCGAGCGGGGAGCGGATGGAGAGCGGTCGGGGAGTTGGCAGGGAGCGGGCGGAGAGCGGGCGGAAAGCGGGTGGAGAGTGGGAGGAGAGTGGGCGGAGAGTGGGAGGAGAGTGGGCGGAGAGTGGGCGGAGAGTGGGCGGAGAGTGCGGCGGAGAGCGGGCGGGAGGCGGGTGGAGAGTGGGCGGAGAGCGGGCGGAAAGCGCGTGGAGAGTGGGCGGAGAGCGGGCGGAAAGCGTGGAGAGTGGAGAGCGGGCGGGCGGAGAGCGGGCGGGCAGAAAGCGGGTGGAGAGTGGGCGGAGAGCGGGCGGAAAGCGGGTGGAGAGTGGGCGGAGAGCGGGCGGAAAGCGGGTGGAGAGTGGGCGGAGAGCGGGCGGAAAGCGGGCGGAAAGCGGGCGGAGAGTGGGTGGAGAGTGGGCGGGAGGCGGGCGGGCGCTGGTGCGGCCGCACGGGGCTCACGGGCGGGCGGAGGGCGGAGCGGCAAGCGGCAGGCGCCAGGCACCCTGTATGATAATGAGCGGGTGTGTCCCGGGGGTGCGCTCCGGGGCGTCAGACAGCCGGCCGCGTGCGCGCGGGGGTGATTGCCCACGGGGCGCACGCGGCTGCGCGGCGGCGCACGCACTGCGCGGCTGGGAGGCGCGGTGCGCTGCGGTGTGGCGCGGTGTGGAACGGTGCGGATGGTGACGCCAAGGGGACGGAGTTGGGAGACGTCGCGAGTACGGCAATGTTGATGGCGGTCACGACAGAATGGGGTGCGCCAGTGTCTGTTTGCACAGGTACAGAGGCTCTGAGAATCACGCATTGGCGCTGAACAAATGGTAGGGTCAGTGCGGTGGCTGTGGTAGGGGCCACGTTGACAGTAATGTCCTCATTGGTGGTGGCTCTGAAAATGCCAGAGGTTACAGTGGTTTCGATAGTAGTCTGTGACAGCACGGTGGCGCTACAACCACCAACACGTTGGTGGCGTCGGTGTCGGCGCGGACGCACGATACCCACCCCCGATCGCTTCTCCTTCCCACTCCACTTCTCCCTGCCCCGCCCAGCAGCGTTTGCAGTACATTAGACTTTCAAAAACCTTGTTTGGCTAAAAGCCGCCTGGGGTTTCCGAGTTGGACGCCGGTGTGGCCGGCTGATTGCGACGGCCAAGCAATATATAGGCCATTGCGTCCCCAGCGGCGCGGGGGAGAGGGAGGTGCGAGGATGAGTCGACGAGGGTGGGAGTGTGGAAGAGGAATGAGCAATAGCGGCGGTGGCGACGTGCGGGGATGTGTGCGAGCAGCGAAAACGGAGCGAAGGCGAAACCAGAGAAGGGGGAACGGTTTGTCTGGACGGACGTGGATGATGACACTGGCAATGGCGACGGAATACCCGCGAGTGCACGACACGGAATGGACTAGCGCGTCTTCTGTCGCCTGAACGCCAGCTACGCGGGGGCGAGTCGCCATTATAGGAGAGGTAAAAAAGCGTTCCCGGCGGCGAGGACGCCTAATGTCTGCGTGATTAATAATTCACTTGTTATCAAGTTGGCCGAGACGCTAAGTGCGACGCCTAATTTGGATTGCATTGGCGCGTTTAGCGGCGTCTCTTCGGCGTCCCGCTGCGCCTCGCTGTCGTCAAGAGGGGCGCGGGGCGGGGCGCGGGGCGGGGCGCGGGGCGGGGCGCGGGGCGGCGCACGGGGCGGAGCAGGGCGTGGGACAGGGCGGGGCATGGGAGTTGGCGGGGCTCGGGGCGGGGCGCGGGGCGAGGCGCGGGGCGGGGTCGCGGGGCGGGGTCGCGGGGCGGGCCACGGGGCGGGCCACGGGGCGCGGGGCGGGGGCGCGTCGGCCGCGGCGCGCCGCGCCGCGCCCAGCCCGCCAGCTCCCCTGAAAGCCGGTCACGCGACAAGTCATTAACGACTCTAATCGAAAATCGAGGTTACGTGTAGATTTCACGCAGTATTTCGGGGTGTGTTTAATTGATGGATTGCTTCCCCGCTGCCGCGAGCGCGCTGAAGTTGGGATCGCGGCCCGGTCGGTGTCAGAGAGCGCGGGGGCGGTCGGCGGGGGGCGCCGGGGGCGGGGTAGGGAGGGGCGATGCGCCGGCCGCGCAGGCCGCTCGTCGATCCACCGCAATCCGCCTCCGGCGCCCGCAAAAAGGAGAGCGGATTGGTTGGCCGCACCCCCGCCCGCCACGGCCCCGGCCCCGAGGCGTGTCCCGCCCCCGCCCCCGCTCTCACCCCGCCCCGCCCCGTCCCCGCTCGCGGCGACTGCTGGCTGCGAGGTCGCTGCGTTGGCATGAGGGACAAGGCCCTGGGCGCCGCGCCGGGCCAGGCGATGCCACCAGCGACGCTCGTGAATGACGGGGGCTCGAGGCCCAAGTGCTTTCACCTCTGCTCCTTTCTTGTTTCTTTCTCCCACTTGTATTATTTATGAAGTTTTTTTTTAATTTCCATTCTTCGTGTCGTTTCAATTGTTTCACTTTTTACCGTTATCTTTTATTGATTGTTAAGACATTTTATTGGTTTTAATGCTCCTCTTCTCTATTCTCATTTCAGCTTGATGCTATCGTTCTCCCCTCTCCGTTTACCTGAGAATTTGTCCAACGTATAATTTTAGTTATTTCTTCGTTAACACTTCAATCAGTCACAATATTCCAGCGCAATTTCAGTTTTCCCACAAAACCTCTGAACAATGGGTAGTAATAATGAATTGTGGATTTCCGAATTGTACCCGGTTTGGTAGCCACTTGCTTCATGCCTCCCACCTGCCGTCAGATTTTGGAAAGTACTAGCATGTGAATGATATATGTTTCACGAATATATTTAAACTGGTTTTAAAGGTCTCCTGCCAGAACTGTTCCAAACGTTGTACAGTAAAACACTTTTCCGAAAAGACAAATCTAAAATATACACGTCATAATGATTTATAAAAATTCTTCCCTACCTGACTGTAATTCATTAAAGTGTGTTCATGTTCATTTCTTGGAAATAATGAGTACGAGTACCTGTTAGTAATAACTATAATTAACAGATCAGGAAATCCTTTTAATAGTTGTATAATATCATATGAAATTTTGAAGATGTAATTTTATGTTGTGGATTTACAATTATAATCGACGCCTAAATGCATGTACAATAAAAAATATTTTTAGTGTAACGAAATTATGGATATTTATCTGTCCAATGCATATCGGACAGATCGGAAAGAATGTATTTACATGGAATTGTCCACAAATGAGGAATATATATTTTCTGTATCTTTTTGTTTTTCGATTATGTTAATTATTAATGTTGATAAAAACGGTTTGCTTCTTTGTGTTGAACTCCCTACTACTAGCACTACAAGAACAATATGATATTGTCAAAATATTGCAAGTGATGGAGATATATTTGTTAGTTCACTCCACTCACTGACACAGGAATCAGGGCCATGAACTTACCACCGGAACCTCTACCCCAAAACAACACAGGTACGCCAGTGAACTGCTACTACCTTTCTTTGTGTATGTTTATCATATTAAATACGTCAATATATACATGTAATAGTAAAATAGATTAAAATAATTGCAGTCATTATATTATGATAATTGCAATATATTATGATACAATAGATTATGTTAATTGCAATTAATATCCATTATGGCCCTGATGAAGGTTTAACTGGGAAGTTAGTAAATTACAAGATTATGTCAATTGTATTAAGAACTGTATTATTTTAAGTGTAAAATAATGTTGAATAAAATAGAAGAGTTTATTGTATTCCACCTACATTTTGAATCGCATGCTCGACCTCTTGGAAGTACTTTCAGCGAAAAATTTATTTTATCGTCAACGGTAATGAAAAGTAGACAACGCCATACATCCGTTCATTTCGCGTTGTATGTGGCTCGCCTTTATCAATAACCTACTTCCCGAATGAGTTGCAATTCCGTCAGTAGCGCAGAGGACGTACTCGTATTTTCGCATTATCAATGATATCTTCATTCCACAATACAATATGTAACAGTTGAATCGTTCGTTTTCCCTAACCAAGTTTTCTAATGTATCCCTTGAGTCTGAGCCACCCAGAGTTGTTTTAACTCTCCGAGGAGGATGATAAGCCAATAAATTTATGTGCGGCTCGCGCTGCAACAGCGCAGTAGCGCTTACAAATGTGTGCCGTGAAAAGAGAAGAAATATCTCACCGTCACTACTCTGAATTGCTTTATGAGCTACTATTTCCGGCACAGTCTCTGTATTTGGATACGATGGTCTTACAGCTTCGTAGAACAATTTAATGTTGGCACATTCTCAGCATCATAATTTGTCTCCGTGACACATAACTTAATCAAAACACACATTATAAATGTAAAATGTATTTTTTTAAATTCTGTTACAATTACTAAATTTAATTAATAGTTATACTTTATAAAACATGTAAATTGTCATTCCTTTAAAATTTACGCTTGCTGGAAAAATGTTGTTGTAAAATATTTTTCACACTATTATTTGTATGTTTTCGTATTCTTAAAATATTTGTATCTCCTGTAACCCTGTTACGCATACGAGGGAATTTTGAACGTATGTTCTATTACGGAATCAAAGAAAACATTACCGCCAATTTTTTTAATTTTTATTTTTCGTATATGGACATTAAAAACTGATATGTTTTCATACGGGAATAATTATAATTTGCCCATCATTTCTTAAACCCCAGATTCCCTTCCTTAATTGTACCTTATTGTAATTTCCTATGGGGAAAATTATAATATGCGCACCATTTCTTGAACTCTAGAATCCCTACCCCTCTCGTTTTCTATACAAAGTTACAACTTCAGGTTTCAACAGTGCTGCTACGTTGCACAAAATGATGATAATTGATTGAACTCATTAAGCATTTTCGTGCATTCGAAACATTGCTAATAGAGGTCCGATCGTTAGGATTTCATTAAATGTGATAATTGCTTTAATTGTTGTTGTTTGTGTTAGCTGAGGAGAAAATTTACTCTAATGATGCTTATAATTCTCACAATTTTGCCGATTGAATGTCAAATGGATCGAAGCCTTAATGAATAGTTATTAGTTTCAGCCTGATCGAGCCTGATCTGTGGATATTCACAATCAAAAGTGAAATTGTGGCGTTTCAGTGGGTTCATTTTCCGGTATCTGAAATAATGTTATGGGAAAATCATATTGTTCTCTAACTAGTAGTAGCCGTTAACGATGATATGTCACAATAACAAATAACTTGCAAGATTCCCTTTACATAGAAAATTATCACTTAGATTTCGCTAAGATAGTTATTGTACTATATAGATGAATACAAATATGTTAAGTAATATTGAATATATTTCTTTCTGTATTTTGTTATATTTTCTTGAACAGCGGATGATGCCAAAATAATATTATAATCAACTAATATTATGAATGACTTTCTGTCATATTATGGCCAAAATAAATGTAGAAATATAGGTTTATTTATTTATTTACTTATTTATTTAAGCATAGTTCAGAATTACAGAACCGTAGTTTAAAAGTCTCACAATATCATGATTTAGTAATATCACTTATAATACATATTAGTATCACATATACGGTGAATAGTCATTTTGTCAGTCAATTAGAAGAAGTGTATATAATATGGAATCTATGGAAACGGGGATGAATTTCCTTCATTAACGCGAAACTAGAAAAGGAAGAGAGAGCCTTGTTGAGCAGAGTTGCAACTGCACAAACAATTCAGAGTTCAATTTTAGCCTACATACTCAATTTTGAACAATGGCATGAATATCATGCTTGCTCTTTCTAGACAATGTTAGATTTTGTTCTGTATCTGTGAGCTTAGTGTGAAGAGTGCCCTTCAGTCGTCCCTGTTGTATGTTGCCATCTCTTTAGCTTCAAACTAAGAATTGAACTACAGAGTGATTCGGAACTTCAATTTGAATAAATATATTAATTTTTTCCTAGGGCTTTTATCCAGTCGACAGCCAGTTGCCCTTTACGTCCCGAAGGGACGCATATTCAACCATACAATAGACAAACACTTGCGGGCTCCTCTGATCTGTGGTCAGCAGAACGCGAGGCCCTCCGCGACAACACACACACAAAGTCAAGGGACAAACAGCCATGCCCAAGGCGGGACTCGAACCCGCTACCCTTCGGACCGAAGCGCTGAGTCGGTACTCGCTGTTAGCCACCTCGGCCATCCAGATTGGCTAAATATATTAATTACTCCTAATTAAATTAATGCGGCACAGAATGCGATAACGAAAGAAAAACACAAAATTTAATTACATATACATAAACATATATATTTACATTAACATATAATTATATTAATATTCATATTTTCGTTTCCATTACACCTGAAAACGAGGAATAAAAAGAACACTAAAACTAGTGGAAATTCAACAGCACAGATTTTTTCATATTCTTTGTAAAGGTAAACATTACAATATTGCCGACGTTGTTAGCCGAACTATTTGACTATGCTCCGTGAAGACTTGGAAGTTAAGCAATTCGAGACGTCATGGATTCCCAGATGGGTGATCGTCTGGGAATCCCGGTTAGTAACGGCAACGAGTTCCTGGCCAAAAGGATAAAAGGCATTGACTGACTGCGACGATACGAGACAGACAACAAATAACTTAAAGGAGGACTGAGGTATATGCCCTCGGTGCCTTGAAAACGGCTAAAGAGACGTGTTGCCCTAAAGCCGTAACGAATTACAAAAAAAAATACTAGATGATAACCAAAATTGTCTCCAGCCGGGAAACAACATTTTTCCAAACTGAGATTCGAAGTTATGCACATAGACTCCGAAAACTTATCTGCCTTCGGAGCAGAAAAAAATGAAGTTGATCTTAAGAAATTATCGACATTTCAGAGGTTTTGAATTAAAATCTGGAGTATGTAATAATATTAAGCCAACTTTACTCTATTCGAGCAAAAAATAGCTATTTGGAGCCGTTTTTGAGAATTCCTAGATTCTTTTTTTATTTGTCACGATTTCACTTAAAATTACGCAAAAACTACTCGTATTTTTGAATTTTTGAAAACTCCCTAACTTAGAAATAATGTGAGAACGTTTGTTCTGTTTTACAACAATATTTTCTGTTTGTTGCACATTCCATCCAGCAAAATTACCTCCCCTTCCTCAGTCTGCATTTTTTTACTTCGTCTCATTTAGATGAGATGACACCCCTCTGCGCAGGGCATATGATTGAAGTAGCCAATGAACTATGTTCGCACTTGCCGTACGCCGCTTGCCGCGCGACGCCTGCTGCATTGTCCTCTGGCGTCCCGGCGTCGCGCGGTGAACGACCACCATCTCTTCCTCGCTACTAAACACATTAGAAAAGTGCGCGTGTTTTGGGCCCAGCGTGTATTATTCCAGTCTAAAGTAAATAGAAGTTGTTGGGTTTAAGAGCCTCGCAGACTTCGTAGCCCGCTGGGTGCTCGAGGCGATGACGGCGCGGTGTGGCGTAGCGTGGCACAGCGTGGCATGGCACAGCGCGGCGCGGCCCGGCGCAGCGCGGTGCGGAGTGGCGCGCTCTTTCGCTGCGAGGGCATAAAGCACGCGGTGCGTCGGCCGGGGTGCGAGCTGCGTAATGCGACGGTATATCACCAACTGAAGTGGTCCTTCTCGCACCACCAACACTCGTAAACACTAGGTAGAGTTAGAAGCGGCTGGGGCGTGAGACACGAGAAGCGTAGCCTGCTGTCCCCACAGCCCTCGAGCCCCCGCGCACCCCACCCACACCACCCCTCCCACATCCTCTTCCACGCCCACTCCTTCCACTCGTACCCTTCTCATCTTCTCATAGCACCCCGTCCTCGGACTTCTCTCTCGACCTACGTCGCCAGGCAGTTCAGCTTATCACCACTACCCCAATCTTCATTACACTTCCCTCTTGCCGCAGGGTCTTCTAGCCTGTATCATCCACTTCCATCTCTGTCGTTTACGCTTCTGTATTCCGTGACCAGACCATGCAAACACGTCATTTGTTACAGGACTCACCACATGCTGCAGTATCCTGCATGTACTTGTTCACTCGTACGTCATTTGAGTACTAGTTGTTTCTCTTCACGTGTCCTTTAAGACAGCATACCCGTCACTAGTCTTGCCTCCGTAACTATCTTGCATACTGTATGTGCTTTATTTGTTCTTTTAACAACGCGTCGTGCAACATTTTTTCATACCTTCCTGCTTGTATCTCGAGTAATGTGCGAGTCCGTTATTCGTTTTGAAATGTCGGGCTATCTCACGCGTCCCGCACTTATTTCTCACTTAACACCCACTTATGTGTATGGTTCTTCCAATCATCCTTCACATATACACATATTCCTCGAATCACTCTAGCAGATATCTCGCGTAAACTACACTGTCAGAAATTACATTAAATTAAATGTATATTTAATGTACGACTGTACATGATTTTAATGCACCTTGTACATTAAAGGGAGATTAATGTACATGTGTATTAAATTTCATTTACATACATGAAAATTACTTTCATGTACTTTACATTAAAAGTAATGCATAAATTTTTGACAGTGTACTACATTCTTCATCAATATTATTACGACTGAGTGGATGTCATTCTCTTCACCACATACAACAGTTACATTGCCATCGACTCTGATCACATACCCTCTCCCCGTAAATGAGCCTACTGAGCTCTACTTCGATCGTGTTATCATTGTCAGATCATTTGGTTTGCGTTGTTTATTTATTTAGTTTTTGAGTTACAATGATAGCAATTAGTTACTTTATATGCAGAGGACGCATTTATGTGCAGTTTTGTATATAAAGGAATGAGTCATTGAAGTTGTAAAAGAGAACGCGCCAGTGTGTTCTCAATGTCATGAACAACTGTTTATGTAATTTTTGCCGACAAAAACTTAGTTACTACGCAGCAGTTTGTCGACGGTTTCTGCTGTTCCATTACGTTCAGAAATTTGTCCATACGGTGAGTCAAATCGGTAAGTACAGCATTTAAAATCGCCGGAGAGAAAATCTACTTTGAACAGATCAAAGATAAAAAGTTTCGAATTAATTAGTGTAATTCAGGAGCAAATAAGTGCAGTGGTGTATCGAATCGGAGCGCGAACATTTTCTGTCGCTTCCCCGTGTCACCAACGTTCAAAAATTGCGAGACGTTTTCCCGAGCATACAAACGATCTCCCGAGTCTACCAGTGGCCCCCATGATGCAGAAGTTGGGTCAGATATAACCCGACAAGATGCAGACTTCCATTAAATTCAATGGACCCACGAAACATTTACTGAGTGTATCTGTACTTCTGAGGACATAACCATAGAGGAATTAATTATTCGTAATATTAAAAGGAACACGCTGAATTTTTACACTGAAAATGACTCACATTGTATAATGAGACATTTAAGTCGATATTCTGTTCATTTTTATTATTTATTCTCAGCCCTTAACAATGTTTTACATATTCGGCGGGCAGAAAACTGTTTCTTTACTATCACATATAGTTAACAATGTTTGTACGTAAGTAATGCTTATAAACTCCTCGGTCGCACTCACATCTGGCGTGTTCTGGCAAGCGCACACTCCAGGCGCTCATCTTTTCGTTATTCGACAGAGCAGCGCGAGCCCATCTCACGCTCCTTCCCGTCCTCTGTGATCTTCGCAGCCGCTTGCTCCCCAACGCCCTCGCATTCTCCTCCG
This sequence comes from Teleogryllus occipitalis, assembly GCA_011170035.1. Taxonomy (NCBI): domain Eukaryota; kingdom Metazoa; phylum Arthropoda; class Insecta; order Orthoptera; family Gryllidae; genus Teleogryllus; species Teleogryllus occipitalis. The sequence goes on along the minus strand of BLKR01009079.1, from coordinate 44,855 downwards.
CCCACCACAACCTCGTCGCCCTCATCCGCGCCCCGCCCACGCGCCTCGCCGTCGCTGGCCGTCGCGTCGCCCGGGCCCCGCTGCTTGTCGCCTGCCGCCCAACTCTCGCCACCAGCCGCCCGCCAGCAACTCCCGTCCCCCGCCGCCCACCCCTGCCCTCCGCTGCCCACCGCCGCCCGCCGCCCGCCTCCCGCTGCCCGCTGCCCGCTGCCCGCTTCCAGCCTGCTGCCACCACCGCCCGCTGTCGCCGCCCGCCACCCATCGCCCGCCGCCCGCCGCCCGCCGCCCGCCGCCCGCCGCCCGCCGCCCGCCGCCCGCCGCCCGCCGCCCGCCGCCCGCCGCCCGCCGCCCGCCGCCCGAACGTCCGCTCATTATTCTAGATTCTGTCTCGCCCCGTGGCCGCGCGCGCGTCTGCGTCCGGCAGCGCTACGCCCTCGCTGCCAAGGCTCCACCGCCCGCGGGCCGCCGCGACGCTGCGCGCCCGGAACGAAGTGGCCTGCTGCGTTCCGCCCACGTATTCCGACTCCGAGGGCCTGCCCGGCACCGCCCCCTCCGCTCCCCACCACACCGCTTCACCCTCTCGCCTTGCCATCGGCTCGGCCACCCACCCACGGCACCTCGCCCCTGGCGTCGAACCCCCCAACCCTGACATCCACCTGCCATGTGACACACCCACCACGTCCTTCTTCCCTCGCTGCCGCCCACTTGTCCACCCGCCTCCCACACGCCCGTTTCCACCAACGCTAACTGCCCCAATGCCCGTCCGATCCCCTCCCGCCCCCCCCCCCTGACGGGGTGCCCGCACGACTCCAAATAATGCACCACGACCGCCGGCAAGGCGTGGGCAGCCGAGACGCTGCGTGCACGTCTGCTCGTGGCCGGCCTTCTTCTGGAGGGCTTTGCATTCAGATTATTGATTGGACTATTCACGGTGGAGCGCGCCACGCCACTTGCCTCATTTCTGTGTACACTTACGATCGTGGTCACTTCGTAGCAAATTGAAATCGTGATCACTCAATGTAAAAGGTGTACAGCTCACTGCAGATCCTCATGCGTTTTCTCTTTCATGTTTATTTCCATTAAAAGCGCCGTCATCCTTATTCTTGTACTGATGCAGTTATCACCACCGTTACTTCTGCAAATCACATTCAGAAGCCGCAAGGGATAATGACTTTCCTCAAGACATTGACCCTCTTCTCTTCTATTACGTTTACATCTTTATTCTTCGTCCCTCTCATTACTCCCAAACTTCTCCCGGTTTTTCTTTTCATTCTCATTTCTTTCGCTACACATCAAGTTCTTTCTCTTTTTTCTTTCTTCATTCTCCTTGTATCGTTAAACTTGTCTCCTCATCATTTGAACATCCTTAAGATAATTTAAATAAAGTTTACAATGGAAAAAACATTTTGTAGGCTACTACTTGAATTAACTTCTCAATAATTTTTTCAAATACTCCTCACTAGAAATAAAGAACCTTACGAAATTCCGCGCATTAAGCATGAATGTTTAACATTTTCACTAAGACTATCTTTTAGTGTCCGAGCAGGGTGACGTGCAATTATTTCCCAATCAAGAAACAAAATATCAAATCATTCATATGGTAAATTTTTAATCAACCTAATGCAACAAAAATCGATGTAGAAACTCTTCAACCATAAAAGCAGGCACTTTAGAGGCCTTGGAGAGCAGAGAGTTGGAGTAGCGCCAAAGTAAGCGGTACTGAAGGCTGCGTGTTCGCGTCCGGCACAAGGTATTGATGATTTCAATATGTGATTGTGGCGTAGTTCGCTTTTCATTTTCCACCACATATTCTATCCAAACCAACATCTTATTCATAATTATTTGCCTCTTGTCGTGAACATCTGCCACCCTCTACTATCATGCATGCTCTGGAAGGCAATGGCAAACCAGAACGGTCATATCAACTGATGTCACTGCAGTGCCTCTGACCGGGAGGTTCAAGGGAGGTTCTAGGTTCGAGTCCCCACAGTGTCAATATTTTCGACACTAGCTTCTCAACTAGATAGAATTCAGTCGCTGTCTGGACGAGAATTCTACAGGCCGTCTGCTCTGATCGGTAGTTTTCTAGGGTTTCTCCGATCAACACCATGCGAATGCCGGAGCAGTACCCTAACAAATGAGCCACGGACCGCACGCTATTTTTCCGTCCTCTTTCTTATCCTATCCCCACCCCTTACACATACTTACACTAACATGCACTACACTACCACACATGCCGGGACCGGTCGGGAGCGTAGTGCTTGTCCGGTTGGGGCGGTGCCTCTCTGGTGGGAGATACCTGGTTGTGGGAAACCCCACTAGCCGACAGTAGGTCGGCGCCGGACCTGACCATCCAGCGGAGGAAGATCACCGCCACCACCTCCCGATGCCAAAATACACTACACTTATGGGACTAATGACCTCAGTAGTTGACGTGCCCGAAATTACTAGCAACCAACCAACCACAACGGTCATCTGACCAGGAAAGAGGAAGGCATAAATGTATAAACCTCCTCACTCACATTTTCTCAGTAATGGCAAATGAATGTGGTACATCATTATCATTACACAGTTTAGGAAGTGTATAGTTAGGTCTTTGTGCAGCCAATATGCAAGTCAATGTTGGAACTCCATTTTTCTTTGGAGTTTTTTTTTTATTCTAGAATCATCATGAAACTTGTAGCAATACAATGCAGACGGTTATTTACAAGAACGCAAATGTATTAATATGAATGAAATCAGATCATTCTGCGAATGTGCGTTTACTTTTGTTCAAGAAAACTAAATGTTTAGCTTGAGCAGTTTTTGTCAAATCATTTTTCATTGTTTTTCTTTTATTTAGATAATCCTTATGTGTTTTCATAGATGAAATAAGAATGGAACGAAAGTAGCACGAAGCATCGCGAATGTAGCGTGGAAATTGTCAACAAGGCGAAAATAACGAAGATATCACGTTCTCGCTCCAACATCTCCATTCGCGCTAACACGTCAGATTGCGTTACCTCGATTTCCTTCAATCGCCGAAAACGCCAACAAAGTTACCGCAGTTAATGAAACGAGCATTCGTCTGCGGAGCGAGCGACTTCAGACTGCTTGAAAGAAAAGGGCTAGGAGGAGAGGTGAAAAAAATATGCTTGTGCGCCATAAGATTCTTGGGCACGCGAGACCCCGATAAAGTCGCCCCGTGTCGGAGGCCATGCAGCCTTTAAGCCCTGCAGAGGGCGGGGACTGGCGTCGTTGGTCAACCGTCTACGTTACCTTTCCATTCTCTTCTTCCCGCGATCTTACTCACTATTTGTAGCATTGATATGTTCTGTAATTTTCTCTGATGGAAAGAACAAGAAATGATAAAAGGACTATTAGGATCTAATAAAATTAAAAAGTTTTGACCTGACTTTTTATTTAAATAATATCAACATTAAGTCAAAAGAACTTGTAATAGGAAAACAAATACATAAAACAAAGAAGTAAAAAAATAAATTATAGTAATTTAAAATAAAATTAAATAAAAAATGCGGAACAATGGCAATGTAATGCAAATTGGGATTAGAGGAGATTGGTTTCAATAAAATACAATAACGATGTAATCCTTTTAGCATGTACACAGATTGAAAATAATATTATGTAATGAATGAAACATCATTTAAAAGCAGTTCTTATAGTCAGTCTGAGGTTCTTTATCTCATCTTCTTTAAGTCGCATATGCACTTTGTTACTGTAGAATATTTTGAGTATATTATATTATTTTATTATAGACAGTTGTTCTTGATACTGGTTGATTGTCCCCTTTTTATATCGTTTTCTCACTTGTAAAAAGTACGAACAAATTTAAAATAGCATACTTCAAGTATACGGTTACCTAGTTTGAATTTTTCCGATATGAGATTAAAAACCTTATTTCGAACATCTAGTTCTAAACTTTTAGAAATAATTATTGACACGGAAAGCACAGAGGTTCCACATTTTACTCAGTAGTGATTCATAAATGATCAATAGAAGGCGTCTAAGAGTGGTCCGCGAGATTCACTGATGTTTACAAATCGAAATCTGCAATTTAATTCCTTGCGTGTTGTGGTTTTCATTTCACGAATCACTACTGTTGCCGTGTAGTTCCAATTAAAACACAATGCACTGCCTTCGTTAAATAGACACGATTGTCATTTGACACGTTTTGCATTGATGGAGATTGATGGTAATCTTGTATTTCTCCACGTCCGTAAATTCTAGTTCCGGAAACATGAAATGTAGTTTGCGACTGACAGAGGCAAGGCCTGACAGTTCAGAGGGCATCGAACGTGTCGTAACACGAGGAGTGCATCGCCTCGCCTCATTTACAAATACAGAGAGATCGCATGATGAATATCATAAACACACTATAAAAATGCTCCGCCTATCACCCACTTGTGCGGCGCATCAAACCAGCAATAAACAGGCCACTCCAAAGCGTGCGGGATCCCTTGCCTTGCGCTCGAGGTCAAAGTTATTTACTGATTGGTCGGCGATGCGTATATCATACCGTAAAGTTGCGGCGCGTACTCCTGGCGGTTGCGAGATGAGGTAACTTTCCGAGGGCGCTCCTCGTGATGGGAAGGAAGTCGATCGGTGCCCTGCCGCCGCCCCTCCACGCTCTCCTCTCACGCCCCGCCCCCTGAATCAGCCGCCTTCGCACCGGCCTCCGCCTGCCACAGGCCACTCCGTCACCGCTTCTCGTCCCCATCCTCCTCCTCGCCCTCCCTCTGCCTCGTGTTCCGCATCCTCCCCGCCCTTTTTCCGCTCCTATCTGACGTTCGGCGCCGCATCTAACAACGCCGACACACTCTCACCCCGCCCCGGCCCCCGCCTGCCATCGCCCAATCCTCTACCACTTCTCCTCTCCTCTTCCTCATCCCCAACCCAATGCCTCATGCTCCACATCGTCCCCGATACTATAGCGCGCCTCTCTGGCGCCCGCCCCCGCGCCTACCACCGCCGAATCGCTCGCCCTCCCCTGCTCTCACTGCGCGCCGGCCTCCGCCTATCACTCCGCCACCACTTCCCTTCTCCTTCCTCCTCATCGCCACCCCTCTGCCTCACGCTCCACAACCTCCCCGCCATTTCACCCATCCTCTCTGGCGCCCGCCCCTGTGCCTACCAGTGCCGAATCGCTCGCTCTCTCCCCTCCCCCGCTGGCACCCCGTACCCGCCACCGCCTGCCAACTGCCACTCCGCCACCACTTACTCTTGCCCCCTCACGCTCCAAATCCTCCCCGCCGCTTCCCCCTCACGCTTCTGGCGCCCGCCCCCTGCCCATGCTCCCGCCGAGTCGGTCGACCCCGCTCCCCCCCTCGCGCACACACTGACCTCCGCCGACCACTCCGCTATCGCTTCCCCTCGCCCTCCTCGGCGCCTTCCCTCTGCCTCACGCTCTACATCCTCCCCGCGTCCTAACCGCCTCGCCATTCCGCTTCTTCCTTGCTTCCTCCTTTCCACCCGCCCCGGGCCTCGTTTTCCGCCGTGTCTTTACCTGCCCCCCTGCCGCGTCCTGCATTCTCCTTGCATTCACTCCATTCCTGCCCTGCTATGCTGTCGTCGCCGTCACCATAGACTAAAGAGGTTCTTTACTCTATGCCGTCACCAATGCTTGCGCCTCGCTGCCTCGCACCCTGGCTCCTTTTGCCTGGCCTCCCACTCACATTTCTTCCGCACGCCGCCTGCAGCCCTTCGAGAGGCTCCATTCACATACAAAAATGGCATTCGGAAAGAGCACCGAGACGAAAACTGCTCTTTCGCTATTGTCATCTATTGGCACACATTGTAATTAAATAGACTTATCCACTTCTAAACTTTTCTCAAATGAACATTCTCACTAACTTACTATATGTAAAGTAAAAAAGTAATGAATGTTTTCAAAAGTGCGTTCCCACGAATGTTAGAGAGAAGAACCTACATGTAAATGAAAACTTTCCGCTTACAATCTGTTTTCAAACCTCATTAATATATGTGCGTGTGCGTGTGCGTGTGTGTATAAATAATTACGGGGCTTAATTTCAGGGGGAACGCGCCGTTCTTGCACCTCTTGGCGAATGAAATGATTTAGAAAAAAGCAATGAGCCGACAGAGGCTTTATAACGTTTATTCATTTACTTCATTGCCAAACCATGAACCAACATCAACGAATGTAAAATGTATAAACACATTTCCATTCTGAAAAGCCTCGAAATTCTTAGAAAGATGAATGTAATTTTGTGCTCTTGTAATTATGTATGCGTAACCGATAACATGAAATTTCCAAATATTTTATCTCAGTACATTTCTGACCTGCGAAATTTGCAGTTTTAATTTAATTATATTATTCTATTTTGGTGAGATAATCGATAAACCCAAATTCAAATTTAAATTTAATAACAACATAATAACAACAAGACCTAATATTTAACACTTCAATCGATCGTAAATAAAATTGATAAATAACTGGGTTCCCCTGTCAACTTGACAAAGGGATTTTATTAAACAGTTAAATGTTACCTAAATCGGATTGTAAGGTCTCAAATGTACTAAATGGTATAGAGTACATTAATTTTTTAATTACCAAAGCGAGCAATTACCAAGCAATGAATTGAACAACGTAAAATGCACTTTCCGAAAGGAAATACGTTACATCTCCTTGCCGGGTTCTGGTAACGAAAAAGTTAATAAATATTGCCCCTACGTATACTAAATTACTTCCTCTAACACGTGTAGTCAGAATTCATGTGTGGATCCTTGATACCGAAAAATAGATTAACCTTCTCTCTGTGAACAACGCTAGCGGCTAAACCATAAGCAAGATCTTCACCAAAATTGTTATTGACCAATAAATCTGGCTGATCTCGCGACCCCTTGAATTTGAAACCGATGAAGAATGTATGATTAATTTATAAGACCCTCTAACACGTCTAAATTTAAACGTATATGAAATCAAATTAGTAAACTGTCGAAAAACATGATCATTAAACAGTATGATTATTTCCAATATACATTAATTTAAATTATATTTATTATAAATGTTATTTATAGTTACAAATATATAAATTAATAAACAAAATAATAAATTTACATTAAATTAATCAATTTGTGGCGTGTTCCGGTATCTAAAATTTTAGAAATCAAACACACTCTCTCTCTCTCTCTCTCTCTCTATATATATATATATATATATATATATATATATATATATATATATATATATACTTTCATAATTTCATTTAAAAACGCCCTCCTTCTCCCGAAGTAAAAAATTAAAAAAATCGCATCATAACATTATATCACATTATAGAGATTGGAAGTAAACTATGGCTAATACATTAAAACGAAGTGATAGTCATACACAATATTGTATATTTTTTGTCGATTGTAAAAGGATAAATGTGGAAAACTAAGAGAAAATTCGATAGAATCTTTAAAAACTGAACCAAAAAGAATGTTTAAGGAAACTGAAATAAATCTCTGTTTGCTGTATTGAAAAATCCCCCACCAGTGTTCACAAATGACTTTAGTTTGCTATTCTCTCTATATTGAAAGAGTCAACTTAATGTTTCCCAAAGAAGTATTGTTCTTTCCTTAGGTTCATACTATGAAGAATACTCCGGAATCTATCTTCAGTCACGAGAGATATTCCGATTATAGAACTTTTCCTTGACGGATGCTGAATTATCGAGGGTGTTGACTTCCTTTGTTTAGAAAATTAATAATGTAATCATACCCGAGGTAATTAAGCAGTCTCTACTAATGATCCGGAAAGAAATAATACAGGAGTATAGATTGAAATGGATGACCGCAGGTAGCGTTCAGCGTCGGCAAGCGGTGCCAGGCCCTCCACAACCCCCTCCCCCGCTCTCCTTCCAACTACAATCCCCCTCCGCCGCTTCTGCCCCCACCCTCACACAATCGAAGGCACCAGCACTGCCCGTCGGAGTCCTTCGCGGTTTGTAGCATAATGAGAGGATTGCGTGCAAGACTCCACCTTCTCTGGCCTCTTTATAGCCCTCACCAGTTCTCAAATACGCCCATATATTGTATACTTACGCACACGCGCACAGAACTAGTATATAACAGACGATATATGTACAAGTAGACTTCACCACACATACCTTAGCCGGTTGGCGGTTCGTCGTCTTGGTACATTACATACATTTTCTTATAATGAACCACACGCAGACTCCCTGCAGATCCGTAGAATGACGTAGTAATTTAATGGATTTAACTAGAAGTGTGAAAATTGGAATGCATACTTTGAGCGCTATCAATTATTTGAAAAGATAATCGCGTTCGATTTTATCAAATATCGACGAGAGGGAAACACTAATTTTTAATTAATAATAAAATTCGTTTTAAACAGTCATATTTTTTCTTTTTTGTTAGTTTTATAGAAGCTTCAGTTAAAAACTAGCGAAAAGTATGTACCAATAAAATCATAATTGTTCTCTTTGTGACAGTATTTGTTTTATAATTATAAATCATACATTTTTTTACATTTCTGTCAACAATCTGTGGCGCATAGCCAAGCTATTACCGAATTATTGATGTGTCTGAACGCAATTTACTACTTATTCAATCAATATTCCATTGACAAAGCCGTATGCGCACTGCCATGCTGCGACTAGTTTCCACGCACGGTGTTGCCTCTTTGTTCTGTAATGATATCATTCAGCATTTACTCGTATTTCCCAGGAATTACAGTATTTCTCGGTTACTTAATTTTAGCAAAATGGGAGGAGATACATTCAGCATTTCAATTTCGCCATAACAAAAAATACGGCACATCAAATATTGATTTCGTCATGCACTGGCCGAACTTCGAAAAGAATGCCGATGAGGTGTAATAAAAGCTGAGAATATTTAAAATTCCGAGCAGGACAGTTTGATAAACCGGGGGATATGAGGACAAACCGTCGGCCCTCGCGCGCGGCGGACGCAAGCCGCTCGCATTTGCTGCGGCGCCCTCCTATATTTCAGCTCCCCGCCGATCGCCCCGGGACCCCTCTTTGATCCGCAGAACCCTTTGGTTCAGCCGAGCCCGGTCAGAACACCTCCCGCTCGTCTGATCTCATGGGGCACGTTACAGGCTTCTAGAAATAGGTCCTCTGCTCCGTCCACCTCCGCCTCCGCCCTTGCCTCTCCGCCGTCCTCCGTCGTCCACCGCTGTCCTTCATCACCTTCGCAGTCCTTCGCTGTCCTTCCCCGTTGCTCGACGACATTGACGACGAATTCACCATTGTCTTATGCCATTGTCTTATGTCTTATGCCACGCAATTACTCTACGCCGTTGTCATACACCATTGCCAACTCGTAAAGAAATGACTGCAATTGGCCAATACCCTCTGTCATTGCCCTACGCCATTGTCTTACATCAGTGCCACACCTATTGTCATACGCCATTGCCATACGCCTATGCCGTACGCCTTTGTCAAACGCCTTTGCCATACGCCTTTACCAGCCAAACGCCTTTACCAGCCAAACGCCTTTGCCAGCCAAACGCCTTTGCCAGCCAAACGCCTTTGCCAACCAAACGCCTTTGCCATACGTCGTTGCGAAACCCCATTGCCACATGCCATCGCTACGCTCGCCATCTCCTTTCAAAGCCATGCTCCGCCATTCGCCGTAGTTCGAAACTCTCTAGCTCTTCCTACTATTTCTTTCTCTCTCTCTCTCTCTCTCTCTCTCTCTCTCTCTCTCTCACTCTCAAGATTTAGAGCTCCTATAGTAAAAGCCAGTTTCAACAATCGTAGTTTTTTCCTGGAATATGAAATGTAGTTTAGTGCACTGTTTGTTTTTGTTTTGAGAGCAAAATACAAATTACATTGTTGTGTAGTTTTCATACTTTATTGGTCAAACAATACTTCTTATTTTTTCTGCGCAGTGAAATGTAAACAACACATTGCGAGGGAGATTAGTCTTACTTTACATTCCGAAATCATAACAAATAAATCGGACTCAAGTGTTCCTAGAAAGACAGAAAATTGAAAACTTTAATTCTCTTTTCTAAACGTTCTATCCGCCTCATCGGATTTTAAATGAAGGAAGGCAATATTGAACCCTCCGGCGTCATCTCCCAGCGCGCCGCCGCCTCTCGAGAGCGGCGGTGGCGGCGGCGGCGGCGGCGGCGGCGCCACGGGACACGCCATGGCGCCGGCGAGGCGGCCGCGCGCACACAATGCGGTATGGGCAGCACGGCAGCTGAGCGGATGAGCGCGTGGCTAGTGATAGCGCTAGGCGAAGAGGAGAGCGCTCGCAACGAGGCAGTCGAGAGGAGCGGTCGCGCTAGCAGCGATGGGAATGGAAAAGACGAAGCGGGGAGCGGACGGGCGATGACGAGGACAAGCGGAGACCGGACGGAACATGCAGGACGGGTAGAAGACGTACGGGAAACGGGACGAGGGGCAGGGGAAGAGCTATGGGATATGGTGTGGCGGGGAGCTGGTGCTCCGCAACATGGAGAGGATTGGCCGTTGAAGCAGCCACGTGGAGGGTTGGATCAGAGGGGCGGGGGACGGTGTGGGGCAGGAACAGCAGAGATGAGCTGGGCGACCGCTGTGCCTGAGGTGTCCGATCAGAGGGAGGGTGAGCCGACAAAGCCAGCGGTATATCAATAGACGCCAGCGTAGGCGTGGAAGGGGCGCCAGCCGAGCCGCAGGGCATTCCCACCGCCGGTTATCGGGAATCCGGATAGCGGAGATTCTTGATGGAAGATGGCGGCCACGGGTACAAAGGCATTGGTGCCGTCGAAGGTGACGATGGTGTTCAAGGTGTAACGCTGTAGTTGCGGAGCGGCGAGGCTTCGCGAGAACGCGTTAACCCGCCCGCCAGACGGAGGCAAAGCGGTCACGTGGCTCCAATCCTGAAGCACCAAATACCACATGCAGCATGTTGCGTAGCAACAGCAGTGCGTACGTCAAGTATATCGCTCTGCGTTCACACACCTTGTATCTATGACAATTTCCAGTTCTCACGTTTCTTCTGTAAACTGGTTGTAGGCTGCGGTGATCGGGGACAGTCATGACGATGGTAAGGGGGATAGCGGTCACAAACGGCTCATCGCGCATTCCGCTTCTCCCCGCCCCACTCTCAGGGCCGCACGGTCGTCACCCCGTTGCCCCGTCCTCCACGTCTTCTTCGGAGCTTCGGATTACTCTGCCCTTTACAGACAGTTTATTACACCCTCCTTCCCCCGCGCAGGTCCGGCTATCGGCGAGCCGGATATTGGAGCTGTTGTCGGGCGGCACTGGGTCGGGGCGGGTGCTCCGGGCTGCGGCGGTCGCCACAGCGCCCGCCACCACGCCCGTCGACGCTCCTGCCAACGCTCCCGCCACCGCCCGAGGGTCCACCTCCGCGGCCACCCCTCACGCCCCCGCCCCACGCTTGCACTCGCCCCCGCGCCCGCCACCAAGCCCGCCTCCAAGCCCGCCTCCAAGCCCGCCACCAAGCCCGCCACCAAGCCCGCCACCAAGCCCGCCACCAAGCCCGCCACCAAGCCCGCCACCAAGCCCGCCACCAAGCCCGCCCCCAAGGCCGCCCCAGCCCGCCCCAAGCCCGCCCCAAGCCCGCCCCAAGCCCGCCACCAAGCCCGCCACCAAGCCCGCCACCAAGCCCGCCAGCCCGCCACCAAGCCCGCCTCCAAGCCCGCCTCCAAGCCCGCCACCAAGCCCGCCACCAAGCCCGCCACCAAGCCCGCCACCAAGCCCGCCACCAAGTCCGCCACCGCCGCCACCAAGCGCACCACTAAGCGCACCACTAAGCTCGCCACCAAGTACGCCATCAAACTGCCACCAAACCCGCCACCAGCCCGCAACCAAGCCCGCCACCAAGCCCGCCACGCCACCAAGCGCACCACTAAGCGCACCACTAAGCTCGCCACCAAGTACGCCATCAAACTGCCACCAAACCCGCCACTAAGCCCGCCACCAAGCCCGCCACCAAGCCCGCCACCAAGCCCGCCACCAAGTCCGCCACCACCAGCCCGCCACCAAGCGCACCACTAAGCGCACCACTAAGCTCGCCACCAAGTACGCCATCAAACTGCCACCAAACCCGCCACCAAGCCCGCAACCGCAACCAAGCCCGCCACCAAGCCTGCCCAAGCGCACCACTAAGCGCACCACTAAGCTCGCCACCAAGTACGCCATCAAACTGCCACCAAACCCGCCACTAAGCCCGCCACCAAGCCGCCACCAAGCCACCCTCCAAGCCCACCACTAAGCTCGCCACCAAAGTGCCACCAAACCCGCCACCAAGCCCGCAACCAAGCCCGCCACCAAGCCCGCCACCAAGCCTGCCACCAAGCGCACCACTAAGCGCACCACTAAGCTCGCCACCAAGTACGCCATCAAACTGCCACCAAACCCGCCACTAAGCCCGCCACCAAGCCCGCCACCAAGCCCGCCACCAAGCCCGCCACCAAGCCCGCCACCAAGCCCGCCACCAAGCCCGCCACCAAGTCCGCCACCAAGCCCGCCACCAAGCGCACCACTAAGCGCACCACTAAGCTCGCCACCAAGTACGCCATCAAACTGCCACCAAACCCGCCATCAAGCCCGCCTTCAAGCCCGCTACCAAACCCGCCACCATGCCCGCCACAAAGCCCGCCGCCAAACCCGCCACCAACCCCGCCACCAACCCTGCCATCAACCCTGCCACCAAGCCCGCCACCGCCCACGCGTCCGCTCTTCTGTGCCATTCCCGCATGGATTAGATCTACTAGAAACCCCGTCAAAGCTATGCATCGAGCTGAGATTTCTATGAATTTTCCGCAATTCGCTTTGAGTTATAATCTATCACAAATATCACATGCAAGATTTGTTTTCATATATTAATGAATACCTTTTGATAGTTTGTATGTGCCTTTAGAACAGGATATGGATATGACTTTTAGGGAATAATTCAGTATATTCGTCGTTTTATTATACATGTAACCGAAGTAGAGGTACAAATATCTCTTTGCATTTACATCTAGCTTGTCCACGACTCCAACATTTTAGGGAAAGGGAACCAAGGTGTCTATCACGAATTTGAACAAAACTTAATTTAATTCAATATTTTTCAGTTTATATTTTATTCGATACGTACAAACAATCGATAACAGCTCGCAAGGCCAACAAATCTTTCAATACAAAACCTCCCAAATAATTTCTACTTTAACACAATCAAGATCTCGAAATATTCTAATTTAATGATTTTCATTAAGAAATATTCTTTCAAGCAGAGCTGAGACCACGCCCTGATGTTCACCTCTCTTTCTCGTTCTGTTTCTCTCTCTCTCTCTCTCTCTCTTTGTCTCACCTACGCCCCCTCCCCCGTCCCCGTCCCACTCCCGCCGACAGCTCGCAGGTCCTGCGCTCTGCGATGCCTCCTCCGCCACGGGCAAAAAGAACAAGCCGACCTGGCGCGTGAGCGGAGAATTTTAATGAAAATAGTCATCGCACCATAGCTATTAAGTTTGAATTTATGCACTTCTTTGGTCATGTAATTACACCTTCAAATTGAGATCAATACTTCACTTTGCTCAGACGCTTAATGAATTTTAAATTTCCGATAGGGCAGGTGGGACAGCAGGGGGTGTGCCGGTGGGTGCATGCGTCTTCCGCGCCTCGGCCTGCGCCCCCGCTGCGCTCGTGCTCGAATCCTCGCATTCTTCCACGTCCTCTTCTGCTCTATAACCCCTGTGTTCAGGCCCCCTCCCACTCACCCATCCTCCTTCACGCTGATCCCGCCCCACTGCCGTTTCTTGCGACGTGTTAGTCTCCGTCTCGATCTCAAGGTCTCTTGTACTCTGTCCTCCAGCCAATTCACCCCAACTGTGAAGCAATAATTGACACTTCAAAAACCTCTTGCGATCGATTATGTAAAGAATGCCCACTTCAGAGCTCGTACTACCAAAATTGTGTGTGTGCCATACACACACACTCATACGCACTGCCTTTACTTTCGACAGAATGTCTTCTGTTCAAGGCGATGTTTGTTTGCACACGTCTTGTTACTACGGTCATTTATAGGTTTTTGTCTCACGTACTAACACAACGATTTCCCTCCCTTTTACGGAAAATTCAGACAAAACTGTAGACATTGCCGTTGGTGATTCCGTCCCAAAAGTTGCAACCTCCATCACAACTGCTAACATATAACCGCACGTGCACCACCATTACCATACGGCGCGCTGCCACCCCGCCGCAAATACTACTGCAGCTTCCAACACTCCCACTATCACCTCTACGCCGCTTCGCTACCGCCACCACCGCTTCCACTGCTGCCGCTACCAAACCTGCAGATACTACCACTGCTGCCTCTGCTACCACCACCGTCGCCACCGCTACTGCTACCACCGCCGTTACCACCACAGCCGCCCTTTCCACCTCCCACTATTAAACTCCACTACCTTTACTAATTTCGCTTCTAGAGTAGCAGCAATCTAATATTCCTACGACCCTCATCTGGTTTCGGTCTTTGCCTCTACGTCTCCCACTGCTTTACAGATTCCTTTCGTCGCTCTCGCCGCCCTCACCAGCACACCACTCTTTCTTCCTCTCCTCCCATCGCCATTATCCCTGCTACCCCAGCACTTCCAGCGAACGTTCGTGGATCTTCCAGGGCGCCGCCCCATCGCCTCCGCCGCGGGGCCCTGCGCCCGGGGCCGCGTGCAAGACTGATAACGTTCTGTGATTTAAGCGGGCCGAGAAAGCGCCTTTATTGAATTAGAGCGCGGCTGGGTGTTTAATTGCAGGAGGGTGCGTAGACCCGTGCACTCGGCCAGGAGGTGGTGCCCACTCACTCTTTGTTCAGGCTTTTAGTGCGTGTCTCTGCGTATCAACTAAATTTAAGGATGTGCGCATTCTTTATGAAGGCACCTACAGGAGAATCCACGTGTAGACACTTTTATATCATAAATGATATTGTAAGTTATTGCACAGTATGCTTGTAATATTTACATATTGCACGTGTTTTCGTACTAGTTTTTAATCAATTTTGAAAGAAAAATAATTTTGTTACGAATCTCTAAAACCCGTGTTTCAGACTTTACTCCATATCTTACATCTTGTGTAGCTCGCATTGTGGAAAGGGAACAGGGGCTGCATTTTTCAGGTCGCATCAAGAACATAAAGTAATTATTATCAATGAAACTATCGGATTTTAAATAATATCTCAAGTATATGTGCGGACAAAATTAACACTTTCAATAAATAAAATTTAAGTATTTTATAAAACTATATTATTTCGGTACTTGAAATTATTTAAATACGCAATGTTGCCCGGTCGCTAATTTCACAAAATTGTTAAATATGGGTCTTCTTGTAAGTAAAATGTTTCGTAAATAAAGATTCAAAAACTTCCAGATAGTTTTTACCTAATTTCTAAGAAGCTTTAAAAAACAGGTAACTGACTAAAGTGAGTGATATTACAGACAGTTCTTCGGTATCAAATACATTTTTTTAAAGGATGTCCAATTGATATAAATTAAATCCCATTAGAACAGTTTAATTTTTAATCTTTCCTTCTTGTATTCTTATTTTCTCACATACTATTTACGTTGAATAGAGAAAATATTGTAATACTTCAGAAAAAATAGCGATTTTTTTACAGAAAAACTAATAGTATCTTGGGGCCCTGATATTGAATATGTAGATATCTCTTTTCCTACATGTAGTAAATTACTTCTTCTAACATGTGTAGTCAAAATCCACGTTTTGTGAGTTCTTGATATCAAGAAGTTGGTAGACGGCAAAATGTCTCCCTGTCCATCTGTGACCAACGCTAGCGTCGAAATCGTTCAGGCGATTTTCTCCAAAACTGATATTCTCCAGTTGATCTGGCCAAACTCAAAACAATGTGAAGTTCAAACGAATATTTTGATTTTTGAGGGTACGTTACATGAAGCACTAACATCATTTTCTACATTTTCTCAAAAATGACACCATTTTAAAAATATTTTGTGCGTTAAAACAATGGCACCGGTTTCATTTTTGCTGATCTACCTAAATTTTCTAAAATTGCCAAAATTAGAAATAATGCGAGAAAGTGTGTGCTTTAGTAGTACCGCACGTTTGTTTTCTCCGACAGTTGGCAAAAAGTGAAAAGGAGCACACAAGGTAGCTAAGGTTTTAAAGAATAGGGTTTTTAATCTTACTAGTGGTAATCAGTTCTAAAATTTAAGTGATCTTTGAATGATTGTGCCTAAAGCTCCATGTCTTATCCGTCTGTCCTAAAATCTTCATTCGTCTGTTGTTGCCATGCCCCCGTTTCGTACTTAACAATACGGAACATGATCCAACATCGTAATCCACAAAAGGCTGCTCTTGCGCATGCTTTGTTATTTCATATGCCGAGATCCCCCTACTGTCTAATAGCGTATCTTTTATTACGTATAGTTTTAATTCGGTATTATTTGCTTCAATATTGCCCATGGACTCATTTAGCCGCTGCGTTGTTTTCTCTGTGCTACTGTTAAATTATTTCTTAGCGTCGATGTCGTGTTGTGAGTAATTGCTCCAGTCGTATGGAATTATTGGTTTGCTTGTTTCGCTCGATATTTGCTGTGCGACCGTTGTTTGAGCGTGTGGCATTTTGTCGCCAGAGTGACGCTTTGGCTTCTGAATGGTGCTGTCAATAGCACCGTTGAATGTAGCCTCGCGCACCAGGAGAACGAGAAAGGCGGGAGGAGAATTCGAATAGATTCCAGTGCCACTCAAATGTAATCACAATAGAAGAAAAGGTATGTGTTGACAGAGAAAGGGAGTCTAGCGCCTTCTCCTTTCATCGAACATGCTCTGTGTGCTCTCTACAAAACGACAGGACATTATAGTCCACTGCGTTGAAAATTTAAATTACGAAAGGTAATAATAAAGCCTTGGATTTTATGAGCAATTTATGATACACACAGGGGAGCAAGATCATTACTTTACGATAGATGAGAAAATGAATGGATGTGTGATTTTATTCATTTATCTCACTTAGCTTTTCTGAAATATAGTGCATCGTTGAGTGCGGTCTGATGTAGGCAAAAAGAGCACGAGCGTTTTAGAGTATTTTCATCTCCCTTGCTCTGAGGATCAAACGTTTCAGGTAGAGGAGTCTATTATTCATGTTCATCGACGCTTCCTCCTAAACTGTGAACGTAGGAAACTCTAAATGAAGGTTCTTGTGTTCTAAATGAGGGTACTTTAGATGATGATGCTCTTTCGTGTAAAGACGGCCTAGAACAGCGTCTGCAGGAAAGTGAACCGAGAAGAGGAGGGTGCACCGTGACTTTGAGTGACCCCTCGCCTTTCCAGGAAGACCTGGCGGGAGTGTAGAGAGTCGGAAAAATAATATCGCTCCAGCAAAGTATCGCAAGTTTTAGGCACCTCCCGGGTCGATTTTTGCTTCTCTTTGAACTTCAGGACGACGGATCAACTGGCTTCCATCGTCTCCCACTCGTCTCTTCGGTCCTTATTTCTGTCCTCGCCTATTGCCCACGTTCCCGATCCTAGTTTCTCTTCACGCCTCCGAAACTGAAATAGTGATGTTGCCTCCCCTCCTCGCATCTTTCATTCCCGTCTCTGACGCAGTCCCATTGCATGCCATTTCCCATATCTCTCGCGTCCTTCAAACCTCGATCGCATAGCCCTTGAGCCTCTTTTACGACAGCGACGCTCGTCGTGAGCGGTCTCGTTTTTCTATTTCTTGATTGCCGGGCATTACCATCTATGCCCACTTCTCTCTGAAATACTCGTATATATCTTTAATCTCGCACACCTGGAGATCGACTGAAGTATAGGCAACGGAAGTACTCTCATTTTCACTACCTGTAGTGAAACCCGTCCCGCCCCCACATGTCCTAACGAACTTTTTTCCTCTATCACCGTCCTCCTGTCCCATTCTCTTCACCACCTGCGCTGTCCCTTCTTCCTCCATAGCCCTCGCCACCTCCGCCCTTCCACCCGGCGTGGCGTCATATCCTGGGCGGAGGGTCGGTGCGAGGCTATTGATTGGGCGTGATTCGCCCCGGCGAGGCGGGGCACGGCGGGTCTCCCGGAGCGGAGCTGTGGCGCGGGGTGCGGTGAGCAGGGGGGCGGGGCCGCGGGGTCCCGGCGGCCGGGGGGCCCGGGGGAGGGCGGGAGAGGGCGGAGGGCGGGGAGGAAGAGGCGGCGCGCCGTCTGAGGCTGCGGCGGTGCTCCGGGAGAGAGGAGACACGGAAGCGACAGAGGCAGAGCGTTTCCGAACTCCCGACAGGCGATGGCGCTCCCGTGTACGGCAAGCTTAATTGCGAGGAGCGAATATTCGCCGCGGCGGCAAACAGCGCGATCCGACCGACGCTGCCGCAAGGTCTGCCGAGTAATTCACGCTTGTTGTGTTTGCGTGAGCGTACCCTGGATGTGCGCCTCGGAAATTCTGCGACAAAGCCTCGGTTCGAATGCTGCTGCTGGCGGCGCCGCCGCCACCGCCGCCGCCGCCACCGCCGCCGCTGCTGCTCGCGCTGGCACGTTGCGCGTACGTTTTTGTTGTTTGGCTCATTTGTGAGTTTAAATAGCAACGCGGGTGGGTGAGCCATTGAGGTACACGGTTCGGCATCGGAAGGTCGTGTTTTCGACTGCCGATCTGCGCAGTTTTTCAATGTCCTCTTAATTAAGGGTGTTGATTATGTGTAGTCAGTCAGAATTCTGATGGAGGTTTCTAATTCCTGTAATTCGTGATTTTATCTTTCATTTGAAAATATCGGTTGCTACTCTAGTGAACGCGGTATTGATATTTTAAAATATTGCTGTAATTCTACAAACCCCGATCAGAACACTTTTTAATATATATCTAAACAAATTAGTTTTGCTGCGTAGGAATCCGATTGAAAATCAGCAATGGAAAACACGAAAAGGAGATCATTCATAGCGCTTTTCCAAATTCTTTTAAGTTAAGGCGTAACTGTGATTCATAAATATAATAATACATTTATATATATATATATATATATATATATATATATATATATATATATATATATATATATATATATATATATATATATAATTTGAATAGAAACTATAAAATTTCGAAATAAACAGGATGAAACAATACAATAATGTAATGGAGGATATTGGATTCACAATTAATCTGAAAGGTTGTGGTATCTCATTTATTTTCTGTAAAAGAATGTAAATAATTGCAAGCCACCAGAAAATTTGGCCAAAGCTTTATCAAGAAAGAAACAATGAAAAGTCTTATGACGCTCTTAAATTCAGCTAACACGAAACCTCAGTACCTAATGTTTAAAGTTTCGCCTAACAATCTCGATGTGTGCAAAAATGAATGCAATTTTCCTTTTTAAAAATATCGGTAACTCAGAAATTAGCAGAGAATTTGAACTCAAAAAGTTTATTGGATTTTTGTGTAGGAAAATTAATAAGTTAAAAATGTATTTTGACATTCACGAAATGTTCACAAGATTCTCTGATTGGGGTTGAGGCAATTTATAAAAAAATACTCAAAAGGGTCGAAATTGTTTCTGTAAATTTTCTAAAAAAATCATATTCACTTGGTGACAGGATTGGTAGTAGAGGACAAAAGATTTGATGCCCAGTAATTTATTGAGTATCTTTAAACATTATCCATAGAATAAATTAATTCTGTAAATTTTCAAGTTGACAAATCTTTAATTGGTGAAAAATAATATTAATCTATTGAAATGATATTCAGTTCGAATGAGTTTAGTGCTTATTTCATCCATTCTCTTAGAAGAGTAATCCTTGATAACGGAACTTGGGTAAGTCAATATATCCACTTTCGAATTTGTTAATCACTATATTTTACATCCTTAGCCACATACCCTAGTAAAGTGCAACTCCTCTTACACTCCATATTAACGAAATACTCTCACGGTATCTGCATTTAATAATAATGAAGCATTGTACTACATATTAATGGCACTAATATTAATAGTAACACTGCAGCAATATGATTAACCCTATGATTGTATGACAAATATTAGCATTTAGGTTAATACACTTGTAGTGTAGGGGTCCGAAAAACGTGTTCTTGCATACCGTTCTAGTATCCTGCTCTCGAGCATTGTTTATACTACAAATGTTAAATGAATATTGAGGTTGAAATGCTCATTCTTTATGTTTCCATCCAGTCAATCATGTTAACAAATGATGCCTCTTTTCCTGTAGTTTAAAGATTCGCAAAAGTCTTAAGAAGGCGCTAAATTTTTCACGAGTCCCACAGTTCCTCTCCCAAATTGAAGAGGTCTGGGCCATTTGGGCGGCAAAATCTTTCAG
Organism: Teleogryllus occipitalis; assembly: GCA_011170035.1. NCBI lineage: Eukaryota > Metazoa > Arthropoda > Insecta > Orthoptera > Gryllidae > Teleogryllus > Teleogryllus occipitalis. Next base: position 24,600 of record BLKR01009079.1, on the reverse strand, counting down.
CTGGTGTAGTGCAGTTTACTGTGAGTGTGATTTGTGAAATCGTCTCGAGTTTTTGTATACGGTGTGACATTAATTTTAATTCATTGTGAGGAATTTTGAAGAGATAAATTGCCCGCTGCATGTTGACAAATGTATGCATAACCATGCTTTTATGAACACAACGTCCTTAAATTTCACTTCAAGTGAGTTACTACATTACAGCCATTCAATGTGCATCATTGACATAGTAATTTATTTACTTCTAACTAAATGCAGTTATAATAGTGCATTTATGTTCCGCAATATTAGTGGTAAAAAGGCAAATAAGTGGAAAATTACGTTTCACGCTTCATGAAATTACGTTTCATGATTTGTTGGCGTGACTCGTAAATGTTTATTATAAGCCTTTCTCCTAAGCATTCAGGTTTACAATTGCAAATGAAGAATTTTATTTGAAGGGGTTAAAAGCAACTCGAAGAGAGAGTTTCCACCTTCCTTCCAAATACAGTCATTGTTCGTCACGTCCTAACTATACACCATCGTACAAACCCTGCTCATATTCTTAGGTATATTTTGTAATAAGAAAAATTTTATGTATTTTCGTAAAATGAATTCCTCCTCTCCCATATAACATAAAGTAGTACAAAATTAGGAATAAAAAGATTTCAAAATTGCCAAAGTTTCAATGAATAATAAGTCTTGATGTAAGTGCAATGCAGAAATTATTTGTAATGCAGTAGTTGATAATAGAACTAGTGAATATGATATGCGTGTTATGGCTAAGTAACAATGATTTTGAAACATTTTAGAAGTACTAACATAAAAAACTGATAGTTCGTGGACAAGTTTAATCTGAGTAGAACTATGAGTGTTGCTGCAGCAAACAATATTTTTAAAAAATTATAGAAGTTATAAATAAAGTGTAGTGACCATTTTAAGTTATATTAAGAAGTAAATAGGCCAAACCAAGCACTTTAGGAAAAGAAAGGTGAAACTAGAAACTGTGTGACAAAGGTTATTGTTTTTATTGGACATTTTGATTTTCCAATTTAAAGAAAAACTTCAGTTATTCAGCCGAGTAATTATTTTGATTCGTGAATCAATACCGGGGCAAAGTAGGATACAGGATGGCTGGAAGACTGTTTTGGTGTTCTTGAAATTTACTGTAGGAATATATTTCATTACTTAAATACAGCATTCGTTAAACCCCCCAGAAAAATTATTTAAAAAAACAGTCTCTGGTCTCGATAAATCAGAAGCGCAAATTTTCAGTATGCATCTCGTATTATTTCTGTAAGTGAAGGGCCATATTTGAATTCCCACACTTCCCTGCCACCCAAATGGCGCTTTTCTCGGGGTTCAATTTATTATATCCGTAAAAAACGTGCCAAGACCTTTTGGCGTTGAACGTGGAATAACGCTCCATGAACATTGTCAGTCATACGTCAAGTCGTAAGTCATTGCCTTTTATCCCTCTCGGTCAGGGGCTGCGGCCGCCGGCAGGTACGGGATGGCGGGGCCCTGCCGAAGGTGTGTTCAGATGTGGTGGAGCTTTGATTGATTGCACAACCGCGCATCGGAAATATCCAGTTTAGACTGAGTTTTTTATTAAGTTAAGTGTAAATGTTTAAAATTAATATTGAATATCTTATTTCTAATAGTATTGTTTAAAATGCATTGTTTAAAATATATTGTTTATAAAATATTGTTTATATTTTTGTTTGCTCTTGTTTATAATGTAATTGAAAAAGGTTTTGATTTTAATTGTTTTTTATAAAAGACGTACAATTCTAGATTGTTTATAAATAAACAAGTACGGAATGATATGAACGCAGGATAGAATTAAATATTTGAGCAAATAGCATGTAGTGTACATTTATTTACCCGTACTTTATTATTTGCATCCCTGTGACGAATAAATCTGCCGCCTTGGATAGGTACCTGTGTTTGACAGTCACCTGCAACTCAGCGTCACCAGGGTTCAATATTGCTAATAAGGGAGTAATTTCTTGAGATGGAAGAAAACATGGAAATCCCTTGGGGCGAGAATTGGACTATAGTGTGGACGGTGAAACACCCCTTAGCGGAACTTCTGCAGAAGATCGGTCGTGAACGAAGCCGTTTCTTGGCGGGCGTTATCATGCAGGACGACAACACCTGCACTGAGCATTCCGTGTTACTTGTTTCGAATGGCCCTTCGCGAAATCCTATACGTCGTAACGAGTATTATCATTAGGACACAAAACTAATATTTGGCTGAATTACTTAAATCTTTTTTTTTTTTACATTGGAAAAGGAACATGTTTTATAAAATATATAATATATGTATTATTACTAAGTTTAATAACGTAATAACATGTAATATAAATGTAAAATAAAAGAGTCAATCAACTTGTAATCTCCATTTTGACAAAGTCACGTGTTTGAGATATTGAAATCCTTTTTACGTGGCTATTATTTCCCATCCATGTGCAAATTTTATACTTTCATTTCCAACTCCATGAAAGGAATTACGTAGTTGTAGTTCTTGCTACATTGTTGAGATTGTTTCTACTTCTTTATATCAATAGTCTTTCTTTAAAGACACTCACGATGGTACAATCAAAGATATTTCCGGAAGAAGGGCAATATAATGAAATGAAATTCGAATTCTGAAGTTTAATTTTAAGGCTTTGCACTTCTTGTTTAAAAATGTTTCTTACATTGTTTGGAATATTGCGCGCTCTTACCTCCTGCGCCCGCCTCCGCTCAGTCTCTCGGCCAGTGGTCTTGAGGTCCGAGGGGAGGACGGCGGAGGTCGAAAGGGCGCTTGAGCGGGGCGCGGGTGGCGTCGGCCGCGTCGTGGGGCGATGGGCGATGGGCGACGGGCGAGGGCGCAGCGCGCGTCACTAATCATCGCTTCCTCCGCGGGCTGAGTCAGCGGGCGCTGGGTCGTGTCAGCGCCCGCTACCCGCAATTAAATGATGACCAAACGACTGTGTGTATATGCGATCCCAGAGCCCTCGCCCCCTCGCGTCCTCGTGCCCTCGCCACCTCGCGCCGTCGCGTCCTCGTGCCCTCGCGCCGCCGTCTCGCCATCGCCCCCTCGCGTCCTCGCGTCCTCGTGCCCTCGCCACCTCGCGCCGTCGCGTCCTTGAGCCCTCGCGCCGTCTCGCCGTCAACCCCTCTCGTCCTCGCGTCCTCGTGCCCTCGCGTCCTCGTACACTCACGCCCTCGCGTTCTCGTGCCCTCGCGTCCTCGGGTTCGCGCGCCTTTGCGGCCTCGCGCCCTCGCGCCCTGCCGTTCGCGCGGTCTCACACCTACGCACCAAGAAGCCTTGAACCTCCCACAGCGAAGGAAACGAGCGCACGTCCCTTCTTGGAGGTATTTCAGGTCACAACCTTCGACTTGCTGGACAACCGACTGTCTTATGTGACTCAGGTCATCATCTGATCTCTTCAGTGCCTCTGACCGGAAGGCCCTAAAGTTGGAATGCCGACGGTGACGGGATTTACGACACTAACTACATAGCTAGGTCGAATTCAACCGCTGACTGGAGGAGAATTGTAGTGTCCGGCTGCTCTGATCGATAGTTTTCTGCGGTTTCTTCGAGCATTTCAGCAGTTCTCTAACAAACGGCCCACCGACCGCGCGCTAGCTTTTCTGCCTTTTCCTAGTCCTATCCTCGCCCCTTACTTGCACACATTTACACTTACATGCACTACACTGCCACACATGTCGGGAGCCCAGTCGGAAGCTTTAAGCATGTTCCGATCAGAGTGGTGCCCCGCTGGTGGGAGATACCTGGTTGGGGAAAATCCCTCAAGTCAACGTGTAGGTCGGCGCCGTATCCGACCATCGAGCTGTGGGAGAACATTGTGAGGTTTCCTAATTTAGAAAAACATGCGCTACACTTGCGGGAATAATATCCATGGCAGTTGATGGGCCTGGAAACACGAAATAATCAATCGATCAATCAATCAATCGATTGATCAATCAAGCCATTGATCAGTCAATCGGACAAGCGCCCATCTTCTGTCCGAAAGGAACAACGTCCTCACCAAGCCAAACAACAATTACGCTACTATGTGATTGCTCCTTCCCTCAGAGATCTCTAGCTGCATTAAGCGCGTCTTGTAGGATGTTTGCAAGTGATACGGTAGAATGCTTACTAGAAGGAAGGAGACAGGTACTATCAGGCTGAAAATAATCAATTCTTCGCATTTTAAATACTTCCGTCAAAATGATTACATGTTAAGAAAAGGAACGGTTAGGTGGAAAATGAGAATTATTACCGGATGAATGCCATGAAGTATGAAGAGAAATTTGATCAAGGAAGGGGAAATACGACAGCGAGAGAATATTAGGCAGAAGAAATGAGATGTAATGGAAAGTAAGCAATCAGAATGGGAAAAGGAAAAAAAGCGATGCAACAAAAAAAGCGGAAATGCAGGAAATGAAGTGGAAAGATTAAAAGATTGAAGAGAGATTCAGGACAGACAGAACAAGACATGAGAATTTTCGAGAATTACGAAATTTAGGTGAGATCCACAAATATATAATGTAATGGTTATCAAAATATTTAAGAAGATTTGTAAATGAAGAGAAAAGATATAGAACAAAGTTACGTAAAGAATTTATTAAGTTGAATAATGTATTGATGGGAATTAGATATTGGAAGAAAGAAAGACAGACTATGCGGGTTATGTAGGAATGAAATTGCATATTGAGCGCAAGATATGGGCAGATTCGTGAAAGATGAACAAAGAATAGAAGGAGAAGCTCGTTACTATGATATAAAAAGCAGAATATTTATTGAGAGAGAAGTCAGAAATGGATATAAATAAACAAGTTAAGAACCAGAGAAGAAAAATACAATGATATACAGGTAATGAAGATGGGAGCCACTAGCTTACTGTCTTATAAAAATGATATATGAATGTGGAAATGAAAGGAGTATTTTGAAAATTGTAAATAGCGGAGACAAATAATATAATTTAAAATGTGAAATATCGAAGTAGATGAATGTGACAGCATGGTGGGTGCCGACAATTACGATTCGGAACTTGAAGCCATCATAGGAAAGAAGACGATTAGAACAAGAATTAAATGTTAGAAATTTGTATTTATATTAGAAAAAAGTTTGTAATGTACGATTGATTGTCAATGTAAGTTTTATGAGCACAATAAAATTACGTGTCAATAAAAGTGTAAGATACAACAGACTTGTACAATGAAATAAAAACTTCTCATCACATAATGAAGGGAAATAACTTCTTTGCCGTTTTACGAGCCATGACGTCAAGCACATTTGTTTGTCTTCCTTCGTAAGGCGATATGATGATATCGTGTATTAAAAATCAGAGAACGAAGTTAAAAAAATTAATGTAACGCAGTAATAATAGAAGTTTAAAATAGTCAACACACTAATCAATTAAAATTTTCATTGTTAATATTCTCAAATATTTACCTATAGAATATTTATCCGAATATCAAATTTGTGAAACAGCAATAATGCGAGTTTCATACGTCTCAGCCAAACCATGAACACGATTTCAAGAAATATTCATAAACAATTAAATTAATTCCCGACATTTATATTTATTTTTTACAGTTTGTGTTAACAAAATTCATTAAGTCAGTAAAAATAAGTAAGATGTGATATAGTAATAAAATAATAAAACCATGCACAGAAATATAGGATATTAAGTGAACACAATTTTATAAAAAATTCTTTATAACCACTTTTATATTTCTTTCATCGTATCGGAAATGGAATTTGATCGGTTTCCTAATTATTGTAATCACAACACCCTCTTCTTTCTTGTGAACTCCTGCCCTGCATTTTTCGATAACACCGATACACTGTATACAGCGGAACACCGAATATACAGAAACACCATATACACCGATTTTAGCAAACATTCTTGTACCTCTAAACACACACCAATTCTTCGACATTTCTTTAGACTTTTTTATCTCCGAGATCAAATCTCTACTACATCTTATAATAATTTTCTACTCAAAATACGAGAAGTAAAAGCAAATTTTAGAAATAGAAGCAAATTGTGAATTAATAAGATTCTAAGATAGTAGAAAATGTCCTTGATCACACATTTACTATCTTTGCCTTCGTCAAGGTTAAAACTCCGATGTGAGAATCAATAAAAATCAAAATACAATTATACATTATAGAATTTTTTTTTCAAATTTTGCTTCCAAGCCTTCATTGACTTATAACTAGTCGTGATCTGTACATCTAACGTGTTGCCACATAGTCGTATTATCTGTTTGGAAATATGCTGAATGAAAAGTTTCCATTCTGTGCGATTGTTATAAGAACTTTGCAGTACCCCACTAGGAGTATGATCCCAGTCTTCATAATCTCAATAGCGATATTTCATGATTTCCCACACACAATGCCTGAATAGCTCCCTTGAAAGAGAGCACCCACCATTTTAGCTCGCGGGTCGGGCGTATCTTAGGATTTGTCACCCAAATTCGATGGCCCTTTCCAGCGAAGAAGCCTTCGGAAATCCTGCGAGGGAGAGTAAATTCAAAAGGCGCCGCTTTATTGATAAAGTGGATGGTAAGGAAACTTTTGGAATGTTACTACTCCGCATCTTCAAAAGTGTATGCCAAAAGTTAATGTGAATCATAGCAAACGTGTCCCGTGGATGAAGAATATTACCCCTTTATTTGAAGAAAAGCGAAATTGTGAAAGAAAATCGGATGTTGTAGGTGGGATTTCAATTTTTTATGTATAAATATAATAAAGTATATTTAATGTAAATGAAAACTAGTGGTGCTGGCTGCACACACTTTCTCATATTATTTGTAAAATTTACTCGTAAAATGTCGCAATATCTATCCTAACACTTCATTCATCACATCCTATGAACACATCGCAGAATTCCTAATCAAACGACTTGCAAAGTGTTCGACAAAAAGATGTGTTTCTATTTTTTTTGGTAATTTAAACGTTTAAATGAAAATGGCTCTCTGACGTTGAACAATATTCTTTAGAAACGTTGAAACAAAATCATAAATATAAATAAATCAGGGTAGGATTCGAACCCTAACACCAGCAAAGGTCGCTCAGAGCATCAACTGATTTGATTGTAGTGCCTCCAACCAAGAGGTCGTAGGGTTCGTGTTCCGACGGTGGCAGTATTTTCGACTCTAGTTAGACAGTCAGGTCGAATTCGGTCGCTGTTTGAAGGAGAATTATAGCGGCCGGCTGCTCTGATCAGTAGTTTTTCGTGGTTTCACCGATCAACACCAGGCGAATGCCGAAGCAGTACCTTAACAAACGGGTTCCAGACAGGGCGCGACCTTTCATTCCTCTTTCTTATCCTATCCTCACCCCTTACACACACTCACAAGTTACCACTCTTATAGGGAGACCAATCGGGAGCTTAGTGTTCGTTTGTCCCGGCTGGGGCGGTACCACGCTAATGGGAGGTACCTGGTTGGGAAACCCCCTCAAGGCGACTTAGGTTGGCACCGGGGTAAAATCACCGCCACCTCCCGTTGTAAAAAAAATATCTATATTTTTACGGGCCTAATGACCTTGGCAGTTGACGCGCCCGGAGTAACTAATCAAACAATTAATGGAACCCTAACGCTACGGATGAGAATATAAGAAGCTAAACACGATGATATGCAACAGGTATAAAAATCCTTCCCGTTCTGATAGTATAATGAATTCTTAATGTTGCAGTGTTTCTAAAACATAATTCAGTTTCGTGAAAACTACTAATATTTTGAAAATATATACAGGAAATGATTTAAAGGTTTATATTTAAAGGTTGAGATACTGCATTAAGAAAGTAGTTGTGCTCCACCATATCGAACTTTTTTTTTAATTTTACAGTTTCTTGCAAATTTCAAAACTTTAGAGGCGTTAATGAAAATCGTGCCTGCGCGATTTTTACAAGCGCACTTTGTTCTATTTGAGCTTAAAATTTATAGAACCTATTTTGAGTCGTTGTAGAGCAAAGTTTGCGGTAGGGGATTTATGAAAATATCCCCAAAATATAAAATATTTATTTCAAATTCGTATGCCTTGATATCAATGAGATTGGTAGTGGAATATCCATTTTGTAAAAATCCTTATTTAGACGTGAGTGCTGTAAACAGGCGAACTGACAGACAGATGTTTTGAGAAAAATTTCGCTATTCGGTATCAGGGACCCATAAAACATGTCGAAAAATCAGCATTTCTGCAGCATTACATAACGCTTACTATGCAGAGCACTACATCTCTTAGCGTTTAGTAGATACGAAAAAGTTAAAAGAAAAGAAATTGTAACAATTTTACTAGACAATAATATAGTTGAATTGTCTAGGAACCTACCAAAATGAGTTAAATATGACGGGTAATTTCCACAGTCCACATAAACCATGCAGATAAGGGAATTTGTACGCTAGCGTTCGGGGGACATGGCGTTCGGGTCACGGGTTTTTCTGGACTACTCGTATAACTCAAGAATGTTGCAATGAGCGTGAGTTGTTATTATGCCTGTTATTCAGTTGATAGCATGGCTAAAAATGCATCAGATGAGATTTAGACATCAATTTGATATGTTCAGTGTGTTCAAGAGGGACGCTTTTTAAAGACAATGGGAGATTTGATGGTCATTCTGCCGTAATCCACGTGTGGTGCTGATTTACAGGCAGTGTAGACGTTTTAATCAGCCTCCATTGGTAGTGGAAAGAGGAATGCATGCTTACACGACAAGTGAGGTCTTTACGACCGCCTCGAACTGCTAGAATCGAGAACAGATTGATTGTCCGAGAAGCACTAACATTTCCAACTGCTACGATTGCAATGATACAGCCAACAGTAATACTCGATTTACACTGCCATTTGCATCTTGTGGGATCCTGACCCAGTTAGATGCAGCGTCCTGAGAGTACCAGTTATCAAATGGCTGCACGACGCAAGGCTAACTGCAACTTTAAAACGAATGCTCTTAACCCAACGGCGCCATCACAGACTACAGTCGTGTCATAAACCATTGTCAAAGATTCATTTTGAACGACAGCGGTTCATCTTAAGTGACGAGACCTACTTTAATCTTGGTGAATACGACCAACATTGAGAGAGAAGAGGCAGAGTCAATATAACCGTGTTGTTGTTTTTTCTTGTTTTTTTTTCTTCTTTTTTTTGATCTTACATCAAAAGTCCCCACAGCTTTATTTCCTGGTGTGGGGCTCAATTTCCTATCGTTCCTAATTATTACTGGTTTTAATTATTGAGATTCTGATAGTTCTATAGTTGATGACGTTCTGTAACGAGTGAATCTGTAGTTTGGGAAAGTGCAAAGGCTTTACGTCAACTGGACAATGCTCCTCCTAATATCATACCGCTCTAGTTCTTACCTTGCAGCTGTGAATACTCCGTTATGATCAGCTACATCACCAATTATATCGTCAATCGAGAATGTACGGGATGCAATTAGGTGTGCTCTCAGGACTCCATCCTTATCTTTAAATTTGCTTTCGACACTAGTTACACAGCTAGGTCGGATTCAGCAACGTGTGGAGGAGAATTCTAGCGGCCGAGCGCTGTATTCGGTAGTTTTCCGTGTTTACTCCGATTAACACCAGCCAAATACCAAAGAAGTACCCTAAAAAACCGGCAACGGAACTCTCGCGATCTTTCCTTCCTCTTTCTTGTACTATCCTCGCCCCTTAGACATACACGCACATGCACTATACAATTACACTTGTCTGGAGACCAGTCGGGATCATAGAAATCCCTGCAAGCCGAAATAGATTGGCGCCGGATCGCGCCAGCCAGAGGAGAAAGATCATCGTCCCCTCCCACGACAAAAAACATGTCCTACACTTACGGAACTATTAACCTTAGCAGTTGACGCACCCGGAATCAGAAAACAATCAGTGAATCAATTTAAAGTTGCAGGAACTGCACATCAAAATTGAAGCTGTTTGAAAGGAATATCATAGGACGGGACGTCTGCAATTCGCCGTACATTGTTGCATTTTGCCGCCAATAGCAGTATAGTTCAGTAAGTGTTGCTAAATGACAAACAATATAGTATTATCATGTCATATTTCTTGTTCTTGGTAACAGCTTTCTGTCAGTGATTATTGCCGTTACCTACTTCGACATTACTGAATTAAATATTTTTATAATGATCAGTGCACATCATCAGATTTTCCTATGTCTATAACTAAACATGATTATATAGTTTAAAAATTTGTCTAAACTTTACCCTTTCTATTTCATATGAATACTAATTTACATTGTGATTTTGGATTATTTCTTACAGGTTGAGTGATGGAGTGACATAAAATATAGAGTTTAATTACAACAGTATGAGTAGAACTAAATTTGAGGATGATTCTTTGAAAGTAATTTTAGAATTTAAGATGCGTAATATGTCTAATTTTAATTTTTTTATTATAGGAATAGTAAGTTGGATTCATTACAGCACGCATTTAATAATTATAATTGTCTAAAAATGCTCAATGTGTATGGTCTACATAATCTTGCAACCTCAACTTTATACATTCTCACATACTCCTTACATAGTATAAAGGAAGTGTTATAACGTTGTGACAAAAACTGCGATTTTTCGGCAGAAAAAATCATATGGTGGGGCTCTGGTATCGGTAAAGTGAACAAATCTATTTCATATACGTAGTAAATTACTTTTTCCAAAACGTTGTGTAGTCACAATCGACGTTTTGTGGTTCCTTAATACCGAAAATTGGTTGACGGCGAAATTCTGTCTGAATGTATGTTGTGAACGCTGGCACTTTACCGTTCAGATGATTTTCTCCAAAATTGATATTCTCTCATTCATACGGTGTAGCTCGAGATCCTCCGAGTTTGAAACTGATTTGGAGGGGGTAAAGCCTTAACATTTTCAAAATTTTTGAAAGATGGCTCGAAATTTTTGGATTGTTTTTCCTCAAATAGAACAAAAAACTTAAAATGGCGCAGATCTTATTTTCGCTGAATTTTCGAAAATTGTAAATGTTTGAAATAATGTAAGAAAGTATCTGCTGATGTAGCACCACTAGTTTAGTTGGCATAAATATCGTACTGAATTCTAGGGCCTCTTATTGCTAGTTAGAACTAACGACGTGAACAATGAACATAAACTAGTGGTGGAGAAGAAACCTTGTCTCAACATTTCAATTGTTATTCTACCCTGGTATCATAATTGGATGTCATGACCTAAAGTTTACCGACTGTTGCTTATTGTTAACGAGAAACACCCGAGCTTCAACGTTGGGCACATAAATAATTGACTGATACACTCCTTAATGATATCAAAGCCATCCAGATATTAGTTCTGATTCACTGTTATAGATATTTAAATATATGCAGATGGTCAAGATAGGATTTCCTGTTCCATTACAAGGCCACTTAGTGGTCATAGCGTTCATCGTTATGTCTAACCGAGTAAGCTTAAATCTTTTTCAGTTATTCAGAACAATAGAACGAGACGTATTACTACACACACTACGATAAAGAATGGGTCCATATTAAAATGATATGTCGCATTGGATAAAGTTAACCATGGAGATTTAATGTCGTCGGATTTGCCAATATCTCCTCACAATTTGCCCCAACACTTCGCGACAGAAAAGAACATTTCGCTTGAATTCCGTATGCACAGGCGCTCTACGCGTTATGCTATTGATTTAGTCCGACGTATCATTATGAGATTCCACTAATTACTGAACAATGGTGCCTAATATAAGCTGTAATCCGTAATTAACAAAATTTTGAAAAAAACGGTGAGCATTCACTGGTTGAGAATGTAATAATATACAATTCTCAGAATTGATAAATGCAGAGGTCAAAAGCGATTAACACTGATGAAATGGTATCGGGCAAATGTCGCTTTGTTATCTTGTAGTAAGTAAGAATAGAATTAGAATTTATCATGAAATAAGGCAATGCTATTAAAATACTTTATAATGTTTAGTCTTCTTGAATCTCTTTACGGGAATTTTGCTCATTCAACTGTTTACCAAAAGCAAACTTCTATTTCTTATAAACTTTCTATTAAGTTCGTTCTCGTCTCGTGGGAAGAAGAGCTCATCAAAATTATTTTCCCATTGTCTGTATATTAATGCAAATCTGGAAAAATAGTCGTACATCATGGTTACTGTCAGTGACTTGTTAGACCAGAAGTTTGTTTTTACAGACCCGTACCATGTGTAATTATGTATAATGAAAAAAATTCAAACACTAATAAGCCTTTATAATTGCATCTGTCCCTGACTAGTTGAACTTCGCAATTATGTCTAATCCAGCTTTTGTTCTTGCGTCTTAAGAAATTCCTCGGAACCTCTGCAGCGAGAATCAATGAGAAATCCGAGTAGTGCATTGGCACAGGATGTTGAAGTTTCCTTTACCGTCTCTACCCACTTCGCGTCCACCAACTCTTGCGCTGCCCTTCTCGCTCTTTGTCTTCGCCCTTTCTCTTCTCTCCGCTTCCTTGCCTCCCTCCACCCATTTGATTTGTCCGGCGGCCATCATTAGTGGAAACTCGTTTAGTTGTTACATCCTGTCAATTCAGCAGCGCGCCTCCCGAGGCGAGACGAAAGCCGGAGACAGGGCGAGGGAGTGGAACACAGGCGTGCAGCCCGAGACAGAAGGTGATGGTCGCAGCTGCCGCGAAGGCTCGCTGCGCCGCAAGACCTTCTCTTGTCCCGCCTCTAGCCCAGAGAAGAACCCCTTAAACTTTTTTCTTCTTCTTGCAGGACAGGCCTTTCACATCGGAAAATGGCCTCGTTCTCTTTATGAGAAATTTCATCAAGAAAACGACGATTTTAATTAGTATATAGGCTAATAATGATTCGAAAATTTCTAAAGCGACTCCCCATCATTGGTGATATCAGGAGACACCAAGCTTCGAGTCCTGAGGGGATTTGTTTGAAATCCATCTTAATTAGCTACGAGAAATGTCACATCTTTTCTATGGAAAATAGTTTCATACGTCAGATTCTTTCCTCCAGACACTTGTATTCACTGACTTCAATAAAAGTAAAAGAAATATTAAGTTTTCTAGAAACTCAAAAACTACATTTTTCTAGGGTCATTGCCTCTCAGGAGCAATTATTTATAGCGTCTTGTACAAAGCACTCGTCTTGTATAAGAGCCAGGAAGAATTTGGAACTAATGGTACTACAACAGCACATCATTTCTCACATTATTTGTAAGTTTTGCAAATTTCGAAAGTTTAGAGAGTTCAACAAAAATTAGACCCCGCCATTTTTTTAAGAACCCATTGATCTCTCGAAGAAAAAAAATTGAAGCCCTTTAGTAGAAACAAATTATAAATTTCATTAACTTTCGGCAAATTTACGCGAAAACTACTGTATTTTCAAACACTGTACATGTTCTTATTTCAAGATATACTTTTATTTTCTCCGTATGCTTTGCGATTACATAGTAAAGAGAAAGCATTGTATGTTGCGTCAGAAATTAACGATTTTTTAAATAGATAAAATAAATTTCGCCTTACTCGTATTGTAGGGCCCTGATATCGGAAAATGTTCCTTTTTGTAGTAAATTATTTCTCTAACGCGATGTTTAGGCCCAATCTACATTTTGTGGGTGCTTCATACCGAAAAATTGGTACTACGCTATTTAGACGATTTTCTCGAAAACCGATATTCACCAATGAGCTGTGCCGAACCCACCGTCCTGTCAGTTTGAAACGGGTATTTTGATTTTACTTCAATCCTTTAGGGTACTTTACATAAATCCTCAAAATTTTCAAAATCACTCTAAAGTTCTCGCTTTAATTTTTTTCTAATGGAGAAAAATGGTAGGATAGACTTTAAAAATGGCATAGTGTGGGGAAAAAGGACTTTAAAGAGAGAAAGTGTCCCATTTCCAGGAAACTTTACAATTTTTTGAAAACATCAGTAATTTTTGCATAATTTTGAAATACAGACAATTTTTGGGTTCTTTTTCAAAAACGGCTTCAGTTTTTTAAAATATTTAGATCGGATAGAGCAAATGACGCTTGAAACACACGTAGATCGTATTTTCGAAAAGTGCAAACAAATTAACATTGCAAAACTACAATATTGCTAATATTTTTTCCTTCATGGAATCTACTCTAAAAAATTACTTTCTTTAAATAAGGTCATACATTTTTTTTTTAATTACTCATTTTCGCGTAATTTTGCTTCAAAAGGCATCTTATTTTTTGTTAAAAACAGATTTGTTTCTTTTCTTTAAAGTTCTTAGTATAGAGCTAAAAACGCTTAAAAATGGCCCAGACACCATTTTCTGTGAATACACAGTATTTCGAAAATGGCAAAAACTTCGTAATTTTTGCTTCAGGTAAAGACAATTTATGAAACAAAATTTTCAAAATAACGTCCAAATTTTGTCCTTAAATTTTTTATCGAACACAGCAATGTCACCTCTCGGATTTATTTATTACGCAAGAAAAATTCCTAGTCCCCATGACTCAAATATGAAGGAATGTCTGACATTTGTCATCCAAGCGATTTGCAGGATGTCAAGTAATATCCACCGTCTAATGTATGCATTAACTATGACCAGGGTCTAATGTTTCGGATTAAAGAAACAGTCTAGTACCAATTTAGGCAAGAATTCAGCATATATTATTCTAGAAATGTTGCGTATAATACTCTGTAATTCAAATTGACAAACTTCAGAATTTACTTTATCAATGATTGTACAAAAAATGCTGAAATAAAAACACAGAATACACATAAGGGAAAACAATAAAAAATTGATATTTGTTTGTGATGGATCAAATGAGATAAAGGCCAATGAAAACATAAGGCAGAGAAGCAAAAATAACACAGAATAAAATCTTGAATGATAGTAGATTACTAATTTATGCACACAAGAAACATGAATCCTAATTTACATAATAGTATATACAATTATTTTAAGTGGTTGAATTGCAATTTACTGAATCACTATGTTAAGTATGTATGTTATGTATTTATTACAAATAAGTATTTTGTAATAAATTATTAAGTTAAATTTTTTAAGTACAACAAAAATTGAATTTTTACTTAGTGAAACAAATTAAAGATCAAAATGTCTATTAACAAACAAAAAAATGCTTTCACTGTTCAATACAATTCTTACGTTTCTCAAGCTTCACTTCGAGAAATATATATTTATTTTACTGACTTCGTAACATCTGGCCATAGCCAACAGCGTCTGAGTTACCTTTGAAATACTCTCGGGTAAAAATGACCTTGCGCGCGTGCAGTTATACGAACTTTAGAATTGAGGGCTCTATGTTACTACCTTCAAATATATGATTTCTATCTGCGCTTACAGCTCGCAAAATATTGGGGCAAATCTAGGCAACTTCTGGGCTGTGCGATAACTCTCAACGCCGTTCCACGTTGTCCGTTGTTTCTTTGCTGCGTGACGGTCGCGCTGGCTTCTCAGAGCCCGCGTTCCGGCGAGGTCCTAATGGATCTGCTTATGTACGATGGAAGCACAAACATGCACTCTCCTGATGAATCTCTCTTCCTTCCATCCGCAGTTCAAGTCCAATATACGTAATGTTTTCTCATTTAGTGCATTTCTCGTCCAGACGCAGAATGAATCAAAATGAGAAAGAGCGAAACGAAAAACCCAGATTAAATATTACAAACAAAGAAATAAACTGTAAACAAAACACTATTTACATGAGTTTATTTATAAGACAAAGTTATACAGGTCGTATAATCGCTAGTTCCGTTGTACGCGTACTTTGTTGAGTTGAATTACAAATTTCATTCTTCTTTTGTAAAATTTTAAATTATCATAAAGATTAATAAATTTATGAAATTCCACTTACCTTTTTTCGATCATATATTTGATTCCGGAACTACCACGTTGTACTCTTTCCGCTTCTCGCTGTATACGCTGATCTTTTCCGATCTTTTGACGTCGTTACAAAAAGGTCGAATCTTTCCTTAGTTCAAGCAAAATTAGTATGAAAGGGCTCGAAAATTTGCGGTTGGCTATTTCCTTTTAGGTGTGGAATTTTGTGTTAACTGCTCCTCGTCCCCATCCGTCTCATGCTGAAGCGTTGCAGTGTGTACTGGCGCGATTTCACAATTTCAGCGACCGATATAATCGCCTTAGCGAGCGGTTACGGCAAGTTTATAAAAATGGCGAATCTCCGAATTTCGGTGAATTATCTGCATTTCGAAAATTGCAAAATATTATCTTTCTAACACAACGACATTGATGATAGAGATTTTTCCTCAATGATATCTGCTCTTTAAAACCAGATCTTAAAATAATGTAAATGAAAATCTATGAATGTTTTTGAAAAATTCAAATGCAAATGTCCTACTTTGATTTAATCATTGGGAAAGTTGAAAGAAGCTGTGAGGCTGGTTGTGTGGGGGTTACGTGATTGGCATGCAGAATCTAAGAACCTGATTTCGAATCCCTGTACAAATT
The DNA here is from genome assembly GCA_011170035.1 of Teleogryllus occipitalis. NCBI lineage: Eukaryota > Metazoa > Arthropoda > Insecta > Orthoptera > Gryllidae > Teleogryllus > Teleogryllus occipitalis. The sequence goes on along the minus strand of BLKR01009079.1, from coordinate 8,189 downwards.
GTTTGCAAACATTTTTGCAGCTTCAAGTTGTATTATAATTTTGCCCAGCCTTTACAAATAATGCGGGATCATATATGCTATTTTAGCTCCAGTAATTATATATCAGGGCCACACACGACGGGTTTTACTGCAGAAAAATTGCAACTCTCTATTGTAGCGTGACAATACTGCCTTTTTACTACTTAAGGACGCATTTGACTCGAAAGTAAAACAAACTTAAAACAAGGAAATATGACTACTAAAGACTGTGAAATACTGAAAATATAGTTTTTGGTTTTGCTTCCTATGCTTTGAAATTTCTTTAATATAAAAAAGGTTTATATTTTCAGATGTTTTTATTGACGATTCAGTAAGTTTAAATATGGTAAATACAAAAAATATGGTTAAAATAGCACACTTTCGTCTTTATATTACAGATCTTATCAGTGCTATAACACATCAAAGTATTAGAATGAAAGCAATAAAACATCCACAGAATCAAATGAAATGTCAAAGTAACGAAATTTACCTTCAAATAAATGAGCCAAAAACAACTTAACTATATGAAATATTAATGCTCATTGTAATATCTATATTACTAATTTCCAATAAGTACAGAAATTGATTGAAAATATACAGCCCCCGGTCTCAGAGAGGTGTCTATTGTTTCGCTAGATATCTAGGAAATTGGTGAAAATCCTAACACATCTACCTATATTACCAATTTCCAGTTCATGCAGAAAGTGAAAGAAAACTATACAACCTTCAGGCATGTGAGAGGTGTGTGTGGTTTAATTAGATATCCAGGAACAGGAAAAAATCCAAAAATTATAAAATAGTTTCTATGACTAAAAAGTGCAAATATTCGATTGTGTTATTCCGCCTATTTTCATACTTCGTGTACCAACGGAATTCTACTACTTACCACATCCATTGTGTCACTACTTACCATACAGCTGACCTCATGCGACAGGAAGTCTCCATGGAAGAAGCCGCCCGCCATTAATTATGAGTTACTTATGTACTGTGTTTTGGATTAGCAATTTCTTTTATAATCTTGGTATGTAAAAACTTGTACTGTATAAATCTATGTGATTGCAGTATTCTTTATTACTATTTTTGTTAAAATATTTATTTTTTGTAGTGTTGTACGAGAGTATTTCATTTGTTGTTGAGCAGCGGGCGTCCTACTATTTGGAAAAAATGTTTATGGGGGGTTTAGTTCAGCAGCATTTTTGCTGATGCAGGCCACTAGTCTATATTACTAATATCCAAAGAGCGCAGAAATTAAAAAAAAAAAAGTATACAACCTCCGACCATATGTGATGTCGATGTGTCTATGTTTTCATTCGATACACAGGAACTCAGCAAAAATCAAAAACTCTAAAACATTTATGAATTTAAATGATAAATACTAATATTTGATAGGGTTATTCCTTATATATCTTCCGGAATATATCATCCGAATTTCCATGCTCAGTGTGTCACTATTCACGACAGTTGACGTGGACGATATATGATGACATTGTAATAGGAATAATTTCCATATAATTTGACATCAAACCATATCTTCAGGTCTTCAGTGGTACTGGAAGGAATAAAAAGTAATTATTAATATTTATTAATATAAAGTTAAATGTGAATGTGTCTATTATTTTTCAAATTTTGTCTACAGTACACGAATTGGTATAATGTGAGAAAAATTATTATTTATTGTGCGTGAACACAAAATTAAGAATTATTTCATGTAATATCATTATTACACCGAAATTAATATGACGTGACAGCGTAAATCGCATTAATGTGATATTCAAAGTTTAAACATGTTATTCGTGACATGTAGTTTTTGCCAAAATTTGACAGCTGTCATAGGGAATTCAGTATAATGTCTAATGCAGTTAATTCGGAAAGGTTTCAAATTTAAGGGAAAATTATACGTCAAACACAAAATAAGAAAGAAGTTAATTTAAAGACAAAACTTTTTTTTCTAAAAACATCATGATCTGTGTGAATTGTACATTTCAATTTTTTTTATTTCGTCATGTACTATTAGTGATATAGAGACAGTTATGTGATACTGCTGGAAAAGGTTTTATATTTTTTCAATAGGAAACTTGTTTTGTGACTCCCAGCTACCGAAAAATGGCCCCTTTACGTATTACATAACTTCTTCCTATAAGTAATACAGTTAAAGAAAAAAAAATTTTTTTTTTCGTAACGTGCAACACTCACAACACAGAAAATCGCTTATGCATTTTTCACATGACTTCTTCTATGACCTTATATTTTCAATAAAGTTTTATTTGCAATCAAAGTTCTCAAGAAGTGGAATAAGTAATATTCTCGAAACAACCATTTATGCGATACTTCCAACACCTGAAAAGCGATTTGAAGTAGATTTTTTCTTCAATTTGTGGTGCGGAACGGCCTTACAGATTCACTTCAAGAAATAAGCAATAACTGACAAGTATTGTGTAATCTGTGACAGCTTCGGAAACATAACGGGCCGGGTTGTGCATCAGATGAGGACAATTTGAATATCTTTTGTATGAAAACAGCGACATTTTAAAGTCGCGCAACGACTCGGTTAACACCGTTCACTTACTTGTTCTGCGAGTTATTTTTCACCGTGAACAAATGTATTCATTCCTTTTGAAAATAGTAGAGAATTACATACTTCTGAAACGTTTGCATGTTTCTGGAGTTCTTTTTTCCCAATTTTTGCACGTTTAGTGGTTCTGCTCTTCACACTGAAATGAACCCACGGACAAATACATGTCGTCGAACGTCGTATGTCATATATTCACACCCTCGCAACGTTGGATTTCATTCACTGCAAAATGTATGCATAGTACTTGCGATATGGTTTTAGTTCATAAAATTGGACAAAAAATGGTTACAATCCATAGCAACATAATGCACCTAGACACCAGATTATCATCAATCTTTATCAAACAAGACCTAACCAAAACAATTCCAAAATATTATATGAAAAATATAGATAAGTGAATTATAAATAAGTGAATATTATATAGAAAATATAATTTTAAGTGAATTAAATGTATTCTCAAACTGGGGTATTTTTACTATAGAGTAGCCTACTAGGCTATGGAGTAGAGAGGACGTTATGTAATGCCGTGTGAAAAAACTGCAAATTTTCGGCAGAAAAACTCTTATTAGCGGGGCCTGGTAACGAAAATGTGGAAACATCCAGTTGCTAAATTTAGAAAAAAATTCTCTAACACGTGGTGTAGCCAGAATCCATGCTTTCTGGGTCCTTGATAGTGAAAAATCGAATAACGGCAAAACGTCTGTCCGTCCCTGTCTTTCTATCCGTCTGTCTGTCTCTGTCCGTCTGTGTCTGTCTAAATCGTTGAGCCAATTTTCTCCATAATTGATACTCCCCAATCGATCTGACTGATGTTGCGGACCCTTCAATTTGAAAGCGATATTTTAATTTTGGGGTACTTTACATGAAGCTCCTGGAACATTTTCAAATATTCCAAAACATTTCTCCATGATTTTCATTAAATTGTGTTGTTGGATAGTGTGAAGGGCGTTTAAAAGAGTGGTGCAGGTCTCGAGTCGTTGAAAACTGTGAATATTCGAAAATTGGAAACGTTCAAATTTTTTTCGGAGTCTTCCACAACCACAATTATGAAGAGAGAGATTTTTTACCTTAATACAATCTGTTCCTTAAAGATAGATTTTGAAATAAGGACATGCACAATTTTTCGAAAATTTGTACTCTTCGCGTAATTTGCGTGAAGGGCGGAAAATTCGTGCTGTTTTAGCTCCATTAGTTTACATCGTGGGTACTGCTAGCTTTTGTGTGAAACCCAAACAAACTTTGTACCAAGTCATCAAAAAAGTCTCAGAAAGTAAAGGCCCATTTATGCTTTAAAAAAATTCCAGTCGGCTGGGGAGTGGTTGTACAGCAAGTACTCATTGTAGGAACGAGATGTATCCATTTTTTCGATATCAGGGCCCCACAATACGAGTTTTTCTTATGAAAAATCGACAACATCCGTTGAAGCAGCAAAATAAAAACTGTGCCAACCCGCTGTCACTATTTGTGTGATTTCATTTGCTTTCGCAAACAAGCTAAACAAGAATTTTGCAAACTGCACCCTGTGAAATATTAGGATTTGCTAACATTTCGTAAGTGTTCTGCTTTCAGTGATCTTATTAGCCATTATTATTAACCGCAAGAATATTAAGTTCGTAAACAGCCAAATGTCAATCTCATTTGTACATTCTAATTGCTGTAGGTTTCGAATGAACTTGAAATATATATGCTTATTTATTTCAGAGAAAATTAAATTATGTCAGGTATTATTAAATCTGTAATCCTGGAGGTCTGAATTAAACAATTTTCATTAATGTAAGGCTTTCTTTCTGTTACTACTCTCTAAAGCGGCAAGTGTTCCACAGCGCAGAACATTTGGTGGAACACGGCTAGATAGACAAACAGCAGCAATGGCCTGGGAGTAGGAAAAGTTGTTCGGCTGTCGCAGGTGCAGTCGTGAGGGGCCACAAGTAGCTGCGACAGCGGTTTCCTCAACGACGCCCGGCAACGGCTGCGAGCGCAGGAGGCGGCAGCGGAGGCGGCGGCGGCGGCGACGCAGTGCGGCACGCAATCCACGCGCGGAGCAGCGCGCGCAGACGACGCGCCGCGACGGCCGGGCGGCCCACGCGCCCGCGAGGCCCTTCACCGCCCCCGCAAAAGGCCCTTGAGGGCGGCGCCGGCTGCCAGCGGCGCGCAGGTAATACCCCGGCCGCGGCGCCTCGCTTGCCGCCCTCTGCGCGATTGTCTACAAACGCAGCTGGGACCCTCGAGAGATCAGGGCTGGCACCGGATGAGAGCGGTGGGACCCGTGGAAGCGGGAAAGACCTTGACTTTTTGCTATTCTAAATTTTTTCTTGAATGATCGTTTACTCTCTTGCAGACTAATACGCGTCCCAGGACCCCATTTTGAAATGAAACGAACACACACACGTGCAGACGCTACGCAGAGTATCACCTTCGTTACATTCCTTTATTTTAAGTGATATGAGTATATTATTTTGTTGTTTGTTTTTTGAAATTTTAGTATTAGTATTTGTTCTATTTTTGTCATCGTTGACAGTGAAATGTACACATATAAACTGGAAACAAAAGTCTATTAAAATGTTCTTGAAACAGAGAAAACGGAGAGACCAAAAACTCAAACGATACTTCTTTAAAGGTCTAGCGTGTTTATGAAATATTGTTATGGTCGGTTGCTGAAGAGTGAGCAATAAATGTCAGTTGCTTCTGAGGCTGTTTATTTACGAAACTCACAATGCGATATTTTAATTGGTTGCTTCCTGTATTTTTTAGTAGGGGACGATATTTTTAAGAATATTTTTTCAGTTTTCACAATTCATCACATTTCAACCCAATCTACAATTTTTCGACCATTAATAAATATAGAGTGAAACCTCTCAGAAAGACAATCCATATAAAACGACCACCTCGCTCAACGATCTGTTCATCTTTGAACGAACTCTGAAACTCTCAAATTGCGAGAAAATTATACCCCTTTTAATATACCACCCGTATCCCCGACCACCGACCAACCCCTTAATAAAAATGTTCTGAACTTACTTCTTTTAAGAGACCAATTTCAGGAAAAATGTTAATATAAAATAAACCGAATTTTCAGATGTCAAAATGAAATTCGATGACGTAGACAGCATTACCGCGACATGTGCTGTGTCTGGTCCTCATTCTTGGTGGAATCCCATGGCGGGGAGGGGGGATTCTTGGAACCAAGTAACAATAAACCGTGGCCACTGATATGGCATTATTGGGTGTTGGTTCCATTTCAGGGGACCTTCTTTTCTTCTTTTCTTCTAATGTGACGGCTTCGAACTTCTAAAGTGACCTGATGTTCATTTCTTTGAATTAACAGATCGTCCCTTACCTTACCTTACCTTACCTTCCTGAAAAACAATCTAATGGAGTAGAATATCAATGTCAGAAGTCAGGGTTGTCGACTTACCTCGAAACACACAGGAATGTTTGGGTTGCGTCCGGTATCTGACCCCACCGGCTAGACAAGTCCCGCCTCTAGATACTTTTTAATTGTGAGAAGTGCGAAAAAAACAAAGTTTTGAGTTCCTAAAACGTGCACAACAAATGCACAACAAAATAACATGCTGAATCTACACAAAAAAATTGTAGTTCGTTACGTCTAGACAACTATTGGGAGTCCAAAAACTGCAAATGATTTAAACTTTTATTTTTGACGAAGATAAGGAGAACAAATATTTTAAAATGCGTTTAAAGATATAGTAAGTAAGCCTAAAAGGCCAAAACAGGAACGCCAAAACATGAAAAAAAGAATAAGATAATGATTATTAAAAATTATCAATTTTTCATTTGTGTACATATATTAAAATAATGCAGTTTGCATTGTAATTGTGTATCGTACAATACGTTTGATATGAATTTTGTCCTCTTTCATTTAACGGCATTTTCAGGCCCTCTCCCCAATCCCTGCTTCCTTTATTTCCTTTCCATTCTTCTACCTCGTAACGGTGACTTCCATTCGAAGGCGACTGATTGGTCAGCTATATACGATCGCCATAGCACAGGCGCTTTTCCAGTGATTGCTGTTTTTTCAATTTATTAATTATGTTTGTTTTAATATGGTGAGTCTTCATACATTTTTTATATCAAGCTCTACTACAATTTTATATTTTTTATATCTTTTATTTTATCTTGTACAATTTTCAATGTCAGGAACATTTTATTTAGTTCAGTGTCCTTGCTAAAATTGCTATTTATTTTTCTTTGTAAAAATGAGAAAAACGCTTCCTCGAAACGTTGCACAACATTATGAAAAGAAGAATAAAAATCTCCGAGCTGCCTTTTTCTATAGCAATGTTTACCTTTAAATAATTTTCTATATATGTCTGTCAAAAACTCAAGTGGCCAAATATCTCCCGACGTATAATAAATACATGTCATAAACATCCGCTGTAATTATCATTTTCCTAAACATCGATGTGTAGTAGTAATAGCTCATTTTTGAGAAAAAAAAATTATTTGCCTTTTGGCCTCTAAAAAACATTTTTTTCACGAAATCAACATTGTCGCGGGTGTCACTTACGGGGCACAATTATGAGCTTTCACCAATTCCGATTATAATGGTGATCAGGATTACCTTCAATACTGAGGAAAGCAGAAGGACGGAACTTACGTCTTCCAAGACCTTTATTTTCACCAGTGTGTTCACGTGACAAATAAAAACCCATTACGTCAAACTGTTATATTTATTCTTTAATATTTCAGACTGAATTGATTCCCACACCATGAGCAAGCAAGCAACGAAAATTGCTACTATTGTCGGCACTGAATAATATCCCAGGAGTTGGTTCAGAAATCTGTACTGAAAGGAGTCCCGTTGGCTTTCCTGGTGAGGGCTGCTGATGGCTTCCCTTTGCCGCTACATGGAACCTCGCACGCCGCCTCCGCCGCGGCCTCCGCCCGCTGCTCAGTGGCGCGGGGTCAAGAACCCCTGGCCTGAACAAACCGATTGTGCGCGGCGGTAGCCCAATATTGTGCAGACTGTGGGACAAAGGCTCCGGAGTGAGCCGGCGCTCCAGCGCGCGCCGACGCCGACGCGACGGCGGAGACCGAGGCCGCGCACTCCGCTCCGCTCCGCCGCGCTGATCCGCTCCGCCCGGAAAGCAGCGCAGACCGCAACAGACTCCGCCATCTTCCAAGAATTATTACCAGGAGCGGTAGCTCAGTGCCTCCAGTGATGTCACTGCAGCACCTCTGACCACGGGGACCTAGGTTCGAGTCCTGACAGCGGCAGGATTTTCGACACTAGCTTTTCAGCTAAGTCGAATTCAGTCGCTGTCTGGAGAAGAATTCTAGCGGCCGGCTGCTCTGATCTGTAGTTTTCCGTGGTTTGTCCGATCACCAGGCCAATCCATCAACACTAGGCGAATGCCGGAGCAATACCCTATCAAACGGGCCATGGACCGCGCGCGATCTTTCCTTCCTCTTCCTTGTCCTACCCTCTCCCCTTACACACACACTTACACTAACATGCACTACACTACCACTTATTCCGGGAGACCGGTCGGGAGCTTAGAGCTTGTCCCGGCTGGGGCGGTGCCCCGCTGGTGGGAGAGTCCTAATTAGGGGGAAACCCCACTAGCCGAAGGGGTAG